>QNTS01000392.1:124828-181354 GCA_003317085.1 Hucho hucho | reverse complement strand
GGGCCAAGTACCGTCAAATCTTGGGTGAGAACCTCCTTCCCTCAGCCAGGGCATTGAAAATGGGTCGTGGATGGGTATTCCAGCATGACAATGACCCAAAACACACGGCCAAGGCAACAAAGGAGTGGCTCAAGAAGAAGCACATTAAGGTCCTGGAGTGGCCTAGCCAGTCTCCAGACCTTAATCCCATAGAAAATCTGTGGAGGGAGCTGAAGGTTCGAGATGCCAAACGTCAGCCTCGAAACCTTAATGACTTGGAGAAGATCTGCAAAGAGGAGTGGGACAAAATCCCTCCTGAGATGTGCGCTAACCTGGTGGCCAACTACAAGAAACATCTGACCTCTGTGATTGCCAACAAGGGTTTTGCCACTAAGTCATGTTTTGCAGAGGGGTCAAATACTTATTTCCCTCATTAAAATGCAATTCCATTTATAACATTTTTCACATGCGTTTTTCTGCATTTTTTTGTTGTTATTCTGTCTCTCACTGTTCAAATAAACCTACCATTAAAATTATAGACTGAATTTCTTTGTCAGTGGGCAAACGTACAAAATCAGCAGGGGATCAAATACTTTTTTCCCCTCACTGTATAGCCTCGCTATTGTTATTTTACTGCTGCTCTTTAATTACTTGTTACATTCATCTCATAGTTTTTTGGGGGTATTTTCTCAAAACTGCATTGTTGGTTAAGGGCTTATAAGTAAGCATTTCACTGTAAGGTCTAAACCTTTTGTATTCGGCACACGTGACATACAATTTGATTTTGATGCCCTTAGGCTACTCTGGGACTGTACTGTACTAAAGCACCCCCATCCCGTCAACAACATGGGCTGCTCTCACTACTATTGTGTCTTGGCATCCTAGTATAGTATCGACTGGTGTGTGATCTCTCCCTGTATGTATTAGTCTACAGTGTTTCCTCGTCTTGGACTTGGTAGTAGTGCTATTAAATTAACCTACTGAACCATTTAAATCAGCGGACCCACTTTGATCCAGGAGCACTCAGGGAACAGCTAGTCCTGACCCCACTGTGAGCATATGTTTTGAATCCAGCCGTGTGTGTTAGTCTGTACACCAATAATAGGCCAATACTTTTGAGCTGGTTTAAATAGGCCATTTACTTTAGTTTGTAACGTAGGCCTATGCTAAGTCATGACGCTCCACTCCTGGCCCGTTTTTCAGTCCAGGTAGGAGACTCCTTAAAAATGTCATAAAACCTAACTGGAAGGAAGTTGTACCCACTGGTCAACATGGCACATTAATGGGAGTATTCAGAAAGCCCCCAGTCTACTTCACAGAAATAGAAGTGTCCTATACAATCTGAATTGTGAATAATGCCGACGGAATCACGCAATCGAGACGGAATTCAACAATATAAAAAAATGCATTTAACGTAGAAGGAAATCCACTAATTGTATTGAATTTATTATTAAATGCATTCATTTGCCCAAGTTAAAGCTGCAATATGTAACTTCTTGGGCGACCCGACCAATTTAACATGGAAATGTGAAATGTCATTCTCATTGAAAGCAAGTCTAAGAAGCGGTAGATGTGTTCTATGTGCGCTATTTCCAATAAAAAATAAAGCCTAGCTGCTGCACTAACCACCTGTGTGCTGTAATGTGTTTAGGAAGGCATTTCCTCCTAAGTAAAAGCTTTCTTTGCCTCCTTCCCAGCAGCGCCGGTATTTCAAGAGCGAACATTACTCTGGTAAAATAAGAACAAGTCAACCCAGGACAATCTAAGACAAAACAGAGATGATTTAGCCTAGACTCCTTTTTAATAGGCCGACGAGGCCACTTTTGGCGGTACGAAAGCATCTTTGTCCCCGTTTGATGGATCTCCATCCACCACTTATCTCTGTAAGAGCTGGGTTTCGTTTCACCACAACATAATTTATGGAGGCCCCCGACGGGATGGACGAGCCCCTAATTTCTGTCTGTGTAACAACAGGATGAGATACGGTCTGACTTTGGCTAGTGGTGAACAAGGCTCTGCAGACAGACTGCTGGTCTGGTCAGGACCCTGCCTCATGCCCTGCTGCACCATCTCAATGTAGGCTACACCATCAACGCTAACACTGATTAGTGTAAGCAGAAGTAAGTGGCCTTATCTGTGGTGCCTGGGCAAATAATGGGCGCTGGGGGAATTGATGGCTGCTGGCCAGTGAGAAGTCGCGAGAACTCACTATCAGCTAAGTGGCAAAAAATGTCTTTGCCAGGCCTAAGTGAGGATATGGATCTGAGTGTCTGGATGGAAGCCTGAGGAAAAGAGGCTGAGGCATCCTGCTGGAAGTCATTCCCACATACAGGTCCCAGTCCAGTCTGGCGTTTCAAGTCGTAATGGTTGAGGATTCGGATCCGGGTAAGGAAAGCTGATCATGGATCTGTGATTAGCTGTATTTTCTCCCTCGGAGCAGGCCCAGGCTGCTGGGCCAACACTGATGATGTCAGAGGAGCAGAGCAATTATTTTCAACCGTAAGTCTGACCTGGCTGCCCAGTGTGTGTGGTTTAGTGCTGAACGGCACCTCAGCTGCCACCAAGGCCCAGCCAAAGACTCTGCCAACTAAACTGCTATGGTGTGCGTGCACAAGGCTGTTTCCCTGTGTGTGCATCATTGACTGCTTTGATGTGTGTCACGCTTGTGTGCGATCATGGTGTTTCTTTGTTCTCCTGTATGTCTGTGTTGTATAGTGGTCCCATTTGTGTGGGCTAGGTTATGTTAACGCCAAGCAGCGCAGCACCACTCCTCCTGGCTGATTAATACGCTGCCTGCTCATTGGGCTACAAACTGTTCTGTAGTCCTATATTTATAGAGGTGAATTGCCCTCCTCCACATCATCATCATGGCCTCCATAATGAGCGGGCAGGACACAACCAGCAGCACAGAATGCACAGTCCAGCAGTGGCTGGGCTTACAAATGAGCTAACATGGTAATGCTAACAACAGTGGACCAGATGACAGAATAGGGTCACAGGAGAGGATTTCACTCTGTAGGAGTTAACAGCTCTCGTTTTATGACGGAGGAAGGAAAGAGTGTAGTCCCATTGATCCAGACATGGCCTCTGTGAGGAAGTGATAGTAGGCTAGTATGAGATCAGTCAGTCTTATACAATTCCATTTGTAAGATTTTCATCTGTTGCCCTACTTATATTTTCTAAACATTTCCATTTGTAAAACGTAATCTCTGCTTATTGTAGGATTTTAGTCATATTTAAAAATCTCTTTCAATTGGCTCTTATCTAAGATTTTTACAGGCTTATTAGTCTGTAACAATCTGTCTGTCTGGCTAGCCTATTGCCTTTGTTTCCACAAGGAGACTGGCTAGTACACTGTACTGCCCTATACTACTGGCTTGCTTATCTCCCACATCGCTATGTAAATAACCATGGTCAAAAGAGATTGCGTGTGTGTGTGTGTGAGCAAACAACCAATCAACTGGCTTTCAGGCGCGTGAATGCCTGAGCCACTAGATATAGCAAATGACTGTCTTTTCTTTCCCCAAGGCGTGTTTGTGTGCCGTGGTCGGCTAACGATGACTGGATATCAAAGAAAGCCAATTGGCAAACAGTGATTTTGTTTAAAGAAGACTCATTTTGAGAATGTGATCAATGTATTGAATGAGCCTCAATGATCCACATAGTGGTCTTGTCTAGACTAGATTGATTAGCCAGTAAATAGCAGATACCTAAAAAGGGTGGTTCTCACGAAACTGGCACACGAAAACATGCCAAAAAATGAAAAGATGTCTTATTGCATCACTAATATTAGGATCTGTAGTTAGTTAAAGCTGTACTGAGCTCTTTTTAGATTCAGTAACCAAATACAAAGTGTCATTTGTTAATCCCAAATTACTTGCATAATACTAAACTCACTGATCTTAAGGCAACTGACTAAAATACCTGTTATTTCAGCATAAGAACTGTAATTACGTGCATGTATTTTCAAAATTCAAAAGTGGAGTTAAAAAAATAAAAAATAATAATAATAATACATTATGCTTAAGTTCTTTACAGGTAATATTAGTTTATTAGGACATGGATGTGTGTGGTTCTAATGTATTTTATATGTATTTCTAAATATAACAGAATCGTTTGGGAAAATGGCATAACATGATATGCCTATAAAGTGGTGCTATCCCGACAAAAACACATCTTAAAATCGTCTGAAAGTCATCTGTTCTTTCGACTAATCGATTGGTGTACATTTTTAAATGTGTTTTTTTCCATATATAGACACACCCTATGTGTAATAAAATCAAGTATAAGCATTGAGCCCATCTGATGCTTTAAGTCCCTGTTTGATTACATAAGACAAAAATAGCTTAATTTATCTTACCATTTCTACCGATCTGCGTGCAGTTACGGTTTTCATATACACATTTTCGTGTAACTGCTTAATTTAATTTATAATAACATCTTGGTATCTCAAAATCATTGTCATGTGGTTAATCAAAATTCTATCTCAATGAAAATTATACAAATCTAAAAAATTACTTATATTGCCAACTACACAAAAGTAAGTGGACACCTGCTTGTCGAACATCTCATTCCAAAATCATGGGCAATAATATGGATTTGGTCCCCCTTCGCTGCTATAACAGCCTCCACTCTCCCGGGAAAGCTTTCCACTAGATGTTGCAACATTGCTGAGGGGACTTGTTTAAATTCAGCCACAAGTGCATTAGTGAGGTCGGGCACTGATGTTGGGCGATTAGGCGTGGCTCGCAGTCAGCGTTCCAATTCATCCCAAAGGTGTTCGATGGGGTTGAGGTCAGGGCTATGTGCAAGCCAGCCAAGTTCTTCCACACTGATCTTGGCAAACCATTTGTGTGGACCACGCTTTGTGCACAGGGGCATTGTCATGCTGAAACAGGAAAGGACCTTCCCCAAACTGTTGCCACAAAGTTGGAAGCACAGAATTATCTAGAATGCAATTGTATGCTGAAGCGTTAAGATTTTCCTTCACTGGAACTAAGTGGCCTAGCCCATACCATGAAAAACAGCCCCAGACCATTATTCCTCCTCCACCAAACTTTACAATTGACACTGTGCAGTCGGGCAGGTAGCGTTCTCCTGGCATCTGCCAAACCCAGAATCGACAGGGCAGAAATTTGACGAAGTGACTTACTGGAAAGGTGCCATCCTATAACTGTGTCACGTTGAAAGTCACTGCGCTCTTCAGTAAGGTCATTCTATTGCCAATGTTTGTCTATGGAGATTGCATGGCTGTCTTCAATTTTTTACACCTGTCAGCAACGGATGTGGTTAAAAAAGCAGAATCCATTCATTTAAAGGGGCATCCACATATTTTTGTAAATATAGTGTATAATAGCTGAATAGCTAATAGCTGATAAGAAGTAATCAGGTAGGCCTATTTTATGACATTTCCACTGGATCGGAGCATGACATTTTTCCCTTTCATGCCGAGTGGTTATCGAAAAGAGATGGAAAGATGTTTCAAATACATTGAGGAACTATTGTCACTCAACGGATGTAAAAACAGACTTTACTGGCAGTTTGAGGTGAAGAAAACATTACTTTGGGAAGCTCCACAGCTCATTAGTGGTGGTTTGTTAAGCCAATCAGAATTACTTTGAGCTGTGGTAAATTCAATTGATTAGACATGATTTGAAAAGGCACACACCTGTCTATATAAATGTCACATAGTTGTCAGAGCAAAAACCAAGCCATGAGATCAAACGAATTGTCCGTACAGCTCCGAAACAGGATTGTGTCGAGGCACAGATCTGGGGAAGGGTAGCAAAAAAAAATATAAAAAAATCTGTGTTTCTGCAGCATTGAAAGTCCCCAAGAACACAGTGGCATTCATCATACATAAATGGAAGAAGTTTGGAACCACCAAGACTCTTCCTAGAGCTGACCCCCCAGCCAAAACTGAGCAATCGGGGGAGAAGGGCGGTGACAAACAACCCGAAGGTCACTCTGACAGCGCTCTAGAGGTCCTCTGTGGAGATGGGAGACAAAAAGGACAATCATCTCTGCAGCACTCCACCAATCAGGCCTTTATGGTAGACCGACCAGACGGAAGCGACTCCTCAGTAAAAGGCACATGAAAGCCCGCTTGGAGTTTGCCAAAAGGCACCTAAAGGACTCTTTACTGACTTTATTGTCCCCATGGGGATATTTTCTGGCAGTGTCATGTACACGTTTAAAGCGTTGTTTAAATACAAAACAAATTGACAAAACAAATTTCATAACAGTTACATACCAACAACAACAAAAAAGATTAGCCTGCTGGCCTTACTGGGTCGATAGGAACATTAGCCCAAGTTATTTAGGAGGGATATCACACCTGGCACAAATGCCCTATACCTGCCCCCAGAGGTGATTAGTTCAAAGTCCAGGTACAGGGGGTGGCTTGAGTCTAAAATGATTTTGTGAGCATCCAGGCATGTCTATTTCACTCCAATTCCCTTGCTGTGGTGATGATCCTTCTCAACATATTTCTCTGGCTAACAGTGGCATTGCCAAACAAACAATCAATACATTAGAAATAAGAATCTCTGGTCTGTTGAAACCAAGATCGAACTCTTTGGGCTGAATGCCAAGCGTCACGTCTGGAGGAAACATGGCACCATCCCTACGGTGAAGCACGGTGGTGGCAGCATCATGCTGTGGGGATGTTTTTCAGCGGCAGGGACTGGGAGACTAGTCAGGATCGAGGGAAAGATGAACGGAGCAAAGTATAGAGAGATCCTTAATGAAAACCTGCTCCAGAGCGCTCAGGACTTCAGACTGGGGCGAAGGTTCACCTTCCAACAGGACTACGACCCTAAGCACACAGCCAAGAGAACGTAGGAGTGGCTTCGGGACAAGTCAATGAATGTCCTTGAGTGGCCCAGCCAGACCCTGGACTTGAACCTGATCAAACATCTCTGGAGAGACCCGAAAATAGCGGTGCAGCGACACTCCCCATCCAACCTGACAGAGCTTGAGAGGATCTGCAGAGAAGAAAATGGGAGAAACTCCCCAAATACAGGTGTGCCAACCTTGTAGCGTCATACCAAAGACGACGAGACTGTAAACATTGGCAAAGGTGCTTCAACAATGTACTGAGTAAAGGGTCTGTATACTTATGCAAATGTGATATTTTAGTTTTGTATTTTTAATACATCTGCAAATATTTCAAAAAAACTGTTTTTGCTTTATCATTACAGGGTATTGTGTGTACATTGATGAGGGGGTGGAAACGATTTAGTCCCTTTTAGAATAAGGCTGTAACGTAACAAAATGTGGAAAAAGGTCAAGGGGTCTGAATACTTTCCGAATCCACTGTAATTACAAAAAAATGACAAAATAAAATCAGTTACTGCAACTGAATTGGTTACAATGGAAAATCATAAGTCACAAACCACAGTTGTGTCTCCTGCTACTGTCCTCCCTTCCAATGGCATACTGTTATGTTTAGCTCATAACTGTTTTCTTAGTCTTTCTGTTGTCTGGTGGTCAAACCAAGAGTGTTAAAACAGCCTGTCTGGACAACCCCTCTCTCTCTCTGCCCCTTTCCCTCTTCAGTTAATGTCACCTCTCCCAGTTCTTACTGACAACTACCATAAATGTATGTTTCACAAGTTTGGATAGGACAATACAGTGAGTAGTGGGGCAAAAAAGTATTTAGTCAGCCACCAATTGTGCAAGTTCTCTCACTTAAGAAGATGAGAGAGGCCTGTAATTTTCATCATAGGTACACTTCAACTATGACAGACAAAATGAGGAAAAAAAATCCAGAAAATCACATTGTAGGATTTTTAATGAATTTATTTGCAAATTATGGTGGAAAATAAGTATTTGGTCAATAACAAAAGTTGATCTCAATACTTTGTTATATACCCTTTGTTGGCAATGACAGAGGTCAAACGTTTTCTGTAAGTCTTCACAAGGTTTTCACACACTGTTGCTGGTATTTTGGCCCATTCCTCCATGCAGATCTCCTCTAGAGCAGTGATGTTTTGGGGCTGTCGCTGGGCAACACGGACTTTCAACTCCCTCCAAAGATTTTCTATGGGGTTGAGATCTGGAGNAGGATTTGAGTCCCTGGCGGCGTAGTGTGTTACTGATGGTAGGCTTTGTTACTTTGGTCCCAGCTCTCTGCAGGTCATTCACTAGGTCCCCCCGTGTGGTTCTGGGATTTTTGCTCACCGTTCTTGTGATCATTTTGACCCCACGGGGTGAGATCTTGCGTGGAGCCCCAGATCGAGGAAGATTATCAGTGGTCTTGTATGTCTTCCATTTCCTAATAATTGCTCCCACAGTTGATTTCTTCAAACCAAGCTGCTTACCTATTGCAGATTCAGTCTTCCCAACCTGGTGCAGGTCTACAATTTTGTTTCTGGTGTCCTTTGACAGCTCTTTGGTCTTGGCCATAGTGGAGTTTGGAGTGTGACTGTTTGAGGTTGTGGACAGGTGTCTTTTATACTGATAACAAGTTCAAACAGGTGCCATTAATACAGGCAACGAGTGGAGGACGGAGGAGCCTCAAAGAAGAAGTTACAGGTCTGTGAGAGCCAGAAATCTTGCTTGTTTGTATGTGACCAAATACTTATTTTCCACCATAATTTGCAAATAAATTCATTAAAAATCCTACAATGTGATTTTCTGTTTTTTTTTCCTCATTTTGTCTGTCATAGTTGAAGTGTACCTATGATGAAAATTACAGGCCTCTCTCATCTTTTTAAGTGAGAGAACTTGCACAATTGGTGGCTGACTAAATACTTTTTTGCCCCACTGTAGAGCACAGTAAAATTCAGTGAGTAAGGCACAATGGAGTACAGGAGAGTCCAATACAATACAGTAGTACAGTACAATAGGGTAGAGTACAGCAAAGGAAAGTAGGGTATAGTACAGCAGAGTATAGTATATTGTCCTGTACTCAGGGGTCGCATTAACACAGAATTCAGCATTTCTGTCTAAAGAAAATGTGCATTCTCAAAATGCAGGTGTACTGACCATGACATTCAATTTATACTTATAGACTCGCTGCAATTATCTGAAACATCTCATACATCCTCCAAACCACTGGTTTTCTCTCTGCCTGTCTGAGGGTGTGTGGCGGGAGTCTCTGACAGTGGTATTGAAGATGTTCTCAGCACACGCTAAGCTCGCAGCGCTTTATGTGGTCCTCCCTGGGTCCAGTGTTAGCTGCCAGAACAGACTTCTGATCAGGAAATGCTTCCCCCATAGGCAGTGATCACCTGGAGTCCCGAAATGTTGACTTTGATAGGGCACGCACCATTTTTTTACCAGGGTGACAAAAGGAGAAAATAGAAAGCAAGGGAGATGAAGTAAATAGCCTTAGTGTGCACATTTGTTTTTATTTATTTTACCTTTATTTAACCAGGTAGGCTAGTTAAGAACAAGTTATCATTTACAACTGCGACCTGGCCAAGATAAAGCAAAGCAGTGCGACAAACAACAGAGTTACACATGGAATAAACAAACGTACAGTCAATAACACAATAGAAAAAGTCGATATACAGTGTGTGCAAATGGCGTAATGAGGTAAGGCAATAAATAGGCCATAGTAGCGAAGTTCGTTCCAGTCATTGGCAGCAGAGAAGGAAAGGCGGAAGGAAAGGCAGCCAAAGGTTGTTGGCTTTGGGGATGACCAGTGAGATATACCTGCTGGAGCGCACGCTACGGGTGGGTGTTGTTATGGTGACCAGTGAGCTGAGATAAGGCGGAGCTTTACCTAGCAAAGACTTATTGATGACCTGGAGCCAGTGAGTCTGGCAACGAATATGTAGCGAGGGCCAGCCGACGAGAGCATACAGGTCGCAGTGGATGGCACTGTGTTAGACTGCATCCAGTTTGCGGAGTAGAGTGTTGGAGGCTATTTTGTAAATGACATCGCCGAAGTCAAGGATTGGTAGGATAGTCAGTTTTACGAGGGTATGTTTGGCAGTGTGAGTGAAGGAGGCTTTGTTGCGAAATAGGAAGCCGATTCTAGATTTAATTTTGGATTGGAGATGTTTAATATCAGTCTGGAAGGAGAGTTTACAGTCTAGCCAGACACCTAGGTATTTGTAGTTGTCCACATATTTTAAGTCAGAAAACCGTCCAGAATAGTGATGCTAGTTGGGCAGGCGGGTGCGGAAAGCGATCAGTTGAAGAGCATGCATTTAGTTTTACTAGCATTTAACAGCAGTTGGAGACCACGGAAGGAGTGTTGTATGGCATTGAAGCTTGTTTGGAGGTTTGTTAACACAGTGGCCAAAGGAAGGGCCAGATGCATACAGAATGGTGTCGTCTGCGTAGAGGTGGATCAAGGAATTACCCACAGCAAGAGCGACATCATTGATATATACAGAGAAAAGAGTCGTCCCGAGAATTGAACCCTGTGGTACCCCATAGAGACTGCCAGAGGTCCGGACAACAGGCCCTCCAATTTGACACACTGAACTCTATCTGAGAAGTAGTTGGTGAACCAGGTGAGGCAGTCATTTGAGAAACCAAGGCTGTTGAGTCTGTCGATAAGAATGTGGTGATTGACAGAGTCGAAAGTCTTGGCCAGGTCGATGAAGACGACTGCACAGTACTGTCTTTTATCGATGGCGGTTATGATATCGTTAGTACCTTGAGCGTGGCTGAGGTGCACCCGTGACGAGCTCGGAAACCGGATTGCACAGCGGAGAAGGTACGGTGGGATTCGAAATGGTCAGTGATGTTTGTTAACTTCTTAGGGAGCAGCTCCCGAGGTGACGGTTTTGGAGAGTCTGGCGTGCCCAAAGTAAAATGCCTCTCAATCAGGCCCAGAAAATAGGATATGCACATAATTAGTACTATTGGATAGGAAACACAGAAGTTTCCAAGAGTGTTAAAATATTGTCTGTGAGTATAACAGAACGGATAGGGCAGGCGAAAACCCGAGGAATTTCTGTCCTGGAAAAAGTGATTTTGACACACTGCCTCATTTTGAACCCCTCCCTATTGAAAATGCCCATAAGGGAGTAAGATTTCAGTACCTATTGCTTCCACTGGATGTCAACAGTCTCTAGACAGTGTTTTGATTTTGTTTAGTTGTTCTGGATGGTAATAGAAGAAGAATTAGGAAGTGGTCACAAGAAGTAAACAGAAGAGGATGCGCAGGCTTGCGCGCGCTGTGTTTTTTTCCTTTCCTATCGCCCAGTTTATATTCCGGTTGAAATATTATACTAAATATACATAAAAGTGTTCCTAAGGATACATTATCAATGATGTTTGATTGTTCTTGGACAAGTTTATAGGTATAGGTTGAACGAGTTCTCTTCCGCGGTTCAATGGGCGAGTGGACGCTGTATTTTCTCATCATAACGCACCAACCAAACTGAGATTTATGGATATAATAAATTACTTTTTCTAACAAAAGAACCATGGATTGTCTTCGTTGGACACTTGGGAAGCCCTCGGCAGAAGTTCTTCAAAAGGTAATTGATTTGTTTTCGCTGTGAAATGTGTTTTGTGTGAACCGCAATGGTTTATGAATGTATGCTAATGCAAAAAATATTGGAGGTGCTACCCTCAAACAATCAAATGTAGTGCTTTCGCCGTAAAGCCTTTTTGAAATCTGACAACGCTGTGATATTGCCCCACTGCTCCCTAAGAGGTTAACTTGGCTTTCGAAGACTTTAGAAAGGCAGGGCAGGATGTATATAGGTCTAACAGTTTGGGTCTAGAGTGTCACCCCCTTTGAAGAGGGGGATGACCGCAGCAGCTTTCCAATCTTTAGGAATCTCGGACGATAAGAAAGAGGTTGAACAAACTGGTAATAGGGGTTGCAACAATGGCGGCGCATCATTTTAGAAAGAGAGGGTCCAGATTGTCTAGCCCAGCTGATATGTATGGGTCCAGGTTTTGCAGCTCTTTCAGAACATCTGCTATCTGGATTTGGGTGAAGGAGAAGTTGGGGAGGCTTGGGCAAGAATTTGCAGGGAAAGTAGCTGCAGGGGGTGCGGTGCTGTTGGCCGGGGTTGGGGTAGGCAGGAGGAAAGCATGGCCAGCCGTAGAGAAATGCTTATTGAAATTCTCGATTATAGTGGATTTATCAGTGTTGACAGTGTTTCCTAGCCTCAGTGCAGTGGGCAGCTGGGAGGAGGTGCTCTTATTCTCCATGGACTTTACAGTGTCCCAAAACGTTTTGGAGTTAGAGCTACAGGATGCAAATTTCTGTTTGAAAAAGCTAGCCTTTGCTTTCCTAACTGACTGCGTGTATTGGTTCCTGACTTCCCTGAAAAGGATGTTTTTGTGCTGGTCGAGGGCAGTCAGGTCTGGAGTGAACCAAGGGCTATATCTGTTCTTAGTTCTACATTTTTTGAAAGGGGCACGCTTATTTAAGATGGTCGTTCTTTAAAAGTAATTTCCTCACCAGGCATCCTCTACTGACGGGATGAGGTCAATATCCTTCCAGGATACCCGTGCCAGGTCGATTAGAAAGGCCTGCTCGCAGAAGTGTTTTAGGGAGCGTTTGACAGTGATGAGGGGTGGTCGTTTGACCGCGGACCCATAGCAGATGCAGGCAATGAGGCAGTGATCACTGAGATCCTGATTGAAAACAGCAGAGGTGTATTTGGAGGGCAAGTTGGTCATGATAACATCTATGAGGGTGCCCATGTTTACGGATTTAGGGTTGTACCTGCTGGGATCCTTGATAATTTGTGTGAGATTGAGGGCATCTAGCTTAGATTGTAGGACTGCCGGGGTGTCAAGCATATCCCAGTTTAGGTCACCTAACAGAACGAACTGAAGATCGATGGGGGGGGCAATCAATTCACATATGGTGTCCAGGGCACAGCTGGGAGATGAGGGGGGTCTAACAGGCGGCAAGTGAGAGACTTATTTCTGGAGAGATTATTTTTTTAAATTAGAAGCTCAAACTGTTTGGGCACAGACCTGGAATGTAAGCCTGCAAAGTTCTGTCAATCTTTGCAGTATATTGCAACTCCTCCCCCTTTGGCTGTTCTATCTTGACAGAAAATGTTGTAGTTGGGGATGGAAATCTCAGAATATTTGGTGGCCTTCCTAAGCCAGGATTCAGACATGGCAAGGACATCAGGGTTGGCGGAGAGTGCTAAAGCAGTGAATAAAACAAACTTAGGGAGGAGGCTTCTGATGTTAACATGCATGAAACCAAGGCTTTTACGGTTACTGAAGTCAACAAATGAGAGCGCCTGGGGACACACAGGGCCTACATCACCCGAGGAACAGAGGAGGAGTAGGATGAGGGTACGGCTAAAGGCTATCAAAACTGGTCGTCTAGTGCGTTGGGAATAAAAGGAGCAGATTTCTGGGCGTGGTAGGATAGATTCAGGGCATAATGTACAGACAGGGGTACGGTAGGGTGCGGGTACAGTGGAGGTAAACCCAGGCATTGAGTGACGATAAGAGAGATTGCATCTCTGGACGCACTAGTTATGCTGGGTGATGCCACCGCATGTGTGGGAGGTGGGACAAAATAGGTATATGAGGCATGTTGAGTGGGACTAGGGGCTCCACAGTAAACTAAAACAATGATAACTATCCTAAACAACAGTATACAAGGCATATTGACATTAGAGAGAGGCATAAAGCAATCACAGGTGTTGATTGGGAGAGCTAGCTAAGACAACGGGTAAGACAACAGCTAATCAGCTAAGACAACAACAGGTAAAATGGCGATGAATGGGCAGAGAGGGTCAGTTAACTTCACACAGGGCCTGAGTTCGAGGCTGGGGCCGACAGATAAACAAAATAAAGTACCATGATTAATTTACAGTCCAGCAGGCATCAGCTATGTAGCCAAGTGATCATAGGGTCCAGTGAACAGCAATAGATGAAACAGAGAAGCCGCTAGGTAGTCGTTACTATGCAAGCAAGAGGGAGACACGGCGTTCAAAAAACGTTATCAGGCCAGGGCTAGTAGAAGCGTCTTCACCTTTTTTTTCAAATTTGTGAAACATGAGAAATGACATTCATATCCATAATTATGCATTTCTGTGGGGTACAGATCAGGGACTCATGATCTAATTCCATTCTGTTACCGGTTGTAAATCCACTTCACTTACTGTAGTTTAATAACCAAAATAGATTTTTTCAAACTCCATGTCATAGCTGACACCCCATTCTTTCTGCAGAAATCTTTGAATCTTAATTTCAGAGCAGATATTTAACAGAGTTTTTGGAAAATTTGTTAAATTGCAGTACACTGCAGTTATTCTGCAATTACTGCGTCCAAAATACCATAGTCGACTGCAGTTACTACATCTTTACTGCAGTTTTAAAACTGCTATCTTTTCTTGTAAGGAGAGGGAGATTTTACCTTAATTCCATTACCAAAGTTTGCATCTGCACAGTTCTTCCACTAAGTTCGTGTTCACACATTTTTCTGTGGAAATTGTTAAAACGAGTCCTTGTGAATAGAGTTATGGTTTGTTAAACTTTGAAATCAATGTTTTTTGTTTGGCATACATTTTAAAGTGAAAAAAAAAACAGAGTCAAATCGTAATTCTGTTAACAAGTAATTGCCCTAGAGAAGCATAGTCTGGCTAGCCTCGCTAACCAACAAGTCTGTCTTAAAATGGGAAGTTCACCAAAAAACACTTCTGGGCCCTTTATAAACACTTGCCTTGTCGTTTGTCAGTACCCCAGACAGTTTTTAGGTCCATTGCTTGAGTATTTAGATGTAGGTACAGTAGGCCTAATAAGCTGATTCTACCGCGCCTTTCCCATAGACACCCAAAGCAACGTCAAAGTCCATCATAAATAACTCCCAAACACACCACTGACCTCCCATGACCGCAATAGTCCTTGTAATGACTTTCTCAGCAAAATTTTTAAGCTAACTTATTTCAGTAGGCAAATTTTTACCAATTGATTGTTATTTTCGTATTAATATCCAGGAAGTAGATTAACGCGTGTTCTCGACTTCCGAGGTGGGCATGGTTGAAGGATTTAAACAATAATTTTCTGTTCTCACTCCCTCACAGTATTTGCTGCCCTAGTCAAATTTATTAGAGTGAAGAATGTCAGATCGAGAACGAAGAGGAAATTGGAGACCTGCCTTATTTTCAGAATGGTACTTTTGGGCCATATCGGTTTGAGCCGGAGTGTACTGAGGCTGAGTTGTTCCATTTGCGGGCTGACCCTTACAAAAAAAGATTGCAGTTCTTGGAACTGCAGTCGACTGTGGTAGTTTCGGTCCCCTCACAAAAAAGATTGCAGTCAGAGTGCAGTAGAACTGCAGTATGCTGCAAATATTGCGTCCAAAATAGTTTTTTCTTTACTGCAGTAATTTTGCAGTGTAACTGCATTTAGAGTATAGTAAAATTGCAGTTATACTGTACTCTAAATGCAATCTTTTTTGTGAGGGGACAGAGAGAAAAGAGCTAGAGAGAGAGAAGGAAGCAAGCAGATGTCGAGGAAACACAGGCTCTTCCCAGAACGCACAGTGACTGGTGGTACAGCTGCGGGAGATGCCTACCTCTACCAACAGACAGTGAAAGTTTTGGCTGTCGAGAATGGGACCAGCTAATTCTGATAATAGAGGAGGTAGAACAGACTGACAGCAGAAGATCCGATTTCCTGGTGTGTTGGGGAATTTTTCAAAATGCCCAGGATCAACTGGAAACGACGTGCCACACCTGACAGTACAAATTGGAAGCTCTCTGAAGTGTAAGTATTTTGGCAAATATTACTCACAGGATGTTTATATTACTCTTTAACTTCTTAGGGCTAGGGGGCAGTATGTTGAAGTTCGGATGAAAAACGTGCCCAAAGTAAACTGCCTGTTACTCAGGCCCAGAAGCTAGGATATGCATATAATTAGTAGCTTTGGATAGAAAACACTCTGA
Organism: Hucho hucho; assembly: GCA_003317085.1. Lineage (NCBI taxonomy): Eukaryota > Metazoa > Chordata > Actinopteri > Salmoniformes > Salmonidae > Hucho > Hucho hucho. Next base: position 165,530 of record QNTS01000392.1, on the reverse strand, counting down.
AGTTTCTGAAACTGTTAAACTGTGAGTATAACAGAAATGATATAGCAGGCAAAAACCCGAGCAAAATCGAGCCGGGATGTCTGAATCAGTCATGTCACACTGTTTTCAATTGGCATGCTATTCAAAGCTGGGTATTTTAGCTCCCAGATTGCAGTTCCTATGGCTTCCACTAGATGTCAACAGTCTTTAGAAAAAGATTGGAACGTTCAATCATGAAAATCAAGGGAGTAAGACCACTAGTTCCTGGGTTCACGTCAAGTGTACTGTTTTGGATTCTGCGCGTAACAGGGAATGCGCACTGTTTTTTTTCTCTTCTATTCAGCAGGTTATATTCCGTCTGAAATATTAGTGTATATTCATTTTAGGGTATCAGAGTATTGATTACAAATTCTGTTTGACTTTTTTCGGCAAACTTTATGGGTACTTTTGGGATATCGTTTGTCTGCATGGATGAAAGCCTTTGGGCAGGTGGATTACTGAACAAAACGCGCCAACCAAACGGAGCTATATGGATATAAAGAGGAACTTTATCGAACAAAATGACCTTTTATTGTGTAACCTGGATGCTTTGATATGCCATCAGAGGAAGATCATCAAAGGTAAGCGATTTATTTTATGCTATTTTTGAGTTGTGACACCTCTGCTGGTTATGTTATTATGCTAATTGAGTTTGAGTGGGGGTGCTGTCCTCAGACAATCAAATGTTCTGCTTTCGCCGTAAAGCCTTTTTGAAATCTGGCAATGCTGTTAGATTAACAAGAGTCTAAGCTTTTGAAGGGTGTGCAGCATTTGTATTTTCATGAATGTTTGAAATGACTATTTTTGTAATTTGAATTTGGCGATCTGCATTTCACCGGATGTTGTCAAAATCGATCCCGTTCACGGGATTGGATCCGTAACAGGTTAAGATGAAAATAAATAGCCTGCCTAATGACCCTTCAAACTGTATTTTCCAGTATCCTGCCTAAACCCCCATAATGTAACTGGCTACTGTACTCCCCTTCAAGCTTGTCTGACAATGATGACAAGCTGGCTAGGTAAACAGTGTCTAGAACGAGTGGCTGCGTGCCATAGAAATAGAAGTATAAAGTCAATAGTGGTAGTAGAGATTAACATGTTGCTTGTAATTGCCAGTCTAGCTTTAATACCTATAATATCCTAATTAGCCTGTCAACCCTCCCACAAGAAGACGAAAAACTGCCTCACACTTGACCACTAAAACCCTTTGAACAATGAGTTGGCTATACAGTTTTCAAGTATACAAGACCAAGAGAGCTGTCAATAGTATTGCAGCAGGTAGCCTTTCGGTTAGAGTTTTGGACAATTAACCCGAAAGGTTGCTGGTTCGAATCCCCGAGCCGACAAGGTGAAAATCGGTCCATGAGCAAGGAACTTAATCCTAAATTCTCCTGTTAGTCGCTAAATTACCTAAAAGTAAATGTATTGTGCCATCATCAATACGGCTTACAAATTAATGCTTAATGATCCCTGAGCCTGTTTTTATTTATTTATATATATATATATATATATATATATATAAATATATACATACACACACACAGTGAGGGAAAAAAGTATTTGATCCCCTGCTGATTTTGTAAATTTGCCCACTGACAAAGAAATTATCAGTCTATAATTTTAATGGTAGGTTTATTTGAACAGTGAGAGACAGAATAACAAAAAAATCCAGAAAAACGCATGTGAAAAATGTTATAAATTGATTTGCATTTTAATGAGGGAAATAAGTATTTGACCCCCTCTCAATCAGAAAGATTTCTGGCTCCCAGGTGTCTTTTATACAGGTAATGAGTTGAGATTAGGAGCACACTCTTAAAGGGAGTGCTCCTAATCTCAGCTTGTTACCTGTATAAAAGACACCTGTCCACAGAAGCAATCAATCAATCAGATTCCAAACTCNCAAAATGGAGCTCTTTGGCATCAACTCAACTTGCCGTGTTTGGAGGAGGAGGAATGCTGCCTATAACCCCAAGAAAACCATCCCCACCGTCAAATATGGAGGTGGAAACATTATGCTTTGGGGGTGTTTTTCTGCTAAGGGGACAGGACAACTTCACCGCATCAAAGGGACGATGGACGGGGCCATGTACTGTCAAATCTTGGGTGAGAACCTCAGCCAGGGCATTGAAAATGGGTCGTGGATGGGTATTCCAGCATGACAATGACCCAAAACACACAGCCAAGGCAACAAAGGAGTGGCTCAAGAAGAAGCACATTAAGGTCCTGGAGTGGCTTAGCCAGTCTCCAGACCTTAATCCCATAGAAAATCTGTGGAGGGAGCTGAAGGTTCGAGATGCCAAACGTCAGCCTCGAAAACTTAATGACTTGGAGAAGATCTGCAAAGAGGAGTGGGACAAAATCCCTCCTGAGATGTGTGCTAACCTGGTGGCCAACTGCAAGAAACATCTGACCTCTGATTGCCAACAAGGGTTTTGCCTCCAAGTGTCATGTTTTGCAGAGGGGTCAAATACTCCATTTATAACATTTTTCACATGCGTTTTTCTGGATTTTTTTGTGTTATTCTGTCTCTCACTGTTCAAATAAACCTACCATTAAAGTTATAGACTGATCATTTCTTTGTCAGTGGGCAAACGTACAAAATCAGCAGGGGATCAAATACTTTTTTCCCCTCACTGTATGTATATATATGTTGTAAAGGCCTAGGCATATTTATTTTCTTGATAATGTTTTATATACAACAATCATGTATTTATTTTCTGTCTCTCTAGACCAGGGGTGGGCAACTCCAGTCCTCAGGGCCTGACTGGTGTCACACTTTTTCTCCATCCCTAGCAAACACAGCTGATTAATCAAATTGCATTCTAAACTGAAGATCATAATTAGGTGATTATTGGAGTCAGGTGTGTTAGCTGGGGCTGGGGCAAAACTGTGACACCAATCAGGCCCACGAGGACTGGAATTGCCCACCCCTCATCTAGACAATACAGACAGGTATCTTATTGGCTCACCCTGGAGTGGATGCTGAGGGGAGAACATCTAGGTTGAGGCCAATTATTGCATCACGCACAGCAAGCGGTACCAATGCACAAAGTCTGGAACCAACAGGACCCTGAACAGCTTCTACCCCCAAGCCATAAGACTGCTAAATAGTTAGCTAAATAGCTACCCGGACTATCTGCATTGACCCTTTTGCACCAACTTTTTTGACTCATTACATACACTGCTGCTACTGTTTGTCACTTTATTCCTAGTTATATGTACACATCTGCCTCAATTACCTCGTACCCCTCAACATCAACTCTTGTATATAGCCAAGTTATCGTTACTCATTGTGTAATGTTATTACTTTTCTGTTATTTCTCTATTTTCTCTCTCTCTACATTGTTGGGAAGGGTTCGTAAGTAAGCATTTCACTGTTAGTGGTTGTTTACGAAGCATGTGACAAAGCATGTGACAAATCAAATGACTTGATAACAACACCAGGCAGCCATTGCAAGTATACCCATGAGTTGACCAGTCAAATTGCAATTTTTTATTTTACCTTTATTTAACTAGGCAAGGCAGTTAAGAACAAATTATTATTTACAATGACGGCCTACCTGGGAACAGTAGGTTAACTGCCATGTTCAGGGGCAGAACGACATATTTTTACCTTGTGAGCTCAGGGATTCGATCCAGCAACCTTTTGGTTACTGGCCCAGCACTCTAACCACTAGGCTACCTGCTGCCCCCTGCCATCATTAGGCTAGCTAAAGTTAGTTGCAAAGTTTGGTGGAAAAGTTTTGCCACTAGCTCCTCCTTAGTTGGTTTTTCAAGCAGGGCGATGTTGGGAGGTAAGTCTAGTCTAGTGTGTCAACTTTGAAGTCTGGGTCTTTGTATATGATCTGAATATCTTCCTGCCATTTGACAGCCTGCTGGGTCAATCGTGTTCTGAAGTTGAATGTCTTCTGTTCAGACACTCCTCTCTACCCAGTCCTTGGCCTGTTTGGAATACTCCACACGGCGTCTTAGACATCCTGAAAGATGTGTAACAGAATAACAAAACCAAAAATAGAGTCCTAATTAGTCTCCTTGCATCCTCCTGAAAAATGATTAGAGGAGGCATGAGTGGAGGGACATTGGGTGCCCTCTTTGAAAAGGGTGTGATACAAAGAAGATGTGAGAAATTGAACAAAGATCAAATCCGAGACAGTGTGGTCCTATCCTCATGTCGGTTCCACCACCCCTCTCCTTCCATTCCCTCCCAGGCAAGCATGAGCTAAAATGTGTAATGTTTTAATTTAAATAATGTAAAGGTTTGGATAGTTTGTTGTCATTTCAAGTCCTGCAAAAGCTAGAACCATATATTTACCTACATGGCTCTGGCTAGGGCTGTGTCCCATTCATGGACCTTAACTAGGGCAAGTAATTTTATGCAATCAATAGCACTAGAGAAAAGTAACATTATAATGAAAAAGGGAATTGCATCACAAAGCAAAATAAACAAGTCAGTAGGACAGGATAACATTACCACCAACTAGTTCAGAGAATGGCAAACAAATAACGTTATAAATTACTTTGTGGTGACAAGCTACAGGTGTTAGCAACTTAGCTAGCAACATACCTTGAATGGTTGGAGCTTTCCCATCCATGGTGGAAAGAGGGTGGGAACAGAACCCGGATTCAACCGGTCCCCATTGTAGTCAGTGACCACAAAGTGATCACCAGACACGGTCAACCACAGCTGGTGAATGACTTGATGTCGTATCGAAACCATAAGCAGAATGTCAGATGGCCTGCAGCCATGCCTGGCAAAAATCTCCATCACGATCAGGAAAAGAGTGAAAATGTGGAGTATATTTGTATCTGACCGGAACATTATTTCACCTGGGTACAATGCACTTAATTTTGACCAACGTCACTCAGCTAACAGTTACTCGACTACTAACGTTATTCGCCTAGCCTTCCTTTACTTCAGAGATTACTAACCGCTAGCCTAACTAGGCACCATCTCTTTGTTTACTTCCTTTCGTTCTGATTTCCTTTCTTGAAAACCAGTAGTAAAATGCTCCTTTGTCCCACCTGTAATTATCCATCTTAGAACCACAAAGAAGAGTATCTACTGGAAGACTTTTGAGCAAGGATAAAGTAAGTTTTGTTTTTTATACTTTTTACATTAAAACACATGTATTTGGAAATTCAATGCCGAGACACCAATCATTGTTTATGTAACAATAAATATAAAGTTAGTTAATGCATTTTAGGTCATTTCGGAAATTCAGCATTTTTTTAAATTATTTTTTTATTTTATTATATACATAAATCTAAATGCTCAAACAATGGACCTAAAAACTGTCTGGGAGTACTCACAAACAGCCAGGCAATTGTTATAACAGGCCCAGAAGTGTTTTGGGGTGAATTTCCCCTTCAAGTATTTCTGTCACTGAAGTGTTAGTCAGGCTATTTATTCTCTTCTTTACCCCACAGTGTATGGTAATTGTGTCTCTGATGGAAAGTCAGTCATGCAGCAGCAGGTGTTGGAACCGGTTCAGGGAACACCCGCAAAATTTCAGTCACATCTTGCACCTTACACTTTACTTGTCTGTCCAACGCATGTACATACAGTTGAAGTCAGAAGTTTACATACACCTTAGCCAAATACATTTAAACAATTCCTGACATTTAATGCTAGTAAAAATGCCTTGTTTTAGGTCAGTTAGGATCACCCCTTTATTTTAAGAATGTGAAATGTCAGAATAATATTAGAGAGAATAATTTATTTCAGCTTTTATTTCTTTCATCACATTCCCAGTGGGTCAGAAGTTTACATACACTCAATTAGTATTTGGTAGCATTGCCTTTAAATTGTTTAATTTCGGTCAAATGTTTCAGGTAACTTTCCACAAGCTTCCCACAATAAGTCGGGTGAATTTTGGCCCATTCCTCCTGACAGAGCTGGTGTAACCGAGTTAGGTTTGTAGGGCTCCTTGCTCGCACCCGCTTTTTCAGTTCTGCCCACAAATTTTCTAAAGGATTTAGGTCAGGGCTTTGTGATGGCCACTCCAATACCTTGAATGTTGTTCTTAAGCCATTTTACCACAACTTTGGAAGTATGCTTGGAAGACCCACTTGCGATCAAGCTTTATTAACTTCCTGACTGATGTCTTGAGATGTTGCTTCAATATATCCACAATTTTCCTTCCTCGTGATGCCATCTATTTTGTGAAGTGCACCAGTCCCTCCTGCAGCAAAGCACCCCCACATCATGATGCTGCCACCTCCGTGCTTCACGGTTGGGATGGTGTTCTTCTGCTTGCAAGACTCCCCCTTTTTCCTCCCAACATAACGATTGTCATTATGGCCAAACAGCTCTATTTTTGTTTCATCAGACCAGAGGTAATTTCTCCAAAAGTACGATCTTTGTCCCTATGTGCAGTTTTGAAGCAGTGGCTTCTTCCTTGCTGAGCGGCCTTTCAAATTATGTCGATATAGGACTCGTTTTACTGTGGATATAGATACTTTTGTACCGGTTTCCTCCAGCATCTTCACAAGGTCCTTTGCTGTTGTTCTGGGATTGATTTGCACTTCTCGCACCAAAGTACTTTCATCTCTAGGAGACAGAACGTTTCTCCTTCCTGAGCAGTATGACGGCTGCGTGGTCCCATGGTATTTATACTTGCGTACTATTGTTTGTACAGATGAATGTGGTACCAGGCATTTGAAATTGCTCCCAAGGATGAACCAGACTTGTGGAGGTCTACACATTTTTTTCTGAGGTTGATTTCTTTTGATTTTACCAAGATGAGGCACTGAGATTGAAGGTAGGCCTTGAAATACATCCACAGGTACACCTCCAATTGACACAAATTATGTCAATTAGCCTATCAGAAGCTTCTAAAGCCATAACATCATTTTCTGGAATTTTCCAAGCTGTTTAAAAGGCACAGTCAACTTTGTGTATGTAAACTTCTGACGCACTGGAATTGTGATACAGTGAATTATAAGTGAAATAATCTGTCTATAAACAATTGTTGGGAAATTACTTGTGTCATGCACAAAGTAGAAGTCCTAACCGACTTGCCAAAACTATAGTTTGTTAAGAAGAATTTTGCGGAGTGGTTGAAAAACGAGTTTTAATGACTCCAACCAGTGTATGTAAACTTTCAACTTCAACTGTAGCTTGCCCGCTCCATAGCAAGCTGCCCTATCCATTGGTGAAGTCATTTAAATGTCGAGCTAAATAATAAAAAATAAAAATCTAATTGAGGTTTAAAAAGGAATAGAAAGGAACAATATAAACTAACTTTTTTGTTTGAACCGGTTGAGAACTTTATATTGCTGGTCGAAACAAAAAAATAATGGTTCTGTTCAGAACGAAACAATTGGAAAATAACTTTGGTTCCAACCCCTGTGCAGCAGGCTAGTTAATAGGGCCGGGACGATACCAGTATCACAATATTTTTTCCATAGGAAAAATGAAGACACGAAGAAGACAACTTACTGTATGTAAAGTATTGCATTCTATAGCTTGGAAAATAAATGAGACTCTGGATGACAACATAATGATGTTTGTTTCCAACATAAGGGCTGTTTTCCTATAGAAGAAAGTTAAATCTGCTTCGTGATTTGTTTCCTTGCCAAAGTAATATTGAGAATTGCGATACTGGTATCGTCAGGGCCCTACTAATTACAATGTCTTCTAACGAAGAGGGCCTGACAGAGACCACTTTCAATTTGGGTTGAGTTAATGAGAGCCATCTCTCTGCAGCTAGACTACTGTGTCAGCAACCCAAAGGTGCTGGCCTCGTGGTGAACCAACTGCCCGATGGGCACACCAGTTGAATGTGAAGTGATAGCACTACTTTAAGTGAAAGAGGAAAAACCTGTAAATACTACTAGCATAATGTCAACTACCTTTTAGCCTGGTCTTATAGACTAGATGTAACATAGTAAAGGTAAATCCGGGACACTCAAATTAGTACATATTACGTAACATTTTAGACAACATATGGATTATATAGTCTTTGTTCGACAAAAATAGACAAAGTTTACCGGGAGCAAAGGTTGAAAGTTCAAATCTCATCAGGAACAAATGTAGTATTTTAGCAACGTTTCAAATACTTACTACTTTTTAGCATGTTAGCTAACCCTACCCCTAACCATTTAACCTAATTTCTAAACTTAACCCTAACCTTAAACCTAACCCCTAGCCAAGCTAACGTTAGCCAGCTAGCTAGAATGTGTTACATATTATACATTTAGAAAATGTCGTAACATATTGTACTTTTTGCTAATTCATAACATATAATACAAATTGTAATTCGTAACACATCATACGAAATGGGTGATTGACATCCACAAATTAATACATACCATAGGAAACCTAACAGATCATACTAAATGGAGTAATATGAAATGCTCTGAGACCAGGTTTTACCTTTTATTTATTGAAAAGTTTGAGTAAGAAAGGCATGCATGAGCAAATTTCTTATAAAAAACTTCAGTTGCTTTCACACATTATGAGCACAATAATAACAAATGCCATGTAAATATTGATTGACTTAAGTTGGGATGAATGTAGTCTACACAACATAGGCTAAACCATTTGCAACAAGCGGGTGTTGATTCCAAGAGCCCCCCTATAAAACCAACACAACACATTCCCGAAAGTCAAGCCTGAAGCGCTCTGTGTGTATTAGGTAGTTGTTGGGGAATTGTTCGATTACTTGTTACATATTACTGCACTGTCGGAACTAGAAGCGCAAGCATTTCGCTACACTCGCATTAATATCTGCTAACCATGTGTATGTGACAAATAAAATGTGATTTGACAAGGTCACCAAATAAACACAGGTCTGTTTCTCCAATTGGAAGCAGAAAGTAGAAGGGGGAAAAAGCCTTAAACTTAGCATCAAGAGAGTACATTCCAAACAACTCCACAAACTATTAACCTCTTAGGGATCCCTTAGGGATCCAATCCCGTGAACGGGATCGTTTTCGGAGAAAACAAAGCGCGTCAAATAAAAATTCGTAATATTTAACATTCATGGAAATACAAGTGTTGCATATGGTTACAAATCTTAGAGTCTTGTTAATCTAACAGTGTTGTCAGATTTCAAAAGGCTTTACGGCGAAAGCAAAACATTTGATTATCTGAGGTCAGCGCCTCACACAAAAATAGCTTTTTCAACCAGCACTGGCGACACAAAATCACAAATTAAAGATATAAAAACTCACTTTTTAAGATCTTCTGATGTTTGCAACCAGGAGGGTCCCAGCTACACAACCGCTGTTCGTTTTGTTCAATAAAGTTAATATTTATATCCGAAAAACGCCGTTTAGATGGCGCCATTGAATTCAGAAATCCACTCCGTCAAAACGACAACAAAAAAAGTCCAAAATGCTCCCGGTAAACTTTGTCTATTTTTGTCAAACAAAGACTATATAATCCATAGGTTGTCTAAAATGTCAATAAACTATAAAATTTCACGTGGAAAGAACTATGTTCAATAGAGAAGGCAAATTCCCATGCGTGTGCTCTCCCCAGCGCGGGCCGAAACGGGGCTCTCTTCTCTCCAACTGAAAATACTTATTCATTTTTCAAAATACAAGCCCAAAGCCCTCAATGATAGACTGTTACCATATAGGGGAAGCCATAGGAATAGAAAAATGGTGGACGGATTCAATGGTTTTCAAAATAAGAGCATGGGAGAATATATATTTTTTTTTTCTGGTCGGATTTCCATCTTGGTTTCGCCTGCCAAATCAGTTCTGTTATAGCCACAGACATAATTTTAACGGTTTTGGAAACTTCAGTCTTTTCTATCCAACAGTACCAATTATATGCATAGCCTAGGTTCTGGGCCTGAACAACAGCCCGTTTACTTTGGGCACGTCAGACAGGCGGAAACTAGGAATTCTGCCCCCTAGCCCTAAGAAGTTTTAATAACCCCAAGTAAGTGTACACATTCTTGTGAGTCACCATAATTGCCAAGTATGGGCCTAGCTCCAATTAACATAATGGGGAGGTTAAGGCTATATGCTAATGCTAAATGAAGTGCAGATTAGGGGGAAAAGACTGGGCTCAGTAACTCACTCAGGCCCTTTGGCAACAGAAACACACTGTCACAGTGTGTCACACCAAAAGGGAGAGGCTGCAGTGAACATATACTACATCGGCAAAAGTATGTGGACACGCCTTCAAATTTGTGGATTTGGCTATTTCAGCCACACCCATTGTTGACAGGTGTATAAAATCGAGCACACCGCCATGCAATCTCCATAGACAAACATTGGCAGTAGAATGGCCTTACTGAAGAGCTCAGTGAATTTCAACGTGGCACCGTCATAGGATGCCACCTTTCCAACAAGTCCCTGCTAGAGCTTCCCCGGTCAACTGAAAGTGCTGTTACTGTGAAGTGGAAACGTCTAGGAGCAACAACGGCAGTTTAAAACTGCCTCTGGAAGCAACGTCAGTACAAGAACTGTTCGTCGGGAGCTTCATACAATGGGTTTCACAATATAAAATCGGTGAACATCGGAATCGGCCAATATTAGCTAAAAATGCCTACATCGGTATCGGCCCGATGTCTAGTTTAACGGCGATGTGCTGGTTGAGCACCGGTACACACTTGGAAGTGTGTACCGGTGCTCGACCAGTCGCGAAAGCCAACATCAATGAAATCAGTATACTCAATACCCAAGCAATTTTTTTCCCAACATCCTCCTCAGAGTTATCAGACTCAAACATCCACGCAGTATTGTTTTTCCTTGGGAATCGCGTCCAATACACATAGGTTGACAATAAATGTCGCTCAATTCACAGTTGTTTCAGAGTCCCACAATAAGAGCTATGACGCTAATGTTCTCTGGGTGTCCCTGAGTAGACTGATACCCCATGTCATTGATCCACAATCAATAGGTAAGGCTGTACAGTGAAATAAGTATGCCCCAATGCAATTCTAAAGTATAATACATCCAGTGTGATTTCAGATTGTCAAATTTACAAATGATTGTCTTTTGTTGATTTTATAACAACATTCCAACCTTCGTTTAGCATGATCTATTAAATGATGGCATAATTCTACTATTTGTATTAATTTGCATCACTGTCAATTACATACTTTTATTTTGAAGGCTAAGTGCAAAGTTCACTATTGTGGCTAGCTTCACATAGATGGGTCCGACCACCACTAATCAAACAAGAACTGTCTTATAAATTAGTGTTATTTTAGATGATGACACCTAGCTATATATAGTTAGCTAGCTAACAATAGCTACTGAAACAGATTGTCGTTTTGCTATGTTTTTGGGGAAGAACATTGTTTGCATCCATGAGCTAGCTAGCTTTTTTTATGACCAGCACTGTAGGTGCGCTAGACAACTTCACCAGCATCATAGCATACGTATCGATGAATTGTTGTGACATATGAAATACGAGTGATAGTGTAATCAATGAGTAACAACTACGTAAAAAAATTATGAACGCATTCAATTATTATGTGACTTGCAGTCATATTCAGGTCCTGATTGGTCAAATAGTGTTATTATCTTTTTAAGTGAGAGAACTTGCACAATTGGTGGCTGACTAAATACTTTTTTGCCCCACTGTATTTTGCTGCACCCGCTATAACATCTGCGAAACTGTGTATGTGACCAATAAACTTTGATTTGATAGTTAACACTATGAAAACACATTAGGGATAAAACTAGTCAACAGCATGGGGGTCGTAAGGTCAATGTCAGCAGCCTGTTATAAGTAGTGCATTAGACATGTACACTAGCATATCATAAAGCTTTTGTGTATAGGATTGTTGTTTATGTCTAAATATATTGAGCCAGTCAATGATCTCTGTCCTATCTAGCCATTCTTAAACTTTGGCACCAAACCTGTTAACCCAGAAAGGGGTATGTGTGTGGGTGTGTGTGTCCACAAACTCTGCATAAGTCTGCCATGTCTAATCTTGCTGACCTGTTACGCTGTCTCCATCCTATCACTTTTCCTTTTTTAACTTAACATTTCCATGCTGCAGATATTTGCTTTAAAACAGTATCCAAATCCATAGGATGTAGTGATCACAATATAATTGCCATATCTAGGAAAACCAACGTTCCAAAGGCTAGGCCTAATATAGTGTATAAGAGGTCATACAAGAAGTTGTGTATTGATTCATATGTTGATGTAAAGAATATTTGCTGGTCTGTGGTGTGCAACGAGGAGCAACCAGACGCTGAACTTGACACATTTATGAAACTACTTATTCCAGTTACTAATAAGCACGCACCCATTAAGAAAATGACTGTAAAAACTGTTAAATCCCCTTGGAGTGATGAGGAATTTAAAAATTGTATGGTTGAGAGAGATGAGGCAAAAGGTATGGCAATTAAGTCTGGTAGCCCAACTGATTGGCAAACGTACTGCACATTAAGAAATCATGTGACTAAACTAAATACAAAGATAAATTATATAAAGAATGATAGTAAAAAGCTTTGGGGCACCTTAACTGAATTTTTTGGGGAAAAAGCCAACTCGGCTCCTTCATTCATTGAATAGATGGCTCATTCATCACGAAGCCCACTAATTTTGCAAACTACTTTAATTACTTTTTCATTGGCAAGATAAGCAAACTTAGGGATGACATGCCAGCAACAAACACTGACACTACACATCCAAGTATATCGGACCAAATTATTAAAAGACAAGAATTGTACTTTTGAATTCCGTAAAGTCAGTGTGGAAGAGGTGAAAAAATTATTGTTGTCTATCAACAATGACAAGCCACCGGGGTCTGACAATCTGGATGGAAAATTACTGAGGATAATAGCAGACGATATTGCCACATCTTCAATTTAAGCCTACTAGAGAGCGTGTGCCCTTAGGCCTGGAGGGAAGCTAAAGTCATTCCGCTACCAAGAATAGTAAAGCCCCCTTTACTGGCTCAAATAGCCGACTTCTGAAAAAAACTTGTGTTTGACCAGATACAATGCTATTTCACAGTAAACAAATTGACAACAGAATTTCAGCATCCTTATAGGGAAGGACACTCAACAAGCACAGCACATACACAAATAATGTGGATAAAGAGTTACTTGACTAACAGAACAGAGGGTGTTCTTTAATGGGAGCCTCTCAAATAGAATCCAGATAGAATCAGGAATTCCCCAGGGTAGTTGTTTAGGCCCCCTTGCTTTTTTCAATTTTTACCAACGACATGACTGATTAAAGCCAGAGTGTCTATGTATGCAGATGACTCAACACTGTACACGTCAGCTACTACAGCGACTGAAATGACTGCAACACTCAACAAAGAGCTGCAGTTAGTTTCAGAGTGGGTGGCAAGGAATAAGTTAGCCCTAAATATTTCTAAAACTAAAAGCATTGTATTTGGAACAAAACACTCACTAAACCCTAAACCTCAACTAAATCTTGTAATAAATCATGTGGAAATTGAGCAAGTTGGGATGACTAAACTGCTTGGAGTAACCCTAGATTGTAAATTGTCATGGTCAAAACATATTGATGCAGTACTAGCTAAGATGGGGAGAAGTCTATCTATAATAAAGTGATACTCTGCCTTCTTAACACTATTAACAAGGCAGGTCCTACAGGCCCTAGTTCTGTTGCACCTTGACTATTGTTCAGTCGTGTGGTCAGCTGCCACAAAAAAGGACTTAGGAAAATTGCAATTGGCTCAGAACAGGGCACCACGACTGGCCCTTGGATGTACACAGAGAGCTACTTTTAATAATATGCATGCCAATCTTTTCTGGCTGAAAGTGGAGAAGAGATTGACTTCATCACTACTTTTATTTAGGAGAGGTACTAACATGTTGAATGCACCGAGCGGTCTGTCTAAACTACTGGCACACAGCTCTGACACCTATGCATACCCCACAAGACATGCCACAAGAGCTCTTCACAGTCCCCAAGTCCAGAACAGACTATGGGAGGCACACAGTACTACATAGAGCCATGACTACATGGAACTCTATTCCACATCAAGTAACTGACGCAAGCAGTAAAAGTAGATTTTAAAAAACAGATTAAAAAAACACCTTATGGAACAGTTGGGACTGTGAACACAAACATTGGCACAGACAAATGCATACACACACACACTATACACACGCATGGATTTAGTACTGTAGATATGTGGTAGTGGTGGAGTAGGGGCCTGAGGGCACACAATGTGTTGTGAAATATGTGAATGTATAGTAATGTTTTTAAAATTGTATAAACTGCCTTAATTTAGCTGGACCCCGGGAAGAGTAGCTGCTGCTTTGGCAGCAGCTAATGGGGATCCATAATAAATACAAATACTTTGAGAAAGACAGTGTATACTGTCACGGGGCTTGCCCTGGTGTATGAGTAAAGTTACTCAAGGAGGACATTTTCTCAAGGCTGGGCCAGATAAAGCTGGATATCAAAGACCTCCAGATTATTATTGTTTCCCTCCCTCAAGTACTTCCTGGCCGGCCGCTATTTCAATGTGTAGCTTACATAACTCAGTGACAGCGTGATGCATTACCTGAGAGGGGGAAACAGTCAAGGCCACGCAAGCAACCTGCCTGCCAGCCGCATTCTACACAGCTGTACCCAGACCCCTCTAGAGTCTAGTACACAAACACTGACTGACTGCTAGCCACCATATGAGCATAGAAGAAACTCATATCTGCATACTTTTCCACTAATCGGAAACACTTTTTGGGGGGGGGGGGGTGAGAGAGATAAATGGCTAAAGTTAAAGTGGGAAGCCTGATACAAACTATGAGATGGAAAGACGGAGCGCATGCCACAGATGATAAATGTGAGGGGCTCACAACTGTCTGACATGTTGAAACATATCGACTGCTACAAAGCAAGTTAGTTACACTGAACCTTGGTAAGAAAGGATGCAACCCAATGATAAACCGTAGACACCAGCATGCCGTGTGTACAGCAGTGGTGTAAAGTACTTAAGTAAAAATACTTTGAAGTACAACTTACTTTGTCTGTACTTTACTATTTATATATTTTTGACTACTTTTACTTCACTACATTCCTAAAGAAAATTATGTACTTTTTACTACATACATTTTACCTGACAGCCAAAAGTACTTGTTACATTTTGAAAGCTTAGCAGGACAGGAAAATGGTCAAATTCACACACTTATCAAGACAACACATGGTCATCCCTACTGGCTCTGATCTGGCAGACTCACTAAACACAAATGCATCTTTTATAAATGTGTGTGCCCCTGGCTATACAGACATAAAAACAAGATGGTGCCACCTGCTTTGCTTAATAGAAGGAATTTAAAATTATTTATACTTTCTCTTTTGATACTTAAGTATATTTAGAACCAAATACTTTTAATCAAGTAGTATTTTACTGGGTGACTTTTACTTGAGAAATGTTCTATGAAGGGATCTATACTTTTACTCAAGTATGAAAATGGGGTACTTTTTTCAGCACTGGTGTACAGTAATGTTTAAAGCTAAGTCTTAACATTTCACAACATAGCAGTGTTGAACAACTTCACACTGAATGTTACACATCCAAATACAGCTCTATGAAAAAGGGCTTCATGACATGCAAGTTTGAGATTCACACTTTGCAATATGTAAAGATTATGGGGAAGAGGTGTTTGGTGCCTCCCCCAAGCGCACACTTATCAGAAGGTTTTCTGTGTTGCTTAGACTTTGGGTGTGAAACTGGGACTATCAATTAGTTGTGTCAAGCAGGTTTGACACCATAACTTTTGCAAGAAATATATCCGAGGGCAAACCTGGCTTGAAATGCTGTACAAAAAGAACAAGCAGTGGGAGGAAAATGTTGCTTCTTAATCTTATTTAGGTTTCACCCCATAACGCTTAGCTAGCAAACAAGTAGCAAAGAGAGGGTGAAGAGGTGGCGTGCTATTTGCTTTTTCACTGGACCGATAAAAACATTTACATTTTTACTATCTGGTGCTACGGCTAACTAGTTAACTATTTAAAAACAGGCATACAGTAACCATTATTTCTGACGCAAAATCTGGCCATGGAATTGCCTTGTTAGCTAGCTAGCAAAGCTAGATAATTGAGAAAACGTGCCGGCAAAATAGAGCTTATGTTAGCATGGAAGCTAACTAACGTTAGCTGACATTATCGCTTGACGTTAAATCGCTAATTTAACTAGCTAAATGTAAATAGTACATTGATCCATCCCACAAGGAGCACACTCCAAATCCGGGCACGGTTGGTGATGATGGGTCCCTCTTTCTGGTTACAGGCAATTTGAAGCGGGGAACATCGGATAGGCATCACGATAAACAAGAACCACATAAATGAAAATACTCACCCATAATGTCCTTCAATGTCGCTATCAGATGTTTGGAATCTGCTATCCGGTTGCTTGCGTTAGCTAGCAGCTTGAATGCTAGCTAGCTATGTGTATTTACTAAGCCAATGTGGGTTTTGCAAATTCACTACCGATATGCAAGTTAAGCCATTCGCCTTTGGCTGAATAGCAGTTTACCAAACCTATGTTTGTAATGATTATTGTGCAGGGACGTCTCCACCTTTCTTGGACTTGCCTGAAACGACTGCCACACATAAAAACAGCAGGAACATTCGCGATATTTAGAAATGTGAGTCCCGTGAGAGGCAATTGGAACTAATGGAATGCTATTCGTTCATTAGCAGACAGCATGAACAGTGTGATGGACTGGGGATTTTTTTCTTTCTATGCACCACTTTAATACGTGTTGAGCATCATCAGTGACCATTGCTTTCCTGGTGAACATTAGTTTTGACATTTGCATCATCAGACAGACAACAAAATTGACTGAAACATGATTGATGTTCATGTTTATTATTAAATAAATCTACTTTTATCTCTCCAGTTGGTCATGGTAGAATAACATTATTATAAGGGTCATTCCATGCTTTCATTGTATTAAATAGGCTACAAAGATATCCTCTTTTATTGTTATTTTTCTTATAAATACATATTTGAACTTGAGAATGACACTGAGAGAGGGGGGCACTGCTAGGTACTCTGGCCAAAAAGTCAATCACAGGGAGAAGATTCAAGGTTATTTTTTATTTTATTTAACCTTTATTTTGACAGGGAGTAAAGAAACATGCAGAGTTTAAACTGCATTGTGATTAAAGCTTTTTTTCTGACCACATGTTATGACTAGGGCCCTCCTGGTCAGAAAAAAATCCCTGGTCCTAAATTCTGATGTAGAATTGGTCCAATGACTCCCACCTGTCTCCCCTTGTCCCCTATTTGCAGAGGCATCCTGGTTTGGCCTATCTGTACTACATGCAAAGTGCACTGTAAAATTAAGTACAGAAGACAATTTTGCTTGATTGGATCAATTTGAGAAGAGTTCCAACATCCTATAAAGAAGCGGCGTAAACACAAATTCTATGCAAATGAATCTAACCACAAAAATGCTAAACATGGAGGGACACCAGGGACGGCTCAGAATGAGGCATAGAGATCTGTTATAGAGCAGAATACAGAATAAAGATTAGCACTAGCTCAGTAACATCACTTCAATGTATGTAATATTATTAATGCAACTTAATCCACTGTCAGAAAACTATGGATTTTGTATTTGCTGTTTGCCGGCTTTCCTACATTACCTCTCTGTGCTACAGTATGAACCTTGACACTTAGTGGAATGTGCTGCCACCTTGTGTTGAAAATCAATTCATAACAAGTCATTCAGCGTTCCATAAAGGTATTTTAGAGGGCATGAAAATCTATCTGAAATCCTATTGGAAAACGATGGTATCTAATTGTAAAATAGTGAACCGATAGTCTTGTCAGGGGGTTGCAAAGCATCAGGGTACAGGCAGGATTCAGGTGCAACATTTCAGAAGGTGAATAAAACTGGATCCAAAATGTAGGTTTATAGGCTGAACTAGAGAACGTCAATGAACTCTGACATAGACGTAGACTTACAAAATAGCAAACAGTAATCTAAATGGCCAATAAGATATGACTGGCTTCTAAGGCAGAGCGCCTTTGAACTAGTTAGAGTGCCTTTAACTTTGACAAAGTGTAAATCATAAATTTTAGTTTTAGAGAGCCATGGAACAGCACGTCACTCCAGTGTAGCTTATTCTCCCTTGCCTTGACTTTAGAATTTATAATTAATGTCTATATTAATTTTATTGGAAAAGATCTCACACAAAATATTACAATAGCCTACAATACTTAAATAAACACTGAATACACCGAGTTTGATTATAGGTGATAGAGCACTGAGCAGTTACAATAGGCTAAAGTCAAAAACTTCAGAAGATTGTAACAGACCAAGATGTCCAGCAGAGGTCAAACTTAATGTTCCTATCACAGCAGTTGGCTTGAAGAACACGGTTAGAGAAACATTAACCTAAGTAGCAGATGTAAAAGAAACACCTGAGCAGAGTCCCCACATCCGGTTTTCAAGGGAAAAGTAAGCTAGGTTGAAGATACTGTATTCATGAAAACCAGATGTTAGTGGTTTCTACCCACCCCACATAGGCTAGAGAAACATTAAACTAACGGAGAAACAGAAATAAACTGTAAGCGGAGAAGACCTACATTACCAGTCAGTAGTTTTCTACATTGTAAAATAATAGTGAAGACATCACAACTATTAAATAACACATATGGAATCATGTAGTAACCAAAAAAGTGTTAAACAAATCAGATTCTTCAAAGTTGCCACCCTTTGCTTAGATGACAACTTTGCACACTCTTGGCATTCTCTCAACCAGCTTCTCCAACAGTCTTGAAGGAGTTCCCACATATGCTGAGCACTTGTTGGCTGCTTTTCCATCACTCTGTGGTCCAACTCATCCCAAACCATCTCAATTGGGTTGAGGTCGGGTGATTGTGGAGGCCAGGTCATCTGATGCAGCACTCCATCACTCGCTTTCTTGGTCAAATAGCTCTTACACAGCCTGGAGGTGTGTTTTGTGTCATTGTCCTGTTGAAAAACAAATGATAGTCCCACTAAGTGCAAACCAGATGGGATGGTGTATAGCTGCAAAATGATGTGGTAGCCATGCTGTTTAAGTGTACCTTGAATTCTAAATAAATCACTGACAGTGTCACCAGCAAAGCACCCCCACACCCTCACACCTCCTCCTCCATGCTTCACGTGGGAACTACACATGCAGAGATCATCCGTTCACCTACTGTGTCTCACAAAGACACGGCAGTTGGAACCAAAAATATCAAATTTGGACTCATCAGACCAAAGGACAGATTTACACCGGTCTAATGTCCATTGCTCGTGTTTCTTGGCCCACGCAAGTCTCTTCTTCTTACTGGTGTCCTTAAGTCGTGGTTTCTTTGCAGCAATTTGACCATGAAGGTCTGATTCACACAGTCTTCTCCGAACAGTTGTTGTTGAGATGTGTCTGTTAGTTGAACTCTGTGAAGCATTTATTTGGGCTGCAATCTGAGGTGCAGTTAACTCTAATTAATTTATCCTCTGCAGCAGAGGTAACTCTGGGTCTTCCTTTCCTGTGGCGATCCTCATGAGAGCCAGTTTCATCATAGTGCTTGATGATTTTTGCGACTGCACTTGAAGAAAGTTTCAAAGTTCTTGAACTTTTCCGTATTGACTGAACTTCATGTCTTAAGGTAATGATGGACTGTCGTTTCTCTTTGCTTACTTGAGCTGTTCTTGCCATAATATGGACTTGGTCTTTTACCAAAGAGGGCTATTTTCTTTATACCACCCCTACCTTGTCAAACGCATTAAGAAGGAAAGAAATTCCACAAAGGAACTTTTAAAAAGGCACACTTGTTAATTGAAATGCATTCTAGGTGACTACCACATGAAGCTGGTTGAGAGAATGCAACAAGTGTGCAAAGCTGTCATCAAGACAAAGGGTGGCTACTTTGAAGAATGTAAAATATATTTTGACTTGTTTAACACTTTTTTGGTTACAATATGATTCCATATGTGTTGAGCACGGGTATGGGCGATGATGCTTAGCCACTTATGGTCTAAAATTCAAATTTCAATGACTACTGAGCACTTAGCAGTCCCCATAACATTATTTTCTACATGATTAAAACATTTGATTTGAGCACAGAACTTCTCCCCTTCCTAAATATGGTTATATTTAAGGCAATCTAGTAACTCTGATCTGAGAGCAACAGAGATGCCCTTAAGGCGAAGGGAATGCTATCCGTGTTGAAAGTCACATCTCAGCTTGAGTGCACAGCAATGTTGGCCAGGCAGGCAGGCAGGCAAATCACTAGCCAGTATCTAGCTCTATTTCTGCCTTTTCTATCCCTCTGCTGAGACACTAACCCACTTAGACTGATCCCCCCCAGCAGAAAACATTGTGGCACCTGGTGTGTTGTGCCAGATGGTGTGTTGTGCTAATCTATCAATTGACTTTATTTGGAGTCACTGTCTGGGCAAAGCTCAATATCCTACATCACTGATGCTGGGGCTGCGCCATATCTGTTCCACTGACACACATGAAGTGAACCATTCCTTCTGCTTTTTAGTAGAATATTTATACGGCAGTCTCATGGTAATAATGGTGGCCAGTGTCGGGGATTAAATAGAGAATGTCCATTCTTAAAATGGAGATCCAAGATGGCGTAGCAGTCGGACGTGTATTTTGTCTTGTCCCGTCCTGTCCCGTGTAAATATCGTTTTTATAATCTTTTTATATATTTTCTTCACATATCTTTTTATATATGCTTTCTAAAATTCAACTTCGAAACACTCCCCTGCAACCTGCCTCACCCAATGTGGTGCGGATCTGTGTTGTTTTTTTTTTTCGAATCTGGAGTTGCCCAACAAATGCTAGCTAACTTCACTAGCTAACGGTAGTATTTAGCTTACCATTGCTAACGGACATCAGCTAACCTTTAGCTCGGAAAAGCTCTCGCCGTTCATATAACGCGACTCAAACCAGAGCTTACCGGACCGGACCTATTTAAAAAAAAAATATCCACGGATTCCTACCGCAAGTTGGACATTTTCACCTGGATCCTGCAGCTAGCTAGCTGCTATCAGTGTGACTATTGGCTAACGTCGGTCCCGGAGTAAGCACCAATTAGCCCGGAGCTAGCCTACGCTTGGCCCATCTCCCGACTGGTTGAAGAATCCCATCAGCCACTCCTGGGCTACAACACCTATCCGGACCCGTTTCTACTGCCGCTGCGGAGCCTCACCGGGCCTTCACGACTGGACTACCGACGTTATCTGCCCGAGGGGGTTATTCAACCGTCCCTCCATCGCGACGTCACCTGAACGCCCATCAGCTAACTGCGGCCTGCTAACGTTTGCTGTCTAGAGCATATCGGCTGCTAGCTAATCAGGTCCATCGGACAATTTCTTGGGCCACTGTTACCTATTTTGCCAATTGGCCTGGTCCCCTTCACCACACGGAACCCCACTAACCCATCACGACTGGTCTACCGACGGAAACGTAACCAGACTCACTACTAACTGAACCCTTATGATCACTCGGCTAAGCATGCCTCTCCTCAATGTCAATATGCCTTGTCCATTGCTGTTCTGGTTAGTATTTATTGTCTTATTTCACTGTAGAGCCTCTAGCCCTGCTCAATATGCCTTATCCAACCCTTTAGTTCCACCTCCCACACATGCGATGACATTACCTGGTTTAAATGTTTCTAGAGACAATATCTCTTTCATCACCACTCAATGCCTAGGTTTACCTCCACTGTATTTACGTCCTACCATACCTTTGTCTGTACATTATGCCTTTAATCTATTTTATCGCCCCCTGAAACCTGTTCTTTTTACTCTCTGTTCAGGATGTCCTAGACGACCAGTCATTATAGCCTTTAGCCGTACCCTTATCCTACTCCTCCTCTGTTCCTCTGGTGATATAGAGGTTAATCCAGGCCCTGCAGTGCCTAGCTCCACTCCTATTCCGCAGGCGCTCTCATTTGTTGACTTCTGCAACCGTAAAAGCCTTGGTTTCATGCATGTTAACATTAGAAGCCTCCTCCCTAAGTTTGTTTTATTCACTGCCCTAGCACACACTCTGCCAACCCGGATGTCCTAGCCGTGTCTGAATCCTGGCTTAGAAAGACCACCAATAACGCTGAAATTTCCATCCCTAACTACAACATCTTCAGACAAGATAGAACGGCCAAAGGGGGCGGTGTTGCTATCTACTGCAGAGATAGCCTGCAGAGTTCTTACTATCCAGGTAAGTATCCAAACAATTTGACATTTTACTTTTAAAAATCCGCCTTTCTAGAAACAAGTCTCTCACTGTTGCCGCTTGCTATAGACCGCCGCTATGCCCCCAGCTGTGCTCTGGACACCATATGTGAACTGATTGCCCCCCATCTATCTTCAGAGTTCGTGCTGCTAGGTGACATAAACTGGGACATGCTTAACACCCCGGCCATCCTACAATCTAAGCTTGATGCCCTAAACCTCACACAAATCATAATTGAACCTACTAGGTACAATCCCAAAGCCGTAAACACGGGCACCCTCATAGATGTCATCTTAACTAACTTGCCCTCCAAATACACCCCTGCTTTTTTTAACCAAGATCTCAGCGATCACTGTCTCATTGCCTGCATCCGTAATGGGTTTGAGGTCAAACGACCACCCCTCATCACTGTCAAACGCTCCATAAAACACTTCAGCGAGCAGGCCTTTCTAATCGACCTGGCCCGGGTATCCTGGAAGGATATTGACCTCATCCCGTCAGTAGAGGATGCCTTGTTGTTCTTTAAAAGTGCCTTCCTCACCATCTTAAATAAGCGTGCCCCATTCAAGAAATTTAGAACCAGGAACAGATATAGCCCTTGGTTCTCTCCAGACCTGACTGCCCTTGACCAGCACAAAAACATCCTATGGCGTTCTGCATTAGCATCGAACAGCCCCCGCAACTTTTCAGGGAAGTCAGGAACCAATATACACTGGCAGTTAGGAAAGCCAAATTTGCCTCCTGTAACACAAACCCAAAAAAAGTTCTGGGACACTGTAAAGTCTATGGAGAATAAGAGCACCTCCTCCCAGCTGCCCACTGCATTGAGGATAGGAAACGCTGTCACACCACCGATAAACCCACAATAATTGAGAATTTCAATAAGCATTTTTCTACGGCTGGCCATGCTTTCCACCTGGCTACCCCTACCCCGGTCTACAGCCCTGCACCAATAGTAACTCGCCAAAGCCTCCCCCATTTCTCCTTCTCCCAAATCCAGTTAGCTGATGTTCTGAAAGAGCTGCGAAATCTGGACCCCTACAAATCAGCCGGGCTAGACAATCTGGACCCTTTCTTTTTAAAATTATCTGCCGAAATTGTTGCAACCCCTATTACTAGCCTGTTCAACCTCTCTTCGTGACGTCTGAGATTCCCAAAGACTGGAAAGCAGCTGCGGTCATCCCCCTCTTCAAAGGGGGAGACACTCTTGACCCAAACTGCTACAGACCTATATCTATCCTACCCTGCCTTTCTAAGGTCTTTGAAAGCCAAGTTAACAAACAAATTACCGACCATTTCGAATCCCACCGTACCTTCTCCGCTATGCAATCTGGTTTCAGGGCTGGACATGGGTGCACCTCAGCCACGCTCAAGGTCCCAAACGACATCATAACTGCCATCGATAAGAGACATTACTGTGCAGCCGTTTTCATTGATCTGGNTCACCACATCCTTATCGGCAGACTCGACAGCCTTGGTTTCTCAAATGATTGCCTCGCATGGTTCACCAACTACTTCTCCGATAGAGTTCAGTGTGTCAAATCAGAGGGCCTGTTGTCCGGGCCTCTGGCAGTCTCTATGGGGGTGCCACAGGGTTCAATTCTTGGGCCGACTCTCTTCTCTGTATACATCAATGATGTCGCTCTTGCTGCAGGTGAGTCTCTGATTCACCTCTACGCAGACGACACCGTTCTGTATACTTCTGGTCCCTCTTTGGACACTGTGTTAACTACCCTCCAGACGAGCTTCAATGCCATACAACTCTCTTTCCGTGGCCTACAACTGCTCTTAAACGCAAGTAAAACTAAATGCATGCTCTTCAACCGATCGCTGCCCGCACCGGTCCCCCCGTCCAGCATCACTACTCTGGACGGTTCTGTCTTAGATTATGTGGACAACTACAAATATCTAGGTGTCTGATTAGACTGTAAACTCTCCTTCCAGACTCACATCAAACATCTCCAATCTAAAATTAAATCTAGAATTGGCTTCCTATTTCGCAAAAAAGCATCCTTCACTCATGCTGCCAAACATACCCTCGGAAAACTGACCATCCTACCGATCCTCGACTTCGGTGATGTCATTTACAAAATAGCCTCTAATACTCTACTCAACAAATTGGATGCAGTCTATCACAGTGCCATCCGTTTTGTTACCAAAGCCCCATATACCACCCACCGCTGCGACCTGTACGCTCTCGTTGGCTGGCCCTCGCTTTACACTCGTCGCCATACCCACGGGCTCCAGGTCATCTACAAGTCCCTGCTAGGTAAAGTCCCGCCTTATCTCAGCTCGCTGGTCACCTTAGCAGCACCAACCCGTAGCACGCGCTCCAGCAGGTATATCTCACTGGTCACCCCCAAAGCTAATTCCTCCTTTGGCCGACTCTCCTTCCATTTCTCTGCTGCCAATGACTGGAACGAACTACAAAAATCTCTGAAACTGGAGACACTTTTCTCCCTCACCAGTTTTAAGCACCAGCTGTCAGAGCAGTTCACAGACCCCTGCACCTGTTTATAGCCCATCTGTAAATAGCCCAACCAACTACCTCATCCCCTACCGTATTTATCTATTTATCTTGTTCCTTTGCACCCCAGTTTTTCTACATTACACATTCATCTTACTGCACATCTACCATTCCAGTGTTTGAATGCTATATTGTAATTTACTTTGCCACCATGGCCTATTTATTGCCTTACTTTCCTTATCCTACCTCATTTGCACTCTTTGTATAAAGATTTGTTTTTTTCTACTGTATTATTGACTGTATGTTTGTTTTACTCCATGTGTAACTCTGTGTTGTTGTATATGTTGAACTGCTTTGCTTTATCTTGGCCAGGTCGCAGTTGTAAATGAGAACTTGTTCTCAATTTGCCTACCTGGTTAAATAAAGGTGAAATAAAAAAAATAAAAAATAAAAATGTGCAGTATCCACATGACTGTGCCAATATGAGTCCAACACCACTGTTTGAATGGCATGCAAAAACATGTACAAATCCCCTATTACAAAATAGCAAGTATTGGTGAAGCCACCATTCGATAGTGGATATTTTTGCTTTTTTAATTCATGATGAAATAGGGTCATTCACATCCCATATCTGTGTTCCACAATGGACTAATTGTCCATTTGACATTATAAGCAGGCAAACATAGGGAAATTGT
The DNA here is from genome assembly GCA_003317085.1 of Hucho hucho. Taxonomy (NCBI): domain Eukaryota; kingdom Metazoa; phylum Chordata; class Actinopteri; order Salmoniformes; family Salmonidae; genus Hucho; species Hucho hucho. The sequence goes on along the minus strand of QNTS01000392.1, from coordinate 140,215 downwards.
ATTTGCTTTGGCCTAGTTTAAATATGCCTGGGGATGGCACAATTAAAGCACACTGGACATGTTTAATCCACTCACCTGTACCTAAAACCGAAATAAATAGACTATTCGTCAACATTTGTCTATTGAATTATCTATAATCTATGTATAGCTCTATCAACATAAAATGTAACCTCAGTTTTAACCTGGTAGTACATTTTTTCCTGGTGTATTTTCAATTAAAAGTACCGGACATATAAAGCGTAGCCTGTGTACATGTGCACCTGTATAGTGTCTACCACTGTAATCCTGCCTATGCAATTTCTTCCGGGAAACCAAGTCAACTGCGTTTGGGCGGAAGAGGCGAAGCGAGGGGGTTTACTCCCGTTTGTCCACAATTTACAGATCGATAAGCAGACCGCCTACCTTTCTGCATATTTGGGACAACCACTCCCATCAAAGCGGAGACAATACCATTTAGTAATTATATGCAGTATCTCTGGTTTGGTCGAGCGGCGAGCCAGTGCCGTGTTTCGTTGGTGACGTCTGTCGCCAGTACCCGCCCCTTTCAGTTATCGCCTTGCTTTGCTGCATAGACCGCGCAGGAACCTGGACCAAACGATGCGGAATTTCAATTGCTTATCCATCATCGCTATGGGAATTATACCATTCTTTCAGAACCAAGCTCTTATCCCATACTATCTGAAGCCAGTCCACTTCGAGACACAGACTATAAAAACTGCCGGTTGAAGGAACACCAGCAGTAGATTGTTATTATTGCCTTAGCCAGTACAGCATTTCTAGAATATGTTTCCTGCTGATGCAGGGATGATGTACCACCTTGTGCGATGAGAAGTAGCCTAACGTTTTCTCAGAACTGGAGATGGGCATTTTCTAAATTGTCCTAGTTGATTTTGGGAAAATGCTCTGGACAATTTCAGTGCTCTGTATGTCTGTGGCGGTAAGTACCAGACACATTTGTCTTTGGTATTGTTCTTATTATAGGGGTGCTTCCCGGCAGGTTCTCGATTTAAAGAGACAGTTTTTATTTTTGCGTTTGTCCTTATCTAAACGTATCTGCAATTAGCCAGGTGAAGACATTGTTAACTTTGACTCTTCTATAATTCGTGAATCTTGTATAATAGGCTACAATATCGAATCGTTTTTTTAACTAAAAAAAATATATATTGTCAGAACAGAATGGTAGGATGGATGAACAATAGGACATAGGCCTATATGCTATGACTCTTGCCCCATGAGAATGACACTACTATTCATCTTATTGCAGGCTACCTGTAAATGTAATTTGTTGCTTGTTATTAGCTAACATGAATTCATTGTACACTATTTTATTGTAACATATGTCATCTTAAGAATCCCTGTATTCAAAACGCTTGTATGGGACTATAACCTGTGAGGTCATATATGTATTACTGGAATCATCCAATACAAAGACTCACATACAGACTTCAGGCTTTTTCCAATGCTGGAGAAAAATGCTGGAGAAAAACTTAGGGAAAACAGACTGCATTGAAATGCTGTAGTGGATGTTGACCCACCCTGCCTGAATCCAATTTAACACTTCTCATTTATACATAGATCCATGTATTTTTGTCTAATATCGACACTTCATACAGTGCAGGGCAATATTTATATGAGTGCTATCAGCCAGAGAGAACATACCATCTAAGAATCTATGCATGTTTTATGACAAATTTATACTTTTTTTTTGATAACTTTTTAAAAAAGTATTATTTGGCAAAATTCTGATACAAGGGTGGTATCTAGCCAACCTTACAGATACAGTAGTCCATCATCCACTGTAATCAATTATTGACATTTAACCAGTGAAGGAGGCATCCTTATCTTCCAGTATCACCATGGAACAGATATTATGACAACATTATATTTTCCAGTCTAAAATGTAATTGTGTGTCAGTCATTTCTGTGGTTTGGGCCCCTCTGTGTATCTCCTCTCAGGCGAGGTCCACTGCTTGTTTGTGTTTGTGTTGTTGGCAGTACATTCTGACATTAGCATGAATATTCTTCACTGGCCCATGAAGGAGGCAGCACCACTGGCGTTTGTCAGTGATAAATGAGGCATGGCTGCACCAAACACACTCACTCTTCCTCTCCGTTTAGTTGCATGATGACATGTTGCAACAGGTGCTGGGTTGGTTGTTATCTGGTACTGTAATGGCTTATGGGTAGCTCAGTGTTGTCCAACAAACACACACATAGTTACTTTTGCACTGTTGTGGCAAACAGCCATGCCTTCCATGTAGCCTACAACAGCACAGTTAGGCTCTAAGCTGGATGTTCTAGGCCCGTCAAACTCAACTCTGGACCTCGAAGCTAGTTCCACTGTATTTTATTAATTGTTCACCTGTAATCAGGGACTGATTTAGACCTGGGACACCAGGTGTGTGCAATTAACTATCAGGTAGAACAGAAAACCTGCAGACTCCAGACCTTGTAGGTCATGGTTTCCCAAACTCGGTCCTGGGGCCCCCCCTGGGTGCACGTTTTGTTTTTTGCCCTAGCACTTCACAGCTGATTCAAATGATCAAAGTTTGATGATGAGTTGGTTATTTGAATCCGCTGTGTAGTGCTAGGGCAAAAAACAATATGTGCACCCAGGGCGGGCCCCCAACACAGAGTTATGAAAATCCTGATCTAGATGATACCAGAGGCTCTGACAACAACTTTGAAATGCAGGATGTTGCGGCACATGTATGTATGTGTGATTATTTTAAGATGATGTCAGGAAATTTCTGGTGGATGGTTTCACTTGCCCATTGTGTGTTGCTCAGAGATCTGCTTGCGTATGCGGTCGGCCTAGCTTTAAGTTGTTACCTAACACATGGACAGGCACATGTACTCACGCACACACGCACTCACAAGGGTTGTCATCATGTGTACTTAACCCCTTTACCATCTTAGGCACATAACTGACAGTATACCTAATAATTTCCTTTGTGTTACCATTCAGTGCATGATGTGCAAAGAGGCACGGTCCATAGGGGTTGTGTGTGTGTCTTGGGGCGGGCATGTTGTTGTTGGAGGTTGAATTACAGAGTGTTCAGGCAGGGCAGATTTAGCTGTCTGGCTGTCTCTCCAGGAACCAGCCTTGCAACCAGTGCAGCACTGCAGTGGCACAGCATAGATGGGATGGCTGTCCTCTCCTCCCTCTGTCCTCCAGCCAGGGAGGGAGCATCCTGATATCACTCACTAACCTCCTGGAGCTCAGCTCTAAACATATGAGTCGTAGTAGAACTAGCCTTGCTATGGCTTTAGTATTAATGATGTCCTATCAACAGATATACTCTATATGTATCCTATACACATTCATCATGTATCAAATGTATTAGATTTAGAGGATACTGCTTTATACAATATCTACAAACCAGATTAGACTACAGTATTTCTCCCCTTGTCTTTTTATCCTGCATGGCAGGTATGAAATGCTAGTGAGGGTTGAGGTAGATTCAGAGTAATAGGTAGTTATCAGTGATTCATGGCCACTCACAGGCGGTGTGGTGTGATGGTGGGCAGTCCCTCAGACAGCAGCAGTCTCATGACAGGATGCCAGTGGTGTGTTTTTTTCAAACAGGAAATGCAGTGACACGAGCCTGCTCTCATATCTGAGCTAGGAGGGACATTCACTCTCTCGCTCGCACACATTCATTCACACCACAAACCGTCAATATCTGTCAGTTTCAGACAACCAAACCAATGTCCATGCAGTGTGTCACATGTTGAATATAACCAGTTTCACACTTGTTTTTTTATTGGGTAAACGTGACAGGGCTGGAGCTGGAACATTTTGTACCTCAGGACATATCATCAAAAGACAGTGTGTTGGCTGAAAATCACGTTGTTTGAGTGATGTTGCCCTTAGTTGCACCTTACTTATCTTCAAATGTCCATTGTTCGTCAGGGGTCAATTTGCACATGATGACACGAACAGATAGTTGTTACTTGATATGTTTTTTGGAACTCAGTCAGTGTCTCAACTGCGTCTTTCTTTTTCCCAGTGCAGTTAAGCCAAAACCACACCCCGTTATTCAGAGGGGCGTTCTACTACGCTCCCATTGGCTAGCTAGCGTTGTCTCACTCGCAGGCGATCAGCGCAGAGACAGTGGCCCTCCATGTAAGGATGGAAAGTGTAATTTAACAATTAGTAGCCTACCGTAATGCAGATCCTATTAATATCGTGTTTGGTAACATTTTCCCATGTATTTATTTTCAGAGTTTCAAGGAGTTGTCTCAGAACTCTGCTGAATTCCCTCAATTGAAGGTCAGCTAAGTTTACCTAGGCTACTTTACGTTACTAGCTCCGTATTTGAAGTTGTTATATTATCATTAGTAGTCTATTATCAGGTAAAAGCATATGCTTATTATTCATAATTTCTCAAATATTTATTAGCTAATCATTCAGTCGAATACGCTATGCTACAGCCATTGAATCTGTCTTTGAGCATTGAGGGAAGGTAATGGCTATCTCTGTCTATGACATGATGTTATTATATTTTTCAGTCTTGAAATACAAGGGCAAATGTTATTGATCAGTGACTGAAATTTCGCGCTACGTGATATTCACTTCCGGACTTAGAGACTTGGAGAGCGCTCAAAGCGTTGTAGAACGCCTCTCTGAATAACGGGGCGTGGTTTTGGCTTAACTGCGATGGGAAAAAGAAAATGTTACTTAATGTTGAGAGTTAGAATAGTAGAATTGCAGGAAATTAGCTATAAAACTGCAACAACAAACAAATATAACTAATTTGTTTACTTTTTGTTAATACATTTAGCTGCTAACAGATCCCTCTGTACATATTAAATCATATTTTTTTTATCCCGGTGCTGAGTTAATGTTAGTTCATGTGTAGCGGCTAATAGTATAGCAAATTCTCCTGACTTTAAACCCAGGGATGTTTATTCAATTTTCCAGTCTGTTTTGCTGTGGTTCAGTTTAGGACATCAGGCTTGTGGGAAAACTGCTAATCTCTATTCATGTTCAGCAGAGTTTGGTCTCACTCCCCCTCCCCTCAAAATTGTTAAAGGGTCCCGCCAGGTCCCCAGCCCTCACATCAGCGAGAACAACATGTGCTTCTGAGCCAAACGGGGAGCAGCAGAGGAGGAGGCTGGTATTTTATTGTCCCGCTCCTGATGAGATGCTCTGAGAATATTAATACCTCCCACCCCACATCTCTGAGATGAATTAGGGCGTTCTCGTTGCGCTGGTAGGTCTACTGCAGTATGTAAACCATTAAAAACACTGGATTTTACCACAACTTTTAACAGGGCTCTGCATGTTCAGAAAGTGATGATGCAGCTCTCCTTTCATTCCCTGCATATCGGCGGTTATAGCCTCAAACATCATATTTCTGTGGCGAATTGTCACCCTGGACAAACAAGTGAGATAAACAGAGACACTTCCCATCCAGCCCCACATTTAATAGAGGAAATAAAGCAGATCCTAATTTTTAGGATCTGCATAGGGCTGGACTGGATATAAGTGCAGTGAAAGAAGTGGAGGGCTGTTGTGGATGCGGATGGCATTTCACTGCCATGGAACACATTCAAGCCATAATCACTTCAGAATGGAAGCGTATACTAGGGCTGAAAGAATGCCTGTCAGTGAAAGTCAAACAGAAGGACATCACACATCAACAGAACATTGGTACTGTGTGTTTTCACCAGATTTTATCTTGATGAAATTCCTCAATGTGCTGTTTAGAACATCAGCCAAGTTGTGGTACCAGTTATTTGAATGGATTTTCAAGTGCTCGCTACTAAGAAAATGAAATATTTTCGTGTCCCTTGGATGGATTGTCTTAACATAAATATTTAACATTTTTTTAAATAACTACAACCATGCCTTGTTAAAACATATACTAATATATATTTAGTTTCTTTATAGAGAATTTGAATTAGTTATTTCAATTAGTTTATTGGATCTATTAAAGGTTGTAGCAACAACACCAGAAAAATTTAACAATCTACTAGTACTTATGGAATTATATTGATTGATGACATAATAGACTTCTCCATTCCATGATGATGTCACTGTTAGAGCATGCCCCCTGGCCATGGCCTAGCTTCTGCCATTACAGAATGTGGGGAAGCCAGTACGGTAGGTGGCTAAGCACCCGTGTGAGATTGTGTCCTGTAATGTTGACTCAATGCTCTTGTTTGTGACTCACTGTCCTTTAACTATAGCCAGTTTGGGGGTTTCTAGGGGTGACTTTGCCTGAGCTGTGGTTTTTATCACACATACATTTTGGTAAATGAGCTGAGTTTCTAACAGCGACTCTTATGTGTTTTTGTCTTGTCTGCAGTACATTGTCTAAGCCCAACACTGTCTCTGTTGTTGTTTCTTTCTGTTCTCAGCTACTATACAGTGTAGTTGGTGAGGCCTCCAGCCAGCCTCTGACACCCAGCCGAGGCACTGAGACAGAGGCCCTGTCTGCCCGCCACTACTACCACACAGACCCCAGCACAGGCATTCAGCTGGTCTGTGACAAGTGCCCCGCGGGCACCTTTGTTTCCAGACACTGTACCCAGACCAACGTGAGGGATTGCAGCCGCTGCGACGAGGGCACATTCACTCACGGAGAGAACGGGGTTCAGCATTGCCACCGCTGCAGGAGGCCTTGCCGCGCCCCCCTCGTTGAGAAGGTCCCCTGCACGGCCACCTCGGACCGGATCTGCACCTGCCCTCCGGACACCTTCACCCAGGGGGACAGCTGTACGGCCCACTCCCTGTGCCCTGTGGGCTCAGGGGTTAAGAAGAGGGGCAATGATGTGGAGGATGTGCGCTGTAAGGCGTGTGCACGGGGGAGCTTCTCTGATATGGCCTCCAGTGTGTTGAGGTGCAGGCCACACACAGACTGCCTGGCCCAGGGTCTGCCCCTACTGGCGGGGGGCACTAGAGAGACAGACAACATCTGTGGACCTGCTTCTCCCACCTCCCCCACCCTCCTGGGACCTGCACAGACTGCCTTCGTCCAGGAGCCCTCCTCTTCCTCCTCCTCAGCTGGCCCAGTACGTAAAGGTAAGGAGCAGTGGACCAGACTCCCTAAACTACTTTACATCTGTTGCTCCCCCACCAAGGTTATTTTGTGTTTCATTTCAGTATCACCCTTGATATGCCCTCAGGGGATTGTAATTCTCATGTAGAAACTCTAGAGGAAGCCCAGACTGTAGAACAGGCTTGTGTTCCTAAAATACCTGTCCCCAGATGGCTGTTATTCTCCCCTATTTAGTCTGGCACGTCAAACATTGGTCCGGCTATCAGGTATTGTACAGTGATAAGGTGACATGTTTGGTCTTGTCACAGACAACACTGCTTTGGTGGAAAACATGTTGTTGTTTCCATACTTTTCCCAGACTACTCACTTCCTTGTTCTCACTCTGGTCCATAAAAGGTAATGTCTGTAAAAAACAAAAAAGGTAATTGCTTGTAGAGGGGAAAGGGGAGTAACCTGGGTGAACGGTTGCCCTTTTACTTAAATACATCACATGTATAGGAAGACAAGGGGAAGCCATTGGGGCTCAAGAGAGAGAAAGATTCTTTTGTAGGGGCTGTTGTTATTTTTTTTCCAATTTGTCTTCCCTGCCAAGTGTTATGTGACAGGTCATATTGACAACTATCACAAAGGATGTTCATCTGAAACAGATAAAAGCATTCAAGTCAAAAGTTCCTATTTTTTATACTAACCAAATATTAGGTTGTCTATATGCAGGGAAGGGAAGTCTCAGAAAATGTGAAATACTTTTGTCTCCTATAAATTATTAAACATTTTTTTTAATGGTCAGAGAAGATACTACACATTACTGAAACGCTACAAGTAGTCACTCACTGATAATGTTACCATGGCAACACAGTTTTCAGAGACTGACTCACTATTTAGTTGGTGACAGTATTACCTCCACACCGGACTCATGACCGCAGTAAAACTCTATGTGACAGTTGCGTCATGGTGATCCCCTATGCACTCTGGACATGCATTAGTAGTAACCAACTCGCTGGGGCGACAGGTAGCCTAGTGGTTAGAGCGTTGAACTAGTAACCGAGAGGTTGCAAAATCGAATCCCCCGAGCTGACAAGGTAAAAATCTGTCGTTCTGCCCCTGAACAAGGAACACTGTTCCTAGACCGTCATTGAAAATAAGAATTTGTTCTTAACTTAGTAAAATAAATAAAAGCAATCATCAGGTCGCTAACGGTCTGGTATTCAGGGCTCTATTGTCCCTAGAACCACTGACATCAATATCCCCTGCACAGTATGTGCTTTTAAAACTCACCTCATTGTAATTGATCAATTTGAAGAAAGGGTTGAAACTGAGTGGAAAACATGGTTGTTGTGGATGTTGTTTCAAAGCCTAACACAACGAAATGGACAGTGCTTTCTAAGGTGATGATTAATTAAAAACACCCATATGCATATTAGAGCTTATGCGTAGTCCAAGCCCCCCCAAAAAACGGAATAAAAATAATGATTGTGCCAGTATACAATACATAACCTACCGCATAAAACACATGCCAGAAAAACAGTTTTTTTTTTATACAGATTTAAGATGTAATTGGTCTAGCCTAAATTAAACAAATGCAGATTTGAGTGAATTTGTAATAGGTAGTTTTTTTATTTTCATAATTAATAGGCTGACACATTACCTTTAGCTACAGAATATCTCACCACCGTAAATTTCCATCTCCTCCCCTCTCTCCTTCATTATTTTCTCCATCGCGCAGAGAGAAAGGCTGTCAACAGTTTAATGCAATATGTTTCGTTTTGAAAACATGTTACTATCGATGTTCCCGAACAGATTTAAATTGGTTTCCCAAATTAAGCACTGGTTAGCTGAAGGAACTGGACTGGAGAGCCCATGGCATACAGAGTTTGGGCGGAATATCCCCTGTCGCGCAGCGAAATGACCGGCGTAGCCTACTGATGAGTGAAAAACAGCGTGTGCAGCCTGAGGCAAGAAACAGAGCGCAAGCTTTTTTTTCTCAAATAAACAATAGACTATAGTCGCATCATGCAGCCCATATATTTTCTGATTTATAAGGCATTCTATGGTTTGTTTCATTCACAACTGACGTTGCCAAATAACTGTAAATCTAGCGTATAGGACATGTTTCAAATGAAACTTTTCTTTATTTTCCCTTAATTTAACTAGGCAAATTCTTATTTTCAGTGACGGCACAGGAACAGTGCGTTAACTGCCTTGTTCAGGCAGTTCGGTTACTAGTCCAACACTAATCACTAGGCTACCGGCCGCACCTGCTGCTCAACATATCTCCGGAATGGGAAAAATATCCTTTCTGTTTTATTCAGCTGAGTTCAATTCTATTCTTCATACTATAAAATCATATCATATAAAATAATGGCACGAGATTTATAAGCATATCTTGTCTGATAAATTAACAAGTCTACAGCCTTTGGCATGGTGCATTGCCAGATAACATACAGTTGGCCAACTCATATTTTGTTCTTCTGAAATACAAATACATCTTCATGTCATAAAGTAAGACCTGCCTAAAATAAATAATGGATTTATTGTGATGGTGTATATTCAATTGATTTATTATACTTTTTTAAAATGCATATGTTCCAAAGGCGTGCATCAGATCCCCATGCCTCAGTCTCAATGGGATGGGATGGGGAAGAGGCTTTTGCACAAGAGACACCAAGACAGGACAGTGTGTCCCCATGCAGTGAGGAACTGAAAGCATTGCAGTTGAGATGAATATGCCAATAACACAGCTTGCTTCTGGATTACCTGTACACTGTTAATAGGATCCCAAGGATTACCAATGATCCGGGTGCCAATCCCAAAAGCATCCCCCAATATGATGCTATTATGAAATTCTAATCTAATCTGTTTAGTACTATAGTAGACAGGGGTATTCCAGTTCAGGGTTAGGGAGTTTTTACAGTATTGATTCAGGTTCAGTGGAAGTAAACACAACTCCCCTATTGATTGGCTGTTTTTGTTTCTACAGTAGCCTATAAAGGCAGTGTAACTTCAACCTGCTCTTTTTTTTATGGGGCAATAGTAATATCCAGTTCAATCAACTAACTGTTTGTTGACTTCTTTCCAACTCAAATTCAATATCACATTTATTCCTTGCTGAGACTGGAGCTGTAATGGAATTTACTCCAACTTTAATTTTTATTTAACTAGGCAAGTCAGTTAAGATCAAATTCTTATTTACAATGACAGCCTACCAGGGAACAGTGGGTTAACTGCCTTGTTCAGGGGCAGAACAACAGATTTTTACCTTGTCAGCTCGGGGATTCAATCCAGCATCCTTTTGGTTACTGGCCCAATGCTCTAACCACTAGGCTACCTGCCAACCCAATGTGGTAGAAGGAGCAATCTAGTGCTCTTCTCGTGTCAGATTAGAATGGAGATCACAGTTGGGGCCTGGCCAGGGCGGGGCCCTTCCCTTCCACAGCTGTCCAACAGATTGCCTGTGGGATTAAAGTTTTACAATTTCTCCCTTCTGTGTTGTTGTAGTCTGGATTTAGCCCATCTTTGGACTGAATTTAATTATCTTTCTACGCATCTCCCACCCCCTTTGTCTCTCTCGCTTTTTCTCACTCTCCTCCCTCGTTCTCTCTTTTCATTTCTATTTGTGTTTGTGTGTCTCTGTGGGTTAGACAACTTCAGACTGACAGCAGGTGCTGAGGACTTAGAGCTCTTACTGAGTGCCACAGGGATTCTACCCAGCCATGGCCAGGATTCCCCCCCAGCAGGCTCCGCCGAAGCCAGCCCCGAAGACAATGGAGAGGTCCTGAACCTGGCCGCTACGCCTGAAGCCCAGGACTCCACACAGACTCTACCACACCACAAGTACTCTGTTCCCAGTGATAACCACCGCACCCACCCGGCGGCCAATAACCGGGCCATGGATGGCATGGAGGATGGAGCTGGTGTGGGAGTGGGCAGATGGGTGCAGAGCTCAGGGTACAAGCCCACGTGGAGGGGCTCCCCCAGGCCAAGCACTCATACGCACTTTGACATCAACGAGCACCTGCCCTGGATGATCGTTCTGTTGCTGCTGCTGGTGCTGGTGGTGATCGTGGTGTGCAGCGTGAAGAGGAGCTCCAGAGTTCTGAAGAAGGGGCCAGTCCAGGACCCCAGCAGCATCATTGAGAAGGCAATCCAGAAGAAGACCTGCCCCCCAAGACAGACCAAGGAGAAGTGGATCTACTACTCCAACGGACAGGGTGAGTGGGCGCTTTATTTTACCACTCAAAGGTTTATAGAAAGAAATGCAACTTTGGTGATAAGTCTATGTAGCCACATACTTTATAAAGTATGTGGCTAAAAATATATATTTTTGGTACAAAGAGATATTTTCGAGACTTGTGAGACTCTCAGCCGAGAATACCGACCATCTGTTGATCTGTTAAAGCACCAGTGGGGGAATCTAAATCCAATTCATTCTGCGCCAGAGAACACCACACATAGCAGAACAGTATGGCAGTTAAACAAGCAAGGGCATGGTCTGCAACAGACTGTAACTGCCACCTCACTCTCCCCACACGTATCTCCTCTTTCTCTACCTCTCTCCCATCCTCTTTTGTCTCACTTTCTTTTTCTACTTCCCTCTTTACCCCCCCTCTTCACGCCTTACTCTCTTCCTCTTTTCATTCTCTCTCTCTCTGTCTCCCTGATGTGTCTGGTTATGTGTAACCATGGGAGCCGGGGTGGCCGCATGGGGCTGATCGGTTAAAGTAGTGAAACCCCAGTACTGCAGCAGGCAGGCAGGAGGAAGAGCACCGGCCGCCACAGCCTGATGTCAGCCTCAGATATCCATCCGCTTGTAAGCGAGAGAGAAGGAGAGCTCCAACCCAGTGCAGTTCAGTTCAAACCAGATTTTTCCAGTTCTCTGTGGTTAGAGAGAAGCTCAACTTTATCATTGCACAGAGACATGCCACCCGGGAGAGGGTGAAGGGAGGGCTGGGAAGGCCTCGGCTTTCAGAGATATGTCCCACTGGGCACACCACGTCATTTCAACGTGGAGTGTTGGGTAATATTTGGTTGAGACAATAATTGAGACGATTACAACCTACCTCAAAAAGACAGCCAAAAGTTAGTTGAATTTCCAATGTGTTATCATCTCTATGCTTTCAACCATCTAAAATTACAACCAAATTCAAATGGAAAAACAATGTCTGATTTTGGTTTAGTTGTCACCCAAATGTCTATCACTGCTTTCAGCCATTCAAAAGCACAGCAAATTTCAAATGGATTTACAATGTCAGATATTTTGTTAATTTATAGAACAGATTCATCTGTTATCACTGTGCTTCATCTAATAGCAGAACCAAATGGCCTTAATTGCAGTTGAGATCACATTAAAAGTACACGGTGTAAGTGATCAATGTTGTTTGAGATTCTGCACAGATTATTATAGCAATTGTGAAGATCTCCACAAACCTTTGATGACCTATGTATGCTATCTTGAACATGCATGCTTTATAGAATTACAGAAAAATAAATGTATAGTAACAGTAACTTCAAAATGTGGCCATGGATGTGTTACTCATTTTAAGGTTGAATGTTAGTTTGTTAGATAGCCTTAAGTTTAGGCTATTTACTGTCTTACAAAAGTAATATTGAATTGTGTTTGGTTGACAATGCAACCATCGAGAGCGTCCTGACTGGTTGTATCACCGACTGATATGGCAACTGCACCCCCCTTGACCAGAAAGCCCTACCGAGGGTGGTGCGGACGGCCCAGCACATCACTGGGGGTGAGCTCCCAGCCATCCAGGACATACATGCCAGACGGTGTCTGAGAAAGGCTAGAAAAATTGCCAAAGTCTCCAGCCACCCGAGACTAGACTGTTCTCCATGCTCCTGTCTGGCATGCGGTACGTACAGGTGCATCAAGTCTCAGACCAACAGACTCATAAACAGCTTCTATCCCCTGGCCATAAGACTGTTAAAACGATTTTACTGAGTTACAGTTTACGGTATATAAGGAAATAAGTCAATTGAAATAAATAAATTAGGCCGTAATTTATGGATTTCTCATGACTGGGCAAGGACGCAGCCAAGGGTGAGCCTGGGAGGGCATAGGCCCACCACTTGGGAGCCAGGCCCAGCCAATCAGAATGAGTTTTTCCCCACAAAAGGGCTTTATTACACAGAAATACTCCTCAGCTCTGCCTCAGACGATCCCACAGGTGAAGAAGCCGGATGTGGAGGTCCTGGGCTGGCGTGGTTACACGTGGTCTGAGGCCGGTTGGACGTACTACCAAATTCTCTAAAACGACATTGGAGGTGGCTTATGGTAGAGAAATGAACATTAAATTATCTGGAAACAGCTCTGGTAAACATTCCTGCAGTCAGCCTGCCAATTGCACGCTCCCTCAAAACTTGAGACATCTGTGACATTGATTTGTGTGAGAAAACTGCATATTTTAGAGTGGCCAATTATTATCCCCATCACAGGGTGCACCTATGTAATGATCATGCTGTTTAATCAGCTTCTTGATATGCCACACCTGTCAGGTGGGTGTATTATCTTGGCAAAGGATAAATTATAACTAACAGTGATGTAAACAAATTTGTTCACAACATTTTATAGAAATAAGCTGGGATCTTTTATTTTAGCTCATGAAACATGGGACCAACACTTTACATGTTGCGTTTATATTTTTGTTCAGCATATTTATCCTTCTACTGTTCACTATTACTCCTGTTTATACAGTTCTGTTTATACAGTTGAAGTCGGAAGTTTACATACACCTTAGCCAAATACATTTAAACTCAGTTTTTCACAATTCCTGACATTTAATCCTAGTAAAAATTCCCTGTCTTAGGTCAGTTAGGACCACCACTTTATTTTTAAGAATGTGCAATGTCAGAATAATAGCAGAGAGAATGATTTATTTCAGCTTTTATTTATTTTATCACATTCCAAATGGGTCAGAAGTTTACATACACTCAATTAGTATTTGGTAGCATTGCCTTTAAATTGTTTAACTTGGGTCAAATGTTTTCCACAAGCTTCCCACAATAAGTCGGGTGAATTTTGGCCCATTCCTCCTGACAGAGCTGGTGTAACCGAGTCAGGTTTGTAGGACTCCTTGCTCGCACACGCTTTTTCAATTCTGCCCACACATTTTCTAAAGGATTTAGGTCAGGGCTTTGTGATGGCCACTCCAATACCTTGAATGTTGTCCTTAAGCCATTTTGCCACAACTTTGGAAGTATGCTTGGGGTCATTGTCCATTTGGAAGACCTATTTGCGACCAAGCTTTAACTTCCTACTGATGTCTTGATATGTTGCTTCAATATATCCACATAATTTTCCTTCCTCGTGATGCCATCTATTTTGTGAAGTGCACCAGTCCCTCCTGCAGCAAAGCACCCCCACAACATGATGCTGCCACCCCCGTGCTTCACGGTTGGGATGGTGTTCTTCGGCTTGCAAGCCTCCCCCTTTTCCTCAAAACATAACAATAGTCATTATGGCCAAACAGTTATATTTATGTTTCAACAGACTAGAGGACATTTCTCCAAACAGTACGATCTTTGTCCCCATGTGCAGTTGCAAACCGTAGTCTGGCTTTTTTATGGCAGTTTTGGAGCAGTGGCTTCTTCCTTGCTGAGCGGCCTTTCAGGTTATGTCGATATAGGACTCATTTTACTGTGGATATAGTAACTTTTGTACCTGTTTCCTCCAGCAGCTTCACAAGGTCCTTTGCTGTTGTTCTGGGATTGATTTGCACTTTTCGCACCAAAGTACGTTAATCTCTAGGAGACAGAACGCATTACCTTCCTGAGCGTTATGACGGCTGCTTGGTCCCATGGTGTTTATACTTGCGTACTATTGTTTGTACAGATGAACGTGGTACCTTCAGGCGTTTGGAAATTGCTCCCAAGAATGAACCAGACTTGTGGAGGTCTACAATTTATTTTCTGAGGTCTTGGCTGATTTATTTTGATTTTCCCATGATGTCAAGCAAAGAGGCAGTGAGTTTTAAGGTAGGCCTTGAAATACATCCACAGGTACACCTCCAATTGACACAAATTATGTCAATTAGCCTATCAGAAGCTTCTAAAGCCATGACAACGTTTTCTGGAATTGTCCAAGATGTTTAAAGGCACAGTCAACTTAGTGTATGTGAACTTTTGACCCACTGGATTTGTGATACAGTGAATTATAAGTGAAATAATCTGTCGGTAAACAATTGTTGGAAAAATTACTTGTGTCATGCACAAAGTAGATGTCCTAACTGACTTGCCAAAACTATAGTTTGTTAACAAGAAATTTGTGGAGTTGTTGATCAACGAGTTTTAATGACTCCAACCTAAGTGTATGTAAACTTCCGACTTCAACTGTATATATATTATTATAGCAATTGTGATATATATATAT
>QNTS01000392.1:90513-118311 GCA_003317085.1 Hucho hucho | reverse complement strand
GGCGCTCTAACCCGTACGGGGGATTGGCATATATTCCCGGATAAACTTCTCTGCATCCAAAATTGAGGAGAGCCAAATCTTCTCACCGGAAGGAGGGGTAATTCTGAGTCTTGCCGGGAAGAGCAAGGCTGGGCGAAGGTGGAGTTTGTAGAGTTTGGTCATGACCTCTCTGTAGCCGGCGCGATGCTTTGCGACATCGGGCGCATAATCCTCATAGACACGGAAGGGATGTCCTTTATGTAACAGGTTACCCCTCAATCGAGCCTCGCGCAGGATAAGATCCTTGGTCTTGAAACTGTGACAACAGATGATTACTGGGCGAGGACGTTGGCCCGGGCCAGGCACTGGGACAAGAGCGCGATGTGCACGGTCCAGCTGGGGATCCGAAGCCAAAACATCCGATCCCATTGCATCTCTCAGTAGTTTGGCGAAGAAGTCGGTGGGGCGAGAGCCAGCCTCCACCCCCTCCGCCAGACCAACAAGGCGAAGGTTATGACGTCTGGATCGGCCCTCTAGGTCGACCACCTTCACAGAGAGCCTCTGTACACTATCCTGCAAGGACGTGCATAGCTTCTCTAACTCGTCGATCCTACCAGCGTTGAATTCAGAAGCCTTCTCAAGGTCCACAATACTCTGGCCCTGCGAAGCAACCGCTCGAATGGTGCTCTCGATTTTGGAATCCAGTTCAGCAAAAGTAGCCTTAAGATCCTCAGCTATAGCAACACGTAGTTCTCCCAGAGCCCGGGTAAGTTCAGAAAGTGTCACGTTGTTGCCTGTGCTTTCCGCCATGTCTGTCTCGTTGTTTGGTGGGGAGGAGGCCTCCGGTGAGGATTTGCTGTCCTTTGGTCGCCTATTACTCGGCATGTTCACGTATAAAGTTACAGTAATGTATTAGAAACAGACGTTTGTTGTAAAAAAGTGCTGTAAAGTAGGTTAATTTAGACTGTTTCGCAAAAAAGTTGCAGGAGCCTCTCTCCAAACGTCCGTTCACTCCAACATGCTAGCTCCGCCCCGGAATTTCTCTGTCCAGTTTTGAGGAGCGTCTGTGCGAGCTGGTGAGACAATACAAGAACCTCTACAACCCTTCAATGCAGTTGTATTCGGACAAGCACGCAATAGACAACAGCTGGAAAGAGATATCATAGAATGTTAACACCGATACTGATATCAAAGATACATAGAAAAAGATTCGGGACCGGTATTTTCGCAATCTGAAAAGAGTGAAGGAGACAAGGAGTGGGGCTGCTGCTGGTGTGCACTCCTCCAATTGTCCGACAACTGGATTGGCTTCGTGTTTACGTGAAACATCGTCAGACAGACACCAATATGCCATATACAGTATGGACTCTTGTCATGCAGCCAAGTCCTTTTGTACAGTGTGTATGTTTGTGATCTTATGTTTAGCTGACCTAGTTAGAACATGTGGAATCAGCTCTTTTCTGGACGGGAGAAATTGTGAGTAGGCCATATACAGTGACTAGTTCAAACATCAGAAAAACATACACTGTGGTGTGTGTGTGTATGGGCTAATTAGATTGAGATGTTTACGAAATCAGTTCTTTAGAGTAAGCATTTTAACTCAAAGGAGCCCATGGAGATGTTGTAAGATTTGCTTGCAATGCGTTCTAATGTATTTGCCATATGCTTGTCGGAGTTTGATGGGGGTTCTGTTTTGGACAGCCCAGAGACAGAGCTGAGCCCTGAGGGCCCATCTACAGGTGGTTCATCGCCCCTTGGTTCATCACCTCCCCGGCCCTTCTCACCAACACCCAACACACCGTCCAGGCACACCCTTGCTCTCTGCCCTGCAACTCCATCAACCTCCGCCACAGCTCTAGTGGTGGGAGAGGAAGGCGGCTGAGGATCCTTTGGACACTAACATTATGCAGCGAGTTAAAGAAACGCCAGAAGGAGTTATAGAAGCAGCAGCAGTGTCCAGCAAAGGCCATCTACAACGTCATGTTACCATGGGCAGTGTCTATTCCTCCTGATCGATGTCTCCCGTTTGTCAGGGACATGACAATGTACTTTCACAGGACCATCGATCAGTACTGTGTCGGCTTGATCCACTCTCGAGTGAGACAGAGCCGTCCGTCTTAATCCAAAAACTGGTGTTGTATGCTTTTTTCTTATTCACACGTTAAGGTGTTGAGTAATTTACTGGTGTTTACTTTGGGCTTTTTCTTTTATTTCCCCTTTCATCACACTTTTCACCTGTGTATTACCATAGCAGGAACGTCTCCATTAAAAGGCCCCTACACATGACCATGTACAACCTTGTGTTATGTTGATTAGGGAAATGTCTCGAGGGTCTAGCCTTATTGTCTACAGATGGACAGCCATGAACCATAGCAGGAAGGTCTCCATTGAAAGGCCTCAACACAAGGTTGTACATGGTCATGTGTAATGCTGATTAGGTAAATTTCTCGAGGGTCTAGCCTTATTGTCTACAGATGGACAGCCACTAATTGGAAGGGCACTACACATAATAGAACGTTAGGTAAATGTCTTGAGGGTCTAGCCTCCAAAGAATATATGACAAAGTAAAACAACACAAGGATGAAGTGACTGTCATTATGGTAGTCTTTATTTTGATTTGTAAAGTGTGAATAAGAAAAACAGCTAAATCCAAACAGCAAAACCAAGTGTGTAGCTCACAATATGACATATAAACAGTCATCAATCAGAGGAAGAGAACGTATGTGCCACATGTGTTCCAAACCACACTCCAACATTTACTGTAGGGTTCCACGCGTGATAGCAGCATCCTGGAAAGACACTTGCCCAGCTGGTGTGAGGAAGTAGTCCTTGAGGTTGTTGCGCATGTCTATAGCAACTCTGTCTTCCAACATGTTTCTTGGGTCCAGGAAGCTGGTGTCCCCTTGTACCATTTGTCTCCACTCTCCTGGATGCAGGTCCCCAGTGGGTGTGGCGTAGTCCACAAACGTGGAGTGGATGTACTGTGTTGATGACTCTGTGCTGTAAGTGTCTGTGGTGTAAAGGTAGTTGTGGAGAGCCACGCAGGCCTTGATCTCAGCTTTCTCTGGGGCAACCTCAAGGGCTCGTCCCATGATCCTTCATCTTGCAGCAAGTATCCCAAAGCGGTTCTCTGAAATTCTTATGGCTCTTGAGTGGTGGTAGTTGTAGATTTATTTTGGTATCAAGGCCAGAATAAACCTTTCAATTAAAGAAGTGTTTCCATTAGTATTGAACAGAAACATGACGGCTATCAAATGTGTACTGTAACATCTGTGTAGCCTATTCTTTGGACATAGGCCCCCATCCTCTTACTGGAATGCCAAATTACTTTTACGTGAGGCATATAATTTCAATGTCTATATTGGTATCATTTTCACATCAAACAGTGCCTTCAGAAAGTATTCAGGCTCTTTGACTTTTTCCAAATTTTGTTAGGTTACGGCCTTATTCTAAAATTGATTAATAGATTGTTTTGTCTCATCAATCTACACACAATACCCCATAATGACAAAGCAAAAACAGCTTTTTATACATTTTTGCAAATTTATAAGATAGCCCTATTTGGGGGGTTATCTTCTGTATATCACCCCTACCTTGTCACAACACACCTGATTAGCTCAAACACATTAAGAAGGAAAGACGTTGCACAAATTTACTTTTAACAAGGCACACCTGTTAATTGAAATGCATTCCAGGTGACTACCTCATGAAGCTGGTTGAGAGAATGCCAAGAGTGTGCAAAGCTGCCATCAAGACAAAGTGTGGCTACTTTGAATAATATAAAATATAAAATGCATCTGAAGTTCTCCACTACCCTCCACCTTTTTTGGTTACTACATGATTCCATATGTGTTATTTCATAATTTTGATGTCTTCACTATTATTCTACAATGTAGAAAATAGTAAAAATGAAGAAAAACCCTTGAATTAGTAGGTGTGTCCAAACTTTTGACTGGTACTGAATGTGTAACTGAGAGATGCGCACACACACACACTGCGTGCTAATGTTTTGAAATGTATGTAAATTGTAGTCTTCTGTCTGTAATGTATTTTTTGTTACGTGTCGGACCCCAGTAAGACTAGCTGTCGCCATTGGCGTCGGCTAAAGGGGATCCTAGTAAATTAAATCAAATAGATCAACATGTGGCTTTAATTCCAGTTTGTCTAGAAATTAATAATTGATATGTTAAATGCACTTTCAATACATTTTGATTTGATCTAGTTCTATTCTTTAACTTAGATTTTGGGTAGAGATGGAGACGTGAATCCAACATATCAATTATTAATTTGTAGACAAACTGGAATTAAAGCGAGATTAAGTCAGTGGTACAGATGGAACTATCCAAGTAGAAGATAGGTAGGGTGTCTGGGGGGTGTCGGGTGTCAGGACTCTCACCGTGTGAAGTGAAGAGATTAGCACATTGTACCTGTCTGCTCACACCACGTGATAATGTTCCAGGAATGTTAGTGTATAGTAGGGAAGTGGACATTACGAAGATACAAAGGGACAACTGAAACATGATCAGTAGTCTAACCGTGATTAATATTCAGCCTGACTACATACAATTGTCTATTCAACTTCCCTTTTGTGTTACTCATGAAAGGCATTTTGAAAGTATTAGAGAGAGCAATCTGTTAACAATTGAGTCCTCAAGGAAAGTCCTCAAGGAAAGTCCTCAAGGAAAGTCCTCAAGGAAAGTCCTCAAGGAAAGTCCTCAAGGAAAGTCCACGATAAACTGCTTTGGTATTTACATGAATTCAGGCTGCTATGTTAGGATTTTCAGCATTTAAAATGTTTTGTCAATTTTTCACACACGCACAAATGGCAACCAAGAAATGAAGTGTACTGACATTTTTCACATATTTTTCTTTACTGTTGTCTCAAAATAGTAGCAGTAGTAAGATGTCCAGATACACAAATAATCAGCATTTTTACTGTGTTGTTTGTCTACATTCAGTTCCAAAAAAGAGAATTTAATTGTATTTTAAACTTCAAACAACAAGTGAATTTATGGCATGGTTTTTTAAAAGAATTATAGAATGTTTATCAAGTGGATGCCAAGTTTTACATTCAGACCATGTGTGTGTTTGTGTGTGTGATTACACAGCTGTTTACGCTTTCGAACAAAACAGTTTGTTAATTCGTCCAAGGTGTATAATTGGCTACCCTGAAGGCTTTAATGTCTATTTACTACAGTAGTTAAAACACTCCTAATAAAAAGTGGAATGGGAAACATAAAGAAGAAGGCAAGATTATACAAATAGCAAATTCTTTCATACGAGTCCAGAAAGTGATGTGAAGGGCGAGCAGGGTATACATAGTGCAGATGAAATGAATCCCCATGTGAGCCTGCTGTTTACGACGCCCAACAGGCGGGCAGGTACATAGGAGGCCGTGCTGCTCAGCTCCAGGGTGGGCCAGGCCACAGGGACAGGAAGGAAGCAGGGATAGGACCTGGACTGTGGCAGTGAGTCAGTTGGGCCTGCTGTGGATTTTGTATTATTACAATTTTCATGCAGACGGATTGGATTATGATGCTTTACATTCATTTTGTTTAGTGTTTTTTGAATGAGGATAACATTTTCTACAAAATGATAAAAACTGAGCAAGACTTCACAACCCTAGGGAGTCAAAGAGATTGAAACAATGAAAGTGACTGAGCAGCAAGCTGGTCTTATGCGACCAATTTGTCTCTTCCATGAGAATGACTTGGTCTCCCGAGTGGCCTAAGGCACTGCATCTCAGTGCTAGAGGCGTCACTACAGACGCTGGTTCAATTCCAGGCTGTATCACAACCGGACGTGATTGGGAGTCCCATAGGGTGGCACACAATTTGCCCAGCGTTGTCCAGGTTAGGGTTTGGCCGGGGTAGGCTGTCATTGTAAATAAGAATTTGTTCTTAACTGACTTGCCTAGTTAAAAAAAAAAAAATGACGAGCTTACTTTGTCACTAACAGGAATCCCCAGAGAGGCTCAGAGCAGACGGACTGTAGGGGAAAGACTGCATGGCTGCCATTGTGGCCTCTTTGTCATGCAGCCCTCTCAACTCAGACCTGCTGTGGCTGGTTTGCTGTCTAAATGGAGTTTTCCAATAAAAATATTACGGCGCCCCCACTTCCCATTATGGTCTATGGTACTGTATAAGAGATGAACCACATTCCACATTGTCTCACCACCTCTCAGAGGCTCTACTTGTAATAGATGGAGACCTGATAGTATGTTTGTGTTGTGTTGACTCTGAGTAACCTGTTGAAAATATTACAGCGCCCCCAGAG
Organism: Hucho hucho; assembly: GCA_003317085.1. Lineage (NCBI taxonomy): Eukaryota > Metazoa > Chordata > Actinopteri > Salmoniformes > Salmonidae > Hucho > Hucho hucho. The sequence continues at coordinate 112,056 of QNTS01000392.1, read as the reverse complement.
CAGTAGTTACATTTCTCTGCTCTGCAGGCAACGTTACATTGCTGTGAACACAACTGTTCTATTTTTAGATTTTTTTAATTTAACTTTTATTTAACTAGGCAAGTCACTTAAGAACAAATTCTTATTTACAATGACAGCCTACCGGGGAACAGTTATAACTGTGACACGACTTGTCGCTTCATATCTATGCACCATCATCAATGTGAAAACTCAATCTATGTTTTACAATTAACTAACAGATGACATTTGGAGTCTTTATTTCTTTTGAGCATTTTAAACCCTCCTCTGTCCCGTTACTATTTACTGATTGGCAGCCATTTTAGGTCAGCCATCCCGTAATTTGTTTATATTCAATCTGCCACCACTGAAATCATGCCAGGGGGTTAAGGAAACTGACTAGTGTACACATTCGCTAGCATACTGAATTAGACATGTAGCTCATCTCTTATATCCAACTAAAACAGAGATTGTATTTCCCCCTAGCCTAGCTCTGTCACTTTGTTTTAATTCTCTCTAAAGAAGGTGACAGTGGGCAGGCTTGATAGGAACTGAGAGTGAGATTTAGGTAAATTCCATTTCACTTTCCATCAATTCAATTAATGAATTGGAATTAATGTTACATTCAGTAAGTAAATTGGAAATCCCCCCGTGTTTTAATTAAGGTTTTGTTTAAATTTAAATTTATTCAAGATGAATTATGACACACATACTTATCTTTCAATTGAATATGGTTTTGACTGAGTGAAGTTTTAACACCTGGGGATGTTTGTGTCTGCCTGGCAGTCTGAATATAAATTAGTTAGGCTATTCATGTCAGGGACATTTCCTGTTATGACAAATGCTCCCCCCCAACATATTTCTGCCACTTGGCTTGTATTTGCAAGTCAACATGTTCTGCTGCGTCCCTCAGAAGTGTGACTGGAGCCAGGCAGGCAGGGTGTGGTGTAGGATATCCTTCAGATAAGGATATGGTTGGCTGAGGAGGAGAACCCCATGTCCTCTTTTTCCACTTGTGTCGTTTCACAATAAACAAACTGAGACCACTTAGTACTATTTTTACATTAAAACCAGCGAGTATGCATTTTCTCAAACCTATCACATAGCCTACATAGCACAATCATCAATAGACCATGACGTAAGGACTAAAGAGAGGGATTTCTAGCATGAAAGACCAAAGGGGACCGTAAGATAAGGATTTATGCATTGTTTGTCATCCAGATGCCATTAACAGCAGGGAGTTATAGCATGCCATGCTATTGCGCGGACCTTAAGCAAGTAAGCATATGTCAAGGCATGAGATGATCCAATGTCTTACAGTATGCACATTTTCCATTTACAGTTTCACAACAATATTGCCCTATCAAAACCCACAATTAAAAAAAACAGGCTCTATTCCCTAATTATAAGCTATAGGGCACTGGGTTTATTTCCCAGTCAGTTAACATGTTCAGTAAAAACTCTGGGCCCTATCTCTGGACTTAGGCAGTGTCTTATACCTGGGTAATGGCCCTGGCTGAAAAGGACAACCAACCTGCTGAGTCTGCAGCTGAGCCTAACCATGTTCCATACTGGCACTAAGGACTTTTGTTTCAGCACCATCTACTCTCACACATGCCTATTGTGCTTAGCAGAGAGAGATTCTGAAAGAGCATTCTCAAAATAATTTCAATGGAGTGTCTATCTTAGATCAGCAGTGTACTACTACTACTACTACCACTACTTCTACTACTTCTAATACTACTACTACTACTACTGCAACTACATTGGCAGTGTGTGTTACTTTAAAGCACAAAAAGCCGGATAGGAGGACAGGCAGGCAGTTCTTCAAGGGTCTTTGAACCCATCAGGAGGTTGTCTTCATATACTGAAAGTAACACTTCCTCCATCTGGTTGAGACCAGTTCAGCTTTATGAGTCACGCTGAGTCTGTCTGGACAGGGTGTGCAGAGGGAACAGATGGACTGCCAGTTCTGGGGTGCGGAGAGGTGGAGGGTAGTGGAGAACTTCAGATGCATCTGCTGAGGTAAAGCTTGGTGAGAGATCACTTTCAGAGAGTGTATTCCGGGATCCACTAGTTTATGACGGTGCGTCGCTCATAAGCAGCACCCAGACGTGCAGGCCGGCTAAAACTGTTTTGTTTACCCCCTAACTGAAACCTTAGGCTTAGGGTAACTGAGAGGTCATAACCCTTATGTAACACACACATACACACTCACTCTCTACATTTCTACAACACTAATCTTAGATTCACTGTGTTCACTTAATAGCATTTTATAAGAAAGGAACAATGGCTCAGTGTGGTTCAAGAGGACACATTTATTTTTATTTTTTTGTACTAGTTATAGAGTTGACTATTGCTTTTAACTGATACAACCTTACAATTAAGGAGAAATCAAGTAATATAATTGTATTCTCTTTTAATTTGATTTCTAAGTACTTAATGGGCATAATTACTATAAATTAAGGAAGGACTAAAAAGTCTAAAGGGGTAAATGATCATATCATGTCTCGTGATCAAAAGAGTCCATGTTAATTAGTGATTGACTTATTAGTCAAGAGTGACTTCCATTGTTAATCCATGGCTCCAGTCTATTTCAGACATGGCATAACAATAACCTGTTCTCTCCTCTCTTTACCCAGGTGTGGACATCCTGAAGTTGGTGGCAGCTCAGATTGGCAGCCACTGGATTGACATGTACCAATCCCTGGCCAATGCCACGGAGCGTGAGGTGGCAGCATTCTCCAACGGCTACCAGTCGGACCACGAGCGTGCATACGCTGCCCTGCAGCACTGGACCATCCGCGATGGGGACGCCAACCTGGCCAAACTCATCAACGCCCTGCACCGCCACCGCCGCATTGACGTGGTGGAGAAGATACGGGGCATCATGGAAGACAATCCTCAGGTAAGTCCTACTGGCAAAGAGAATCTGTTCTGTCCTCCAGTGAACTCTCCCATCTTGAATTACAGGTGGTCTATTTGGGCTAATTGGCACTCCTCACTAATGAGCCTTCAGGTCCTCATTTTATCTCACCAAATATCTAGTGTACGTACAAAGTCACTCACAAAGTCACTCACCGTGAACGCAAACATAGAAATCACATATGGAATGACAACATTAATTTAAAAAGTCACAAGAGTGGTGACCAGCCCTCCTGCCTTAAAGGGAAGGGCCCTTGTGACTGTCCTGGCTTGGCCTAGCGCTACTGTACAGTACAGAGGTCAATGTAGAGAGACTGGCCAGTGGGGAAAGTGGATCATTCATCACGCTCCACTTTTCTCCTAACTTCCTCCCATGTCTCAGATACATATCATATTATCCCCATGTCCAGTGACCTTCTCTACTCAAGGTCAGATTCTTACAGTTAAGGGCTTGTTATGGTCATCTTATGAGAGACATTGAGACCCGGAGATATATCTTACAGGCTGCCTATTGTAATTCTGCTTGTCGTCACTACTTAATAATCCTTGGATGATGGTAATATCTAGTGTGTTTTGTCTCAATCAATGGTGGAGATTTCAGGTAATAAATAATTTGGTGAGGGAGGGAACAGGGAAGCAGAAGCACAGTATGAGTAGGGAACATAGTGTGCTGGAGGCTGCTCTCTCCTCTTCCTCCCTCCCTCCCTCCCTCCCTCCCTCGTTCTTCCTCAGTACACTCTTGGCCATTTCTACAGATTTTCTCCTCATTCCATTGAATCAGCACTGGGTCATGTGTTATAAATAACTTAAGAGTCAACCACCAGGAAATGGTAATGCAGGAGGGATGACCATTCATCATGCAGTGTGCCTCTTATTAGTACCAGACAGAAATGCTGCAGACAGACAGTATTGTAGGTGTACACATATGGTATTCTTCCTTAGCGGTATAATATACAACCATGTGGTTCCACTGACATAAGACTTCCCGATCCATGTGATTCATAAATGAGGTCTGTGTGTGGTGATTCCACCAGAGTGGGCTGGCTGCCTTATGTATGGGAGGGATGGAGCAAAGGAGGGAGGAAAAGAGGAAAAGAGGGAGGGAGGAAAGGAGAGAGGGAGGGGATGCTGTTTCCTGCTGCCACCCCAGTTTTGTTAATTCATTAAGACACAGCTTGGAGCTATCCTCCATGACTGGGTTATTTTTAAACAAACCACAGGTGGTGAGCCCCAAACATTGCTAATCTGCCTCCCCAGCTGATATTCTCTCATTCCAATAGTGTGATTTCATCATAGCTGTAAGGCAAGGAGCCTGAAGCAGAAAGGACAGAGGCTGACCCAAGTTGTGTGCGCGTGTGTGTGTCAGCATGTACTGTATGTGTCAGCGTGTGTTGGTATGCGTGTGGAGCATGTCCTCCTGTTTAATCTTGCAGATGGCCCACTCTTCCAAGTCGTGGTTCCAGTGGGAGGTAAGCCATAGCTGCAGTGTGAGCTGAGCTGTGACTCTCCTGCCCTGTCTCAGCTGGTTAGGGCTAACTGATGGAGTCACTGCACTGTCAGTGTTAAATAAGGCCTAGCCATAGATTAATGATGCTGAAGGGCCTTGGCACACTGTAGTAGCCTAGGACACAGAGATATATCCTTTTACTGATAATGTCACCTCAAAAACAGTTTTGCCCCAGCATATGGTCAAAATAACGTGTTTACTTTTCACTGTCTGTTTCTTTGCAGCTGCAAAAGACTAGGGCATGTGTTATGATGCTTCAGTCAGCAGGGAACCTGACCTACATGACTTTATGTCAGACAAAACACCCTCCCCCATAAAGTGAAATGAGTGCAGTTGGAGCACCAATCTGCTCAGCATGTTTTGTTGCTGTAGGATATGTGTTTTCTACGCAAGGTATTTCTGGGGCACCCTCTCTCTCTCCTCTGTGCCCCAGACAGACATGTTTTAGCCTGCTCAAAAAAAGCACTCAGTCATCTGAACGACGCATTTAGAGGAAGAGATTAAACATCACAACACATTGGCTCTCTGTGGCACGCAAGACCTCAGATCAACTCCTCGTAAACAAACTGCTTTATCAGAATAAAGATTCTCTCTTAGTGCTTCAGTGGTTGTTGTGTTTATCCCCGCTTGGGAAAAAGTTTTGTCCCAAAGGTCCTAGCCAGCTGCCTCTGTCTGTTTTCTTCTTCTTTACCTCTACTCCTCTACTCCCAGTAGGAGCTTTTCCATCCACACCAAGGCCACTTCTCATAATAAGAGTTCTAGCCTCCCCTTCAGGCACAATGCTACACACAGAATCCAATTTCAGACATTAAGTGTTTACTTCTCCCATTAAAGGTCCATTCATTCGTTCAGAGGCCCAGGTGCATTCTCCAGTCTGCACAGGAAGATGGTGCCGACAGACATGGTCGCCCTATTTCTAGCTCCTAGCCAACTTTGCAGTATTTTTGTTTTATATTTTTACGTTATTTCTTACATTATTTGCTCAGAACATTTCTTGCATTATTACCTACAGCCGAAAATAACTTTGGGATATTAGATTGGAGATCACTCAACCAACAATTAGACCAGAAATTCTATTTCCCTGAATTTAATCCTTTCTTTGAACTCCCCAAGACAGTTCCCTTAATCCCAGGGGCAGCTCCAAGACTCCGCCGCTGGAGAACAGGGATAAGGAATGGGCTCCTAGTCAGACTCAGGAGGCATGCATACCATCCACTACTTCCTTGTATGTTACTCGCTAAAGTTAAGTCCCTGGACAATAAAGTAGACAAGTGTCTCCTTACAGCGAAACATTAGGGGCTGTAATGTACTCTGTTTTACGAAATCATGTCTCTCTCCGGATATACTGTCCCCTACCATTCAGCCAGCAGGGTTCTCCGTCCATCGTGCGGAAAGGAAGAAAGAACTCTCCAGGAAAAAGAAAGGTGGAGGTGTATGTTTCATGACTAACTACTTGTGGTGTGATTGTGGTAACGTACAGGAACTCAAGTCCTTTTGTTCTCCCGATCTGGAATACCTCACCATCAAATGCCGACTGCATTTCCTCTCTCGAGAGTTTTCCGGCTCTCAAGGAACTACACTCAACTTTATGCAAACTGGACACTGCATATCCTGAGGCTGCAATTATTGTAGCTGGGGACTTTAATAAAGGAAATCTGAGAAAAATGCTACCGAATTTCTATCAACACATATTCTGTGCTACTCGCTCATCGAGCATTCTTGACCATTACTACTCCTCCTTCCGGGACAGCTACAAGGCCCTCCCCCGCCCTCCCTTTGGAAAATCAGACCATGCCTCAATTTTGCTCCTCCGATCCCAGGTGTTGAAGGTAGGCAACAACACCTCCGCCACGCTGATCCTCAACACGGGGCCCCACAAGGGTGCGTGCTCAGCCCCCTCCTGTACTCTCTGTTCAGCCATGACTGCGTTTCCATGCATGTCTCCAACTTAATTATCAAGTTTGCTGACGACACAACAGTGGTACGCCTGATTACGCCCGTCTCACCGCCTGGTATGGCAGTTGCACCGTCCGCGAACGCAGGGCTTCCCCGGAGCGTGGTGCGGTCAGCCTAACTCAAGACCGGGGCGAACAGGACATCTACAGCACCCTGTGTCACAAGAAGGTCAAGAAGATCATTAAGGACCTCAGCCACCCGTGCCACAGCCTGTTCACAGCACTACCATCTAGAAGGTGGAGACAGTACAGGTGCATCAAAGCTGGGACCAAGAGACTGAAACACAGCTGCTATCTCCAGGCCATCAGGCTGTTAAATAGTCACCACTAGCCGGCCTCCGCCCTGTACCCTGCCCTGAACCTTAGTCACTGTTACTAGCCGGCTACCACCCAGTACTCTACCCTGCACCTTAGAGACTGCTGCCCTATGTACATAGTCATTGAACACTGCTCACTTTAATAATGTTAACATACTGTTTTACCCATACATACTGTTTTACCCATACATACTGTTTTACCCATACATACTGTTTTACCCATACATACAGTTTTTTGATAGTTCACACTAGAGCAATACACAAATATAACACACCAGTCGTGAATCAGTGATTATTTTCTGGGGAAACCCCACTTGTCTCCTTGGAAGTGAGATCCCCAGAAAAGCAGTTCATGATTTAAAGGCCCAAGTGTGTTTGTGTCCCCCCTCTATCCCACCCCCAACCCTTTCCCAGTTCTTTGAACACCAGAGACACAGTGTGGTTTCTCTTAATGGCATCTGTACTGTAGCTAGGTTTCCATCCAATTGGCGACTGATGTTCATGTGAATATTTTAAAATCTGCATAAAAACATGCGCATTTTCCAACCAGAGATGTGTTTCTATCAAATTGCTTTGTTTCGCATAAAAGGCTGTGCGTGATGACGTAGTGCACATAAAAACAACTGCTGTTAAATTCCCATGTACCGGATAAAAAATCCAAGTTAAATGGGTTTCCATCGCTTTTTTAACTGGTTTTGTAAAATAAAAATGTTGCGTTATATAGCGAATGTGCCCACTCTGGTCTTGGTACATGCGCTCTAGCCAACAGCTCGCAGATACAGTGCGCGTATAGCCTACGTGATGAGATTATTATGGACAAAAGAGTCAGATCATTTTTATTTGTCAAACTGCAGGCAAGCATCTATCTTCATGTCACCAGAATAAGACCCTGGATATTTATTGGAAAGGAGCATCAAGCTCATCACTGTGTACTTTCAGGTAGGCCCTTCATCACATCTGTTGGGGAAGATGTTTAGTATCAGCTGTAACATCAGTGGTTGCAGCGTCACAAGGCTACTGTCTATGAGGGAGAATCAGAGAAAAGAGCTGCCTATTAAACAACACACCCAGTGTCCTACATAACCATAGTGATGCTGAAATTTCTCAGTGTTAACATATGAGGATTCACTTTAGTGTTAAAGGCTCTCTTGACCCACAATGTCTTATGATATTGCAGTTTTCCACAGCCTGCTGTATTTTGCTGCTGAACAGAGTTTATGACAAAACATGCAACACATCTCTGCTATGCGCCAAAATGTGTCGCTACTCACATTCATTAATCACAGCTACTCTGCAGACTCACTAAGATATCAGTGTTATAAGTGATCTAATTAAAATGTGGATGTTCTCTGTGTCTCTGACGCCTCAGCAGTTCCTCCCTAGACAGGGCCAGACCCCCTAGCGTGTCTATTGTGTGTTTCGTGATTGTGTGTGTGTGCTTGCGTGCCTGTGTGTGCCTGCTGCCTGGTGTGAGTATGTGTATGTGTGTGTGGGATGCGTGACAATGTCCCTACCCTGGGATCTGCTGTGTGTTGACTGGCTATGTCAGTGACTCAGCCAGATCACTGTCTCTCCTTTTCAGCACCCTGAAGGTTTTCCATTGCATTTCCATCGCCTGTATGAAATGCCCATTTACCATTTCCTTCGTTCCTCACTCAAAGCAGAGCCTTTTTTTCTACAGTACCGAAGTCAAAATGTAAGTCTCTCATGAGCTCATCCGGTCCGGTCACCACCAGTTCACTCCATTACCATACCGAAGAAGACTGTTGTTTATGACTTCCCTGAGCCCCAGGGCAAGCACAGTGGTGTACTATACCTGGTAGTGTGTGACTGGGCCCATGTGGTCTGTGGGCAATACATTCCTGCTCTGTCCAAGTCCACAGAATCCCTTTCATGTCAGGCCGGTTGTGTACGCTCCCTGAAGCAAGGAGAGAGTCACGGATGGGAGTGGGTGGTCTGGGGCTGTGGGTTGGCCCACAGTGTCACCTGACATGGGCTGCATGGGGCTGGGCATACAGGAGCTCCCTGTCCTCTCCCTGCACTGCGTAAAATGGTCTGTTTCCAAACTTGTGCAGGTGTATCCAAAAGTCCACTTATACCATAGTAGGTGTGATGTGTAAAAGATTGCTAAACTCACTGACTCTCTGTGACATGACAAGCCTGAGCACTCAGCTCTTGAAATGCTAATAGTTCATGACAATGGTGAGGTGTGAGTGTCAGGATATCTTCCAACTATCTAGCAATCTCTTTAGCGTTGACACTTCTCAGCATGTCACCAGCTGGGCACAATTGCAGTCAGGATAAAAGTCACCTTGAGTGGTGTTCCCACTATCAAACAGTCGCTTTTGAGTCATCACAGATACCATACTTTAAATCCTCAGAGTGGCAAGCAAGACACAAGAGCCTTCAGAGGTGTACGAATAACTAGGAGTACGAAACTGGAGTATTTGGTGCAGTGGTCTGTCCGGGAAACCAGCGTGACTCAGAACACTGCTTTCTCAGCCATTGGTTTCCAACACTGACACTGACCCTCCCCTCTCCCTCTCAATTCAATTCAAGGGGCTTAATTGACATGGGAAACATATGTTAACATTGCCAAAGCAAGTGAAGTAGATAATATACCTCTCTCTCTCTCCTCCCCTTTCCCTCTCTGCAGTTTAATCTGAACCAGCTGATGACTGTGAATGTAACACCGAGCCACAGTCCTGTCCACAAGTCTTTGGAGTCTCCTGGGGTGGTGCTGGAGCAGTCTCCTGTGGACCGGACCAAGGGCTTCTTCCCTGACGAATCAGAGCCCCTGCTCCGCTGTGACTCCACCTCCAGCAAAGACTCCGCCCTCAGCAGGACCGGCTCGTTCATTACCAAAGGTAAGCACATATTATGACACAGTTCTGTTTCTGTTTCAGTAATTACGCTAAGCAACTGGCTCCTCCAGAGGTGATGTATTTGTGTTTACTGCCCCCTTCTGGTTATAAAGTGTATCTGATTTCATACTCCATTATAGCAAGTCATCAACTATGAAAGCTTTAAGAAATACGTCTTAGTCATCATAAGGATGACTGGGCTTCTATTCCCAGCAGCAGAACGTGACTGCTAATTTAGTCATTCATGATTTCCTATTTTATGGACAACAACAAGCTGTAGCTAACATCCACAGTATGTTGCAGTCTATCCTCCTCCTCATTCTGACATTTTCGTCTTCTCCTCTGTGACTTCCAGAGAAGAAAGACACGGTGCTGCGTCAGGTCCGGCTGGACCCGTGCGACCTGCAGCCCATCTTCGACGACATGCTGCACATCCTAAACCTTGATGAGCTACACGTCATCGAGGCGATTCCCATGGCAGAGGACAAACTGGACCGCCTCTTCGAGATTGCCGGGGTCAAGAGCCAAGAGGCCAGCCAGACCCTGCTGGACTCAGTCTACAGCCACCTGCCTGACCTCCTATAGGCCCGCTGCTGTGGTGCTACAGACCCTTACTGTGGTCAGGGGACGCCCCACTTCCTTCTGCTGCAAACCCCTCCTTTTGTGGCTACTTGGTTGTGGCTTCCTCCTCCCCCCACCCCCCCAAATACTCTGAGGGAAGCTAGTGAGATGCTGCTTGATTCTGGATAGCCGCCTACACGCCTTCATGACCGCCAGACGGCTATCCTCCATTCCTAGCAGCCTGACCTAGTCCCCCACTCCTACTATGGTCAGGGATCCTCCCTTCTCTCTCCATGATCCTGCACACTCTCACCCCCAGACCAGACCATACAGCCACATGCCTGACCTCTTGAAGTCTCCTTCCATCACTCCCCCCATGTTGAGGGGAGGGGTCCAGGCTTCCCTCCTCTCCCCCCACACAGCCCCCCATTGGTGAGCCTGCCTGCCTGGAGGAAGGGCAGGACAGAGTGGCCAGGCTCTGTAACCCAGCCTGGAGTTCTGGACAGACATACCACCACCATCACCACTATGCTCATTAAACCATTGCTTTTTCCCTTGTGTCAATGTAGCGTTAAACAAGTGTTCTCTTTACTTTTTGGAGATTGTTGTGAGTGTGTTAGCCAGTGCTATAAACCCATATCCACTCATTCATGCAAGAAAACTTCAACAACACACACTCATGCACAATGTCTATAAATGTCAAACATCCCACATGAAGAAATACGATAGTCTATACTATGGTAGGAATACTATAGTATTCACTGTAGTATTTGCTAACTTTACTGTAGTATTTACTATAGTATACTGTAGTATTTACAGTTTACTATAGTATAAATACTGTAGTAAAAACAAACAGTAGTGTATACTATAGTAATTACTGTAATGTTTTTGCGGACTGTAGTATACTGTAGTATTTACTGTAGTGTTTTTGTTTTATTATCTTTGACATAGAAGTGGGGGGCATTCTCCTTGAAGAAACCTACTGGAGAAATACTAAGAGCAAATTTTCCATAACCTGTAGGTAGTGCTGGGTTCTGACACGGAGAGTTTAGAGCTTCTACTCTTTTCTATAACCATAGGGAACACAATATATGGTCTATACTTGGCATGTACGTTTCAAACTTACGGGTGGCCCAAATTGGGACATGGGGGAGGGGAATGGGCAGGGTACAGTATGTACAAATTATATACTGTAGTATTTACTATAGTTTAAAAAAGAAATTGTTTTTGTGGACTGTAGTGTTTTTGCAGACGTTTTTGTAGTATTTACTAGTGTTTTTTTGCGGATAATACTGTAGTATTTACTATAGTATTTTACAGTACTACAAAATTCTATACTAAGTCCTACACATGATCGAGGGATACTACAGTGTATACAATTTTATAGTATACTACAGTTTACAACATACTTCTATAGTAAATACTGTAGTTATCTATAATAAACTGTAGTGTTTTTTTATGAGGGACACTACGACGCACTCTCATGATGCACAATGTCTTACACTAATAGTATGTAATATGATTGATGCACTTATTCTTGTTCTTTGAGTAACATAACCATTTCATCTGTATGCATTCTGCCATATGTGCTTCAATGTCTCTTTGAAATGCTGTTTACTTACATGTCAAACTTTTATTTTTTTCTACATTTATTTTGAGTATTATCATTTGTAGTTTTTTAGCTTTTTGATTTCTTAGCAACTATGTTTGTCATGATTTCAAGGGCATTCTTATATGTCCCAGCTTGGTGTAATGAGACCATTTTACTGGATGTAAGAGATGCATAGTTGCTCCATATTCTACTTGAATCTGACAGTCATCTTCAGGATTGTGGTACTTGATTAAAAAATAACAATGTACAACTATAATTCCTTTTAAATTCATCATCTTAAAAAAAGCACCACCAAAAAACATGTTGCTGTGAAGTGCCAGTATTCAACTCACAGATGCTAGGAAAGTAACACAGATTGTCTTTTTGCCAAGCCAATCGTATCAAGCTATTCTGGTGCTAGACTTGAAATTCTCTAGTTGGGCATAATACCAGGATGATATGGGGGGCTTTCAGGACAATCGCTACTAAAGTATTCTGGACTTTGCGGAGGGTAAAGTAGATGCAGCTACTCTGGACTTTGTTGGACTGAATTGAAGTGTTGTTTGAGCTGTCCACATCGCTGTTGGGTCTAATGTAGGAGTGTGAAGGTAAGCATATAGAACGAGTCTGAAACGTTGAAGTTGAGGTATACTGTACATGTACTCTGGTGGCCGTTTTAAAACATAACATGTGTAACCAGTACATTTACTATTATGTAACATCTTAAATCCAACCAATTAAAGTTAAAATGTTTGTCATAATGTGGAGTGTGTCATACTTGTATGACATATTTACTGTATCTCTCTTTCAGCAAGAATTTGTTACAGTAAACAGGTTTCCATACAACCTTTTTATGCGAGTTATAACGACACAAGGCGAGACTCCGATGCAGACACAGGAGGCAGATGGTTTGAGCTCTGATATTTATTATAGTTCAAGGGGAAGACAAAAGGCAGGTCGGGGACAGGCAAGAGTTCATAGCCAGGGCAGTCCATAACGGTGAAGGGCGGCAGGCACGCTCGAGGTCAGGGGCAGGCAGGCTCGTGGTCAGGGGCAGGCAGAGTGGTCAAGCAGGCGGGCTCAGAGTCAGGACAGGCAAGGGTCAGAACCAGGAGGATGAGAAAAAGAGAGACTGGGGAAAAAACAGGAGCTAAGAGAAAAGCGCTGGTTGACTTGGCAACAAGACGAACTGGCACAGACAGACAGGAAACACAGGGGATAATGGGGAAGATGAGCGACACCTGGAGGGGGTGGAGACGAGCACAAGAACAGGTGAAACAGATCAGGGTGTGACACGAGTAAAGTACATGTCAGATAAAAATGTAATGACAAGCCTGATGGAAACAGTAAATTTGTTGGTAAACTTTCCAAATGTTGACAAAACAAAACACGCTATACAAGATGGGATATTTTTGTGTCAGTAAAATGTATTATGTGAGAAATTGTGGTGTAAATGCCTTTGTGTGTAAATATTGATAAAATAGCCATTATATCGAAGCAAACTTGGAGTCACGCATTCATACTGTATGTTGTGAGGTCCTCCCACTAAGTCTCGGAAAGCATGCAGTTTATTAGGCTACAGATTAAAAAAGTTATGATGAACTTTACAGTGTGGTGAAAGTGCAAGGTGATGAGCTTGATTCTCCTTTCCAATAAATATCGGGGGGCTTAGTCTGTTGAAAAATAAATATTATCTCACTCTTTTTTCCAAAGTCATCTCATCATGTAGGCTATACCCGCACTGTAAAATGATTTCGGGAAAGTATTCAGACCCCTTGACTTTTTCCACATTTTGTTACGTTACAGCCTTATTATAAAATGTATTAAATTGTTTTTTTCCTTATTAATCTACACACAATAGCCCATAATGACAAAGCAAAAACAGATTTTTTGAAATCTTTGCAAATTTATAAAAAAAAAAATAATAATGAGATTATACATTTACATAAGAATTAGAACTCTTTAGTCAGTACTTTGTTGAAGCACCTTTGGCAGCAATTACAGCCTTGAATCTTCTTGGGTATCATGCTACAAGCTTGGCACACCTGTATTTGGGGAGTTTCGATCGGGTTCAAGTCCGGGCTCTCACACAGTGGTTAGTGGAGTCCTGCAGAGATGGTTGTCCTTCTGGAAGGTACTCCCATCTCCACAGAGGAACTCTGGAGCTCTGTAAGAGTGACCAATGGGTTCTTGGTCACCTCCCTGACCAAGGCCCTTCTCCTCTGATTGCTCAGTTTGGCCAGGTGGCCAGCTCTAGGAAGAGTCTGTGGTTCAAAACTTCTTCCATTTAAGAATGATGGAGGCCACTGTGTTCTTGGGGACCTTCAATGCTGCAGACATTTTTTGGTACCCTTCCCTAGATCTGTGCCTTGACACAATCCTGTCTCGGAGCTCTGCGGACAATTCCTTCTAGCTCATTATATGGTTTTTGCTCTGAAATGCACTGTCAATTGTGGAACCTTATATAGACAGGCGTGTGCCTTTCCCAATTATATCCAATCAATTAAATTGTAGGACCAAGTTGTAGAACCAAGTTGTAGAAACATCTCAAGGATGATCAATGGAAACAGGATGCACCTGAGCTCAAATTCAAGTTTAATAGCAAATGGTCTGAATGCTTATGTAAATAAGGTATTTCTGTTTTTAAAAATTTGTAAACATTTCTGAATACCTGTTTTTACTTCGTCATAATGGAGTATTGTACGTAGATTGATGAGGGAAAAAAGAATTAAATACATTTTAGAGTAAGGGTGTAACGTAACAAAATGTGGAAAAAGGGAAGGGGTCTGAATAATTTCCTAATGCACTGTATGTATACTGAACACAAATATAAACGCAAATTGCAACAATTTCAAAGATTTTACTGAGTTAGTTACATATGAGGAAATCAATCGATTGATATAAATTCATTATGCCCTAATCTATGGATTTTGCAAGACTGGCATTATAAACTCAGCAAAAAAAGAAATGTCATCTCACTGTCAACTGCGTTTATTTTCAGCAAACGTAGCATGTGTAAATATTTGTATGAACATAACAGATTCAACAACTGAGACAGACAGTTCCACAGACATGTGACTAACAGAAATGAAATAATGTGTCCCTGAACAAAGGGGGGGTCAAAAGTAACAGTCAGTATCTGGTGTGGCCACCAGCTGCATTAAGTACTGCAGTGCATCTCCTCCTCATAGACTGCACCACATTTGCTAGTTCTTGCTGTTAGATGTTACCCCACTCTTCCACCAAGGCACCCACAAGTTCCCTGACATTTCTGGGGGGGATGGCCCTAGCCCTCACCCTCTGATCCAACAGGTCTCAGACGTGCTCAAGGTGATTGAGATGTGGGCTCTTCGCTGAGGGAGGAGGATGTCTTCCCTGTAACACACAGCGTTGAGATTGCCTGCAATGACAACAAGCTCAGTCCGATGATGCTGTGACACACCGCCCCAGACCATGACGGACTCTCCACCTCCAAAGCAATCTCGCTCCAAAGTACAGGCCTTGGTGTAACGCTCATTCCATTCGACGATAAACGTGAATCCGACCATCACACCTGGTGAGACAAAACCGCAACTCGTCAGTGAAGAGCACTTTTTGCCAGTCCTGTCTGGTCCAGCGACGGTGGGTTTGTGTCCATAGGCGACGTTGTTGCCGGTGATGTCTGGTGAGGACCTGCCTTACAACAGGCCTACAAGCCCTCAGTCCAGCCTCTCTCAGCCTATTGCAGACAGTCTGAGCACTGATGGAGGGATTGTGCATTCCTGGTGTAACTCGGGCAGTTATTGTTGTCATCCTGTACCTGTACCGATCCTGTGCAGGTGTTATTACACGTGGTCTGCCACTGCGAGGACGATCAGCTGTCCGTCCTGTCTCCCTGTAGCGCTGTCTGAGGCGTCTGACAGTATGGACATTGCAATTTATTGCCCTGGCCACACCTGCAGTCCTCATGCCTCCTTGCAGCATGCCTAAGGCACGTTCACACAGATGAGCAGGGACCCTGGGTATCTTTCTTTTGGGGTTTTTCAGAGTCAGTAGAAAGGCCTCTTTAGTGTCCTAAGTTTTCATAACTGTGATCTTAATTGCCTACCGTCTGTAAGCTGTTAGTGTCTTAACAACCGTTCCACAGGTGCATGTTCATGAATGGTTTATGGTTCATTGAACAAGCATGGGAAACAGAGTTTAAACCCATTACAATGAATATCTGTGAAGTTATTTGGATTTTTACGAATTATCTTTGAAAGACAGGGTCCTGAAAAAGGTCTGTTTCTTTTTTTGCTGAGTTTAGATATGCATCTGTTGGTCACAGATAGCTTAAAAAAACAATGAGGCCTCACAATGGGCCTCAGGATCTTGTCAAGGTATTTCTGTGCATTCTAATTACCGTCAATAAAATGCAATTGTGTTCGTTGCCTGCCCATAACATAAGCCCACCTTCACCATGAGCACTCTGTTCACAACATTGACATCAGAAAACCGCTCGCCCACACAACGCCATACAGTGCCTTGCAAAAGTATTCATCCCCCTTGGTGTTTTTCCTATTTTGTTGCATTACAACCTATAATTTGAATAGATTTTTATTTGGATTTCATGTAATGGACATACACAAAATAGTCTAAATTGGTGAAGTGAAATGAAAAAAAATAACTTGTTTCAAAACATTTGAAAAGATATAAAATGTAAAAGTGGTGAGTTAATATGTATTCACTCCCTTTGCTATGAAGCCCCTAAATGAGATTTGGTGCAACCAATTACCTTCAGAAGTCACATAATTAGATAAAGTCCACCTGTGTGCAATCTAAGTGTCACATGATCTCAGTATATATACACCTGTTCCGAAAGGCCCCAGAGTCTGCAACACCACAAAGCAAGGTGCACCACCAAGTAAGCTGCACCATGAAGACCAAGGAGCTCTCCAAACAGGTCAGGGACAAAGTTGTAGAGAAGTACAGATCAGGGTTGGGTTATAAAAAATATCAGAAACTTTGAACGTCCCCGGAGCACCATTAAATCCATTGTTAAAAAATTTAAAGAAAATGGCACCACAACAAACCTGCCAAGAGAGGGGCGCCCTCTCATGAACCAGGCAAGGAGGGCATTAATGAGAGGCAACCAAAAGACCAAAGATAACCCTGAAATGAAATGTCTTAGAATGGCCCAGTCAAAGCACAATTGAGAATCTGTGGTATGACTTAAAGATTGCTGTACACCAGTGGAACCCATCCAACTTGAAGGAGCTGGAGCAGTTTTGCCTTGACGAATGGGCAAAAATCCCAGTGGCTAGATGTGCCAAGTTTATAGAGACATACCCCAAGAGACTTGCAGCTGTAATTGCTCCCAAAGGTGGCTCTACGAAGTATTGACTTTGGGGGGGTGAATAGTTATGCACGCTCAAGTTTTCCGTTTTTTTTTGTCTCATTTCTTGTTTGTTTCACAATAAAAAATATTTTGCATCTTCAAAGTGATAGGCATTATTTGTGTAAATGAAATGATACAACCCCCATAAATCCATTTTAATTCCAAGTTGTAATGCAACAAAATAGGAAAAATGCCAAGGGGGATGAATACTTTCGCAAGCCATTGTACACATGGTCTCCGATTGTGAGGCCAGTTGGACGTACTGCCAAATTCTCTATAACGACAGTGGTAGAGAAATTAAGATGACATTTTCTTTCGCCATCCAAGTAATTGTGAATCCGAACCCTACATTCTTGTCCACAGGTACAAGGCGGGTAAGATGGCGAAATGGAACATAGCTATGTAGACCAACTCAAGATAAAAACGTAATATTCAATATCGGTAAATTAGACTAAATATTAGCACTACACAATCTGGTGGGTGATAACCTTCAATCTGGATAACAACACAAAACAAATTTTAAGACTAGAGAAATTTATCGACAAATATTACGAAAACAAGCAACACCCAAACATGACGGAGAGTAAGACAGGGGCTCTTCTACAGACACAGCCAATTTAATATTTTCACCGCCGGGAATGGTAAAGGTCGAAACCGATCTGTTAAAATCAATAAATGACAAACTGGGTATACTTGAACTAGTCAGTAAGGATATAAAAGAGTTGAAGGCAAGCCTCGAGATGAGGGATGAAAAAGCTGCAACATTGGAGAAAGACACAAACAGGCTAAAAGGGTCAGTCAATAAGAATGAAACCGAAGTTAATGAACTTCAAAAGGAGAACAGCGTTCTGAGAGAAGCCTTACTTAATTTATAGACTAGATCCATGAGAGAGAATATGGTACTTACAGGTATCTAAGAGAAAGAAGAAGTTCCTGAATCTGTAGTTAGAGTTCCTCTTTACAGCGCTTCGGATTCCACGCGAAGCTATCGACAAAATCCAACTCGAACTCCCCCTTCGGACAGAGAGGGCAGAGGTATGAACGCCTAATCGCTGCCAAATTTAATTAGCTTCTTTAAAGATAAAATAATGGTTAAAAGCCTGGGTAAAAGATTTCCCGAAGGAAATTGCAGAATGGCATAAAGTTCTGTATCCAATTTTCAAGGAAAATAGATTAAAATGGAAACGAGTAGTTCTCGTCGTCGATAAACTATATATTGATAACCAGTTGTTTCGTCGATAAACTATATATTGATAACAAAGTTCTTATAGAGGAGGCAAATAATGAAACACACAATTCTAGCCAGGTTATGGATTGTAATAATACAACAAAAAATATAGCTTTTCTATATATCTTAAAATATAACTAATTGGAACACAAAAGCACTAATTCAACATGGTGAAGATAAAAACTCAGTAAACAGAAGGCACAGTATGTGTGGATGGTGTGGTGTGTTTTTTGGTGTTTGGGAAAGTGTGGCGTTGAGTGAAAGGAAATGTTTGCATATCCCATAACCAATGTATTGCTGTGAGCAGGGGTTGCTTTCAATGTTGTTCAGATGAGGGATATACTTTTTATAATGAATTATACATCTTGTTTATTTATTGTCCTAACATGGTGGAACAGCATTTTAAAATAACTTATACATTTAATTTATTTATGAATGACCCAGATACTAAGGAGTAGTCCCTAACTGTTTTATGGGCCTGCTGTAAGCGGTCTGTATGCAGCCAAAATGAAGTTAGAGACCTAGAGTAGCACTGCCCCCTCAAGATTCTGAGCCTGCTTGGCAGGGTTGGTCCTGCAAAGCCAAAGCCCCCTAAAGGGAGAGCATAATATACAAGATAATTCTCAAAGCTTCTAATGAGAACCTTGACGACCATGTACCTAGCCGGTGGGGATTCCGGTGGGGTTCCCCCACCCAGGCAGTGGCAGAGCTGGCAACACTAGCTGCAGTAACCCATGGGGAGGGGGTCACACTCGGACATTCAGAGAGGGGGTATATTATTGTGTCCCTGGTGGCACAAAATCAAAAGTCTGACAGCACGGAGATGCTTGGGAATATGGTCAATACGGGGGAGGATGTTGTGGGTGTTTCAGGGAAAGGGGGTATATCTGACCTCCATCATCTAGGACATGACAATGGTTAACAAAATCTCCCCATTTCTGCCATTCTTTTTGCACAGTTTTGCAGACCTTCTCATACAGCTGCAACTGTATATGCATTCGTAAATCAAGACCTTTCTTGAGTTGGGCTCTGGGATGGTGCAACTGTTGAGAATGTGAGTCTATGGTTGTGTGGGAGAAAGGCGTTGAGTGTGTATGAGTGTGTATGATTGTGTATGAGTGTGTGGGTATATGTGTGTATCCCACAACTGTTGCGAGGGAATAAAATATGTTAAGGACAATATAGGATGATTCACAATAGTTGTTTGCTAATATAATAATTGCTTGCAATAATGTAATTTTGGTAATGGCGAGACTGGTGAGAGGTAAAAATCCTTTACATAAATTGTCTACATTACTACAAATATGAATAGCTAATTATGGAAAATAAGATACAGGATTCTTTAAATGTATACATATTTTTTAATGGCTATATATGATAGAAATTGAGGTGAGGGCGAAGGAAATGCATTTGGCGGTTGATCTACTTCTGTTCTGTGAGTGGCACTGTGTGCTCTTTTCGAAGAATGGATACCGGTCTCTTCAGGGCTATGGGATCCAGGGGGTCGGGGGTGGTCTGCCGGGCATTGGGATGACAACCCAACTCGGGATGAGGAGGGCTTTTAGCGTGTGCAATAGTGGGGACCAATTGGAGGTTTACTTAGTAGCAATGCAAATATCATGGTACAGCTACAGTGGGGCAAAAAAGTATTTAGTCAGCCACCAATTGTGCAAGTTCTCCAACTTAAAAAGATGAGAGAGGCCTGTAATTTTCATCATAGGTACACTTCAACTATGACAGACGAAATGAGAAAAAGAAATCCAGAAAATCACATTGTAGGATGTTTTATTTATTTATTTGCAAATTATGGTGGAAAATAAGTATTTGGTCAATAACAAAAGTTTATCTCAATACTTTGTTATATACCCTTTGTTGGCAATGACAGAGGTCAAACGTTTTCTGTAAGTCTTCACAAGGTTTTCACACACTGTTGCTGGTATTTTGGCCCATTCCTCCATGCAGATCTCCTCTAGAGCAGTGATGTTTTGGGGCTGTCGCTGGGCAACACGGACTTTCAACTCCCTCCAAAGATTTTCTATGGGGTTGAGATCTGGAGACTGGCTAGGCCACTCCAGGACCTTGAAATGCTTCTTACGAAGCCACTCCTTCGTTGCCCGGGCGGTGTGTTTGGGATCATTGTCATGCTGAAAGACCCAGCCACGTTTCATCTTCAATGCCCTTGCTGATGGAAGGAGGTTTTCACTCAAAATCTCACGATACATGGCCCCATTCATTCTTTCCTTTACACGGATCAGTCGTCCTGGTCCCTTTGCAGAAAAACAGCCCCAAAGCATGATGTTTCCACCCCCATGCTTCACAGTAGGTATGGTGTTCTTTGGATGCAACTCAGCATTCTTTGTCCTCCAAACACGACGAGTTGAGTTTTTACCAAAAAGTTCTATTTTGGTTTCATCTGACCATATGACATTCTCCCAATCCTCATCTGGATCATCCAAATGCTCTCTAGCAAACTTCAGACGGGCCTGAACATGTACTGGCTTAAGCAGGGGGACACGTCTGGCACTGCAGGATTTGAGTCCCTGGCGGCGTAGTGTGTTACTGATGGTAGGCTTTGTTACTTTGGTCCCAGCTCTCTGCAGGTCATTCACTAGGTCCCCCCGTGTGGTTCTGGGATTTTTGCTCACCGTTCTTGTGATCATTTTGACCCCACGGGGTGAGATCTTGCGTGGAGCCCCAGATCGAGGAAGATTATCAGTGGTCTTGTATGTCTTCCATTTCCTAATAATTGCTCCCACAGTTGATTTCTTCAAACCAAGCTGCTTACCTATTGCAGATTCAGTCTTCCCAACCTGGTGCAGGTCTACAATTTTGTTTCTGGTGTCCTTTGACAGCTCTTTGGTCTTGGCCATAGTGGAGTTTGGAGTGTGACTGTTTGAGGTTGTGGACAGGTGTCTTTTATACTGATAACAAGTTCAAACAGGTGCCATTAATACAGGTAACGAGTGGAGGACAGAGGAGCCTCTTAAAGAAGAAGTTACAGGTCTGTGAGAGCCAGAAATCTTGCTTGTTTGTATGTGACCAAATACTTATTTTCCACCATAATTTGCAAATAAATTCATTAAAAATCCTACAATGTGATTTTCTGGATTTTTTTTCCTCATTTTGTCTGTCATAGTTGAAGTGTACCTATGATGAAAATTACAGGCCTCTCTCATCTTTTTAAGTGAGAGAACTTGCACAATTGGTGGCTGACTAAATACTTTTTTGCCCCACTGTATATA
>QNTS01000392.1:73664-88518 GCA_003317085.1 Hucho hucho | reverse complement strand
AGTTGAGTTGATGCCAAAGAGCTCCATTTTGGTCTCATCTGACCACAACACTTTCACCCAGTTGTCCTCTGAATCATTCAGATG
This sequence comes from Hucho hucho, assembly GCA_003317085.1. Classification (NCBI taxonomy): domain Eukaryota; kingdom Metazoa; phylum Chordata; class Actinopteri; order Salmoniformes; family Salmonidae; genus Hucho; species Hucho hucho. The sequence goes on along the minus strand of QNTS01000392.1, from coordinate 88,434 downwards.
TTCATTGGCAAACTTCACACGGGCATGTATATGTGCTTTCTTGAGCAGGGGGACCTTGCGGGCGCTGCAGGATTTCAGTCCTTCACGGAGTAGTGTGTTACCAATTGTTTTCTTGGTGACTATGGTCCCAGCTGCCTTGAGATCATTGACAAGATCCTCCCGTGTAGTTCTGGGCTGATTCCTCACCGTTCTCATGATCATTGCAACTCCACGAGGTGAGATCTTGCATGGAGCCCCAGGCCGAGGGAGATTGACAGTTCTTTTGTGTTTCTTCCATTTGCGAATAATCGCACCAACTGTTGTCACCTTCTCACCAAGCTGCTTGGCGATGGTCTTGTAGCCCATTCCAGCCTTGTGTAGGTCTACAATCTTGTCCCTGACATCCTTGGAGAGCTCTTTGGTCTTGGCCATGGTGGAGAGTTTGGAATCTGATTGATTGATTGCTTATGTGGACAGGTGTCATTTATACAGGTAACAAACTGAGATTAGGAGCACTCCCTTTAAGAATGTGCTCCTAATCTGAGCTCGTTAGCTGTATAAAAGACACCTGGGAGCCAGAAATCTTTCTGATTGAGAGGGGTTCAAATACTTATTTCCCTCATTAAAATGCAAATCAATTTATAACATTTTTCACATGCGTTTTTCTGGATTTTTTTGTTGTTATTCTGTCTCTCACTGTTCAAATAAACCTACCATTAAAATTATAGACTGATAATTTCTTTGTCAGTGGGCAAACGTACTACTCCGTAAGTAGTTGAGGCTGGGAAAACTCCAGGGCTGGATTGCATACCAGTGGAAGTATACCAAACTTTTTTTGATATACCCAGAGGACCATTATTAACATGTTTTAACTACTTAGGGAGTGGTGGGGCGCTAGCAAGGCGCCAAATTCAAAATCCAAAAGCGAAAACAAATCCCTTACCTTTTGAAGAACTTCTGCTGAGGGCTTCCCAAGTGTCCAATGAAGACAATCCATGGTTCTTTTGTTAGAAAAAGTCATTTATTATATCCATAATTCTCCGTTTGGTTGGTGCGTTATGTTCAGAAAATCCAACGTCGAATCGCCCATAGAACCGTGAAGAGAACGCGTTCAAATATACCTATAAACTTTTCCTCAACAAATAAAATACCAGTTAAAATGCATCCTTAGCTATCCTTTTATGAATATGAGCGATAATATTTCACTCGGATGGTCAACTAAACGTTACATAAGTAATATAAAGTGGGGCGCGCAGCCAGCCTTGCGCACGAGAAAACTTGTTGACATCTGAGCTACCTTGGCCATATCCTTTCCCTATTCTTCCTGCTTCCTCCAATCTCTCTGAGGCTTTATATATAGACTTTTGACATCTAGTGGAAGCCATAGGTACTGAAATCTCGGAGCTGCTTGCCATAGAACTCAATAGGGAGACTGTCACACAGCGCCAATGTGACAAAAAACAGTAATTCCGGATAGATTTTTCTCGGGTTTTCGCCAGCTATTTCTGTTCTGTTACACTCACAGACATAATGTTAACACTTTTAGACACTTCAGAGTGTTTCCTATCCAATAGTACTAATTATGTGCGTATTTTCTGGGCCTGAGTGGGAGACATTTTACTTTGGGCACGCCAGACTCTCCAAAACCGTCACCTCGGGAACCGCTCCCTAAGAAGTTAACCACTCCTATATAAATGGCAGATTGTCAGACACGCAACAAGAAGGTCTGATAGCATTGCTACTGAAACAGGACCCAAGTAGTATATACAGTGGGGCAAAAAAGTATTTAGTCAGCCACCAATTGTGCAAGTTCTCCAACTTAAAAAGATGAGAGAGGCCTGTAATTTTCATCATAGGTACACTTCAACTATGACAGACGAAATGAGAAAAAGAAATCCAGAAAATCACATTGTAGGATTTTTAATTTATTTATTTGCAAATTGTGGTGGAAAATAAGTATTTGGTCACATACAAACAAGCAAGATTTCTGGCTCTCACAGACCTGTAACTTCTTCTTTAAGAGGCTCCTCTGTCCTCCACTCGTTACCTGTATTAATGGCACCTGTTTGAACTTGTTATCAGTATAAAAGACACCTGTCCACAACCTCAAACAGTCACACTCCAAACTCCACTATGGCCAAGACCAAAGAGCTGTCAAAGGACACCAGAAACAAAATTGTAGACCTGCACCAGGTTGGGAAGACTGAATCTGCAATAGGTAAGCAGCTTGGTTTGAAGAAATCAACTGTGGGAGCAATTATTAGGAAATGGAAGACATACAAGACCACTGATAATCTTCCTCGATCTGGGGCTCCACGCAAGATCTCACCCCGTGGGGTCAAAATGATCACAAGAACGGTGAGCAAAAATCCCAGAACCACACGGGGGGACCTAGTGAATGACCTGCAGAGAGCTGGGACCAAAGTAACAAAGCCTACCATCAGTAACACACTACGCCGCCAGGGACTCAAATCCTGCAGTGCCAGACNTGATTTCTTCAAACCAAGCTGCTTACCTATTGCAGATTCAGTCTTCCCAACCTGGTGCAGGTCTACAATTTTGTTTCTGGTGTCCTTTGACAGCTCTTTGGTCTTGGCCATAGTGGAGTTTGGAGTGTGACTGTTTGAGGTTGTGGACAGGTGTCTTTTATACTGATAACAAGTTCAAACAGGTGCCATTAATACAGGTAACGAGTGGAGGACAGAGGAGCCTCTTAAAGAAGAAGTTACAGGTCTGTGAGAGCCAGAAATCTTGCTTGTTTGTATGTGACCAAATACTTATTTTCCACCATAATTTGCAAATAAATAAATAAAACATCCTACAATGTGATTTTCTGGATTTCTTTTTCTCATTTCGTCTGTCATAGTTGAAGTGTACCTATGATGAAAATTACAGGCCTCTCTCATCTTTTTAAGTTGGAGAACTTGCACAATTGGTGGCTGACTAAATACTTTTTTGCCCCACTGTATATAAAGATCCAGTCCGTTTAAATTATTGGAGGCCTCTTACACTTCAGTGTTGTGATGCAAAAATTCTAGGTAAATGCTTGGCGCATAGAATTAAAAAGGTATTGTCAGATATTATTCATCCTAATCAGACAGGTTTATTACATGGACGAAACATTGTAGATAATATAAGACAAGTACTGGAACCAATAGAATACTGTGAAATATCAGGGACACCAGGCCTGGTTTTCATAGCTGATTTTGGCTTTTGATAAAGTACGACTGTATATATATATAAATGCCAAGAATATTTCAATTTTGGGGAATCTCTTATAAAATGGGTTAAAGTTATGTATAGTAACCCTAGGTGTACAATACAAAATAATGGCTACATCTTAGAAAGTTTTAAACTGTCAAGAGGAGTACAACAAGGTTGTCCACTATCGGCATATCTATTTTTTATTGCCATCGAAATGTTAGCTGTTAAAATTTGATCCAACAATAATATTAAGGGATAGGAACAAAGGTGTCATTGTACGCTGAGGATTCACATTTTCATTTAAAACCCCAATTATAATCCCTACACAGCCTCATTGAGGATCTAGATACTTTTGCTAACCTCTCTGGATTAAGCGTTCTAATCACACCGGATTTAGCGTACGCTGCAGCGACCATTGTAGAATGATCACACCCGTTTGTTGGTACGTGTGAAAAGGTTAAACTGTCAAGAGGCGTAAAACAAGGTTGTATTATTGGTATTAAAGAACATAAATGATTGAAAAAAATTGTGATAAATAAAAACATATACCAATTTCATCTAAGGACCAAAATATTTAGAGCTGTGCCATATAGATTGCAAAATAGTCAGGAAGAGATTATCGATGTACCCATTCCATGGCACATGGTTTATGAACTGACACGCAAAACAATGCCGGATTCAAAACTTCAAATTTTTCAATTTAAATTATTATACAAAATTCTTGCAACCAATAGAATGTTATATATATATATATATAGGGGATACAAGTTTCCCAGCTCTGCAGATTTTGCTGTGAGGAAGCAGAGTCATTAGATCATTTATTTTGGTACTGTCCATATGTAGCTCGTTTTTGGTCACAGGTTCAGGAATGGCTGAAGAATTGCAACATTTGTCTAGAACTAACGCTGCAGATAGCAATACTGGGTGATTTGAAAAGCCAAAGTCATTCAATCAATAATATAATAATTTTTGCAAAAATGTTTATCTTTAATTTACAATCTGTAGAAGCTATGAGAATAGAAAGGTTCAGTACTATAGTGGAGCATCACAGCACAGTTGAAAAATATTTGTTAAATAAAAATCCAAAATGGATGGTGTTAACTACTTAGGGAGTGGTGGGACACTACCCGGGGAAATGCAAGGCGCCAAATTCAAAATCCAAAAGTTGAATTATTAAACATTCATCAATATACAAGTGTTGCATAGTCATCAAAAGCTCTGCTTCTTGGCAATATCACAGCGTTGTCAGATTTCAAAAAGGCTTTACGGCAAAAGCACTACATTTGATTGTTTGAGGGTAGCACCTCCAATATTTTCTCATTAGCATCAATTCATAAACCATCGCGGTTCACACAAAACACATTTCACAGCGAAAACAAATCCCTTACCTTTTGAAGAACTTCTGCTGAGGGCTTTCCAAGTGTCCAACAAAGACATCCAATGGTTCTTTTGTTAGAAAGTCATTTGTTATATCCATAAATCTCTGTTTGGTTGGCGCATTATGTTCATAAAATACAGCATCCACTCGCCCATTGAACCGTGAAGAGAACTCGTTCAACTTATACCTATACACTTGTCCAAGAACAATCAAACATCATTGATAATGTATCCTTAGGAACACTTTTATGTATATTTACTATAATATTTCAACCGGATTATAAACTGGACAATAGGAAAGGAAAAAAACACAGCGCGCGTGAGCCCGTGAACGCGCATCCTCTTCTGTTTACATCCGATGACCACTTCGAAATTCTTCTTCTATTACCATCCAGAGCATTCTAACATCATCAAACACTTTCTAGAGACTGTTGACATCCAGTGGAAGCAATAGGTACTGCAATCTTACTCCCATATATGGTCATTTTCAATAGGGAGGGGTTCAAAATGAGGCAATGTGTCAAAATCACTTTTTCCAGGACAGAAATTCCTCAGGTTTTCGCCTGCGATATCCGTTCTGTTATACTCACTGACAATATGTTAACACTCTTAGAAACTTCAGAGTGTTTCCTATCCAATAGTACTAATTGTGTGCATATCCTATTTTTTGGGCCTGAGTGGGAGGCATTTTACTTTGGGCCCGCCAGACTCTCCAAAACCGTCACCTCGGGAGCCGCTCCCTAAGAAGTTAAGTATCAAAGTAAATGCATCTTCAACCTACTCACCTCGCAAAGCTAGTTAGGCTCCTCACTTATCATTTAAACACGTCAAATTATGTTATTTCCCTTAAGCCATTTTGCCACAACTTTGGAAGTATGCTTGGGGTCATTGTCCATTTGGAAGACCCATTTGCGACCAAGCTTTAACTTCCTGACTGATGTCTTGAGATGTAGCTTCAATATATCCACATAATTTTCCTTTCGCATGATGCCATCTACAGTGAGGGAAAAAAATATTTGATCCCCTGCTGATTTTGTACGTTTGCCCACTGACAAAGAAATTTTGTAAATGACCATCTTCTCCATTTTGCCTATTGCCATACAACGTTATGTAGGACTGAGACTGCAGTACCTATGGCTTCCACTAGATGTCAACAGTCTTTAGACAAAGACTGGGAATTCTAGGAGTAACCAGAATGAATAGGAACAGGAAGAAGTCAGGGGACCACTTTTGTAAACAAGGTTTGACGCGTGCGAGATTGTGAACGCGCACCACTTTATTTTTCTTTCCTATCGTTCACGTTATCGTCCGGTTGAAATATTACAGCAAATATACACAAAAGGATACCTATGGATACATTAAAAATGATGTTAGATTTGTTTGTAGAAAGTGTATAGGTATAATTCTTTTCACGGTTCAATTGGCGACTCAACGGTGGATTTTATGATCATAACGCGCCAACCAAACGGAGATTTATGTATATAATAAATTACTTTTTCTAACAAAAGAACCATTGGATGTCTTCGTTGGACACTTGGGAAGCCCTCAGCAGAAGTTCTTCGAAAGGTAAGGGATTTTATATTAGCGATTTTATGCGTTTTGTGTGACCCGCGTTGGTTATGGATTTATGCTAATGCATAAAATATGAGAGGGGCTATCCTCAAACAATCAAATGTTGTGCTTTCGCCTTTTGAAATCTGACAACACTGTGATATTGCCAAGAATCAGTGCTTTTGATGACTATGCAACACTTGTATATTGATGAATGTTTAATAATTCAACTTTTGGATTTTGAATTTGGCGCCTCACATTTCACCGGGTAGTGTCGGGAGTGGCTAGCGCCCCACTGCTCCCTAAGTAGTTAAGGTCCTGGAGTGGCCTAGCCAGTCTCCAGACCTTAATCCCATAGAAAATCTGTGTAGGGAGTTTAAGGTTCGAGTTGCCAAACGTCAGCCTCAAAACCTCAAAAAATGACTGAGAAACGTCTGACCTTTGTGATTGCCAACAAGGGTTTTGCCACCATGTACTAAGTCATGTTTTGCAGAGGTGTCAAATACTTATTTCCCTCATTAAAATGCAAATCAATTTATAACATTTTTCACATGCGTTTTTCTGGATTATTTGTTGTTATTCTGTCTCTCACTGTTCAAATAAACCTACCATTAAAATTATAGACTGATCATTTCTTTGTCAGTGGGCAAACATACAAAATCAGCAGGGGATCAAATACTTTTTTCCCCTCACTGTATTTTGTGAAGTGCACCAGTCCTTCCTGCAGCAAAGCACCCCCACAAGATGATGCTGCCACCCCTGTGCTTCACAGTTGGGATAGTGTTCTTCGGCTTGCAAGCCTCCCCCTTTTTCCTCCAAACATAACGATGGACATAATGACCAAACAGTTCTATTTTTGTTTCATCAGACCAGAGGACATTTCTCTCAAAAATACAATCTTTGTCCCCATGTGCAGTTGCAAACTGTAGTCTGGCTTTTTTATGGCGGTTTTGGAGCAGTGGCTTCTTCCTTCCTGAGCGGCCTTTCAGGTTATGTCGATATAGGACCTGTTTTACTGTGAATATAGATACTTTTGTACCTGTTTCCTCCAGCATCTTCACAAGGTCCTTTGCTGTTGTTCTGTGATTGATTTGCACTTTTCGCACCAAAGTATGTTAATCTCTAGGAGACAGAACGCGTCTCCTTCCTGAGCGGTAGGACAACTGGTGGTCCCATGGTGTTCATACTTGCGTACTAGTGTTTGTACAGATGAACGTGGTACCTTCAGGCGTTTGGAAATGTCTCCCAAGGATGAACCAAACTTGTGGAGGTCTAAAATTTATTTTCTGAGGTCTTGGCTAATGTCTTTTGATTTTCCCATGATGTCAAGCAAAGAAGCACTGAGTTTGAAGGTAGGCCTTGAAATACATCCACAGGTACACCGCCAATTGACACAAATGATGTCAATTAGACCATCAGAAGCTTCTAAAGCCATGACATACTTTTCTGGAATCTTCCAAGCTGTTTAAAGGCACAGTCAACTTAGTGTACGTAAACTGACCCACTGGAATTGTGATACAGTGAATTTTAAGTGAAATAATCTGTCTGTAAACAATTGTTGGAAAAATGAACTAGAGGTCTGGCGGGCCCCGAAGGTCCGCTAAGGCCAGACTGTTCCTCGCCACGTCTGGGGAGCACTGGAGGTCTGGGGGGTACTGGGGCCCGGCTGGCCCTCGCAACGTCAGTGGGGAACTGGAGGTCAACTGGGGCCTGACTGGCCCTCGCCATATCTGGAGGGGACTGGAGGTCCACTGGAGTCCGGCTGGCCCTCACCACTTCTTGGGGGGACTGGAGGTCCACTAGGGCCTGGCTAGCCCTCGCTAGCCAGAACAGACCTTTTCCTCCACATTTATCTAACAGGGAAGACACAGAGAGCTTGGCATGTACACCATACAGTGCAATTGGAAAGTATTCAGACCCATTGACTATTTCCCAGTTTAGTTACAGCCTAATTCTAAAATTGATTAAATCATTTTTTCCCCCTCATCAATCTACAAACACAAACACTCCATAATGACAAACAAAAACAGTTTTTTAGAAGTTATTTTTAACATTTATTATAATTAGAAAAACTGAAATATAACATTTACATAAGTATTCAGACCCTTTACTCAGTACTTTGTTGAATTACCTTTGGCGGCGATTAAAGCCTTGAGTCTTCTTGGGTATGACCCAACAACTGTATTTGGGGAGTTTCTCACATTCTTCTCTGCAGATCCTCTCAAGCTCTGTCAGGTTGAAAGGGGAGCGTCGCTGCACAGCTATTTTCAGGTCTCTCCAGAGATGTTCGATCAGGTTCAAGTCCGGGCTCTGGCTGGGCCACTCAAGGACATTCAGAGACTTGTCCCGAAGCCAATCCTGTGTTGTCTTGGCTGTGTGCTTAGCGTCGTTGTCCTGTTGGAAGGTAAAGTCCTGAGTACTCTGGAGAATGTTTTCATCAAGGATCTCTCTGCACTTTGCTCTGTTCATCTTTCCCTCGATCCTGGCTAGTCTCCCAGTGCCTGCCGCTGAAAAACATCCCCACAGCATGATGCTACTACCAACATGCTTCACCGTAGGGATGATGCCAGATTTCCTCCATAGGTGACGTTTGGCATTCAGGTCTGAGAGTCCTTTAAGGCACTTTTGGCAAACTCCAAGCGTGCGATCATAAGCTGCTTTTACTGAGGAGTGGCTTTCGTCTGCCCAATCTACCATAAAGGCCTGATTGGTGGAGAGCTGCAGAGATGGTTGTCCTTCTGGAAGGTTCTCCCATCAACACAGAGGAACTGTGGAGCTCTGTCAGTTTGACCTTCAGGTACTTGGTCACCTCCCTTGGTCACCTCCCTTCTTCCCCAATTGCTCAGTTTGGCCGGGCAGCCAGCTCTAGGAAGAGTCTTGGTGGTTCCAAACTTCTTCCATTTAAGAGTGATGGAGGACACTGTGTTCTTGGGGACATTCAATGCTGCAGACATTTTTTGGTACCCCTCCCCAGATCTGTTTTTCGACACAATCCTGTTATGGGGTATTGTGTGTAGATTGATGAGGAAAAAATAAATTTAAATCAGAATAAGACTAACGTAACAAGATGTGGAAAAAGTCAAGGGGTCTGAAAACTTTCCAAATGCACTGTACATACTGTATATATCAAATGTCAAATGTTACATAATACATTACAGGTAACACTGAAAAACAACATTAGGTTTAGTCTGTAATCTATTAATTTGACTAAATGTATCTGTAATCTATTGAAGTGACTCAATGTGTTTGTAATCTATTGAGGTAACTAAATTTACCTGTAATCTATTGATGTGACTAAATGTATCTGTAATCCATTTACGTGATGAAATATATATGCAATCTATTGATGTGACAAGTGTCATGAGCTATTGATTTACAGGATCACTTTCAAACTGCTCATGCTCACCTACAAAGTACTCAATGGACTGCCGCCCGCATGACCTTCAGTGTCCACATACTTTTGGTAATGTAGTGTATTATAGTCCTCTTATGATATTATCTAATAATATATGATATTATAAACTGGGTGGTTTGAGCCCTCTATGCTGATTGGCTGACAGCCGTGGTATATCAGACTGTGTACTACGGGTATGACAAAACACTTATTTCTACTGCTTTAATTACATTGTTAAACAGTTTATAATAGCAATAAGGCACCTTGGGTGTTTGTGATATATGGCCAATATGCCACGGCAAAGGGCTCTGTCCAGGCACCCCTGCGTTGCGTCGTGCTTAAGAACAGCCCTTAGCCGTGGTATATAGGCCATATACCATACCCCCTTGGGCCATATTGCTTAAATATATACCATTAAGCAGACTTGAAGAGTACATGCGTAATATAACGATTCACTTTTAAATTGTTCTCTAATTAAACATTACGGAATACCCAAATCGACTGTTTTATTGGTGTGACATGCGTTACCTAACTGTGATTTCGCCCAGGTGGGTGGGGTTTTCCATATAAATTGTCAGTGTTTCCCAGTGGCCAGAACAGTCCCATTATTTGTAAAGGTTGGCATGCCTTGAGAGGAAAGTCGAAGTGAAGGTGCCTCAGACACAATTTCCAGTAATGACAGCCTGGTAATAGAATCCTAAGTATGGCAAACGTGTGGCCGCCAGCCAGGAACAGAACACTCCCTGGGCGTGTCTCACTAAACCTATGCACTTTGTATGTATTGCTGTTTCTATTTTAAAGTGAAAGCTAATAAGTAGATATTGGTGATAGGCTCATTCTATGACTGTTAGCGCTGAAGATTGTGTGATATTTTGCGGAGTGCTCCAATGCTGATTATAGAGATGTGACTCTAATATTGGCGCTGAAAGATATTGGTGGTTCAGTATATAAATATTCTGTCTGTTTTCAATCTATCTCAGGCACATCAGATACAACGGATTGCATTAGGCTGTATGAAGGGCTTTGCGATTTGTTGGCCAGTCAATTCAGGTGTGATAGTGCTGGATAAAAATGCTTTCTTACTGTTCACTTGGAAACTAATAAGGAAACATGGTATCACTTTGTAATTACATAATAACTGCTATGTAACTATGTAATTACAGTGTAATGGCATTGGTTGATAGAGAACAGCACAACTCCAGCCAACATGTTTCAGAACAATGTCGATACTGGGGAGGCAGTTAGCCTAGTGGTTAGAGCGCTGGACTAGTGATGCTGGATTGAATCCCCGAGCTGACAAGGTAAAAATCTGTCGTTTTGCCCCTGAACAAGGCAGTTAACCCACTGTTCCTAAGCTGTCATTGAAAATAAGAATTTGTTCTTAACTGACTTTCCTAGTTAGATAAAGGTAAAATAAAAAATAAAAAAATGTATTACTGTGTACTAGTTATATAAGTTTGAGGGCAGCTTGATGCACAGTGACTAGATATACTGTAATTTCTACTTACATAGACATCCAGCTCACAGCTGCTGAATGATTATGGATTCATAAGTGATTTGAAGTGAACTGCATAGTTTTAAGTAATAGATTTCTGAATACATTTCCCTTATGATTCAAACCATGGACCTCATTCCTATAAATCACAGATGCATGTGCAAAAACATTCCTCAACCATGAATGTTATTGTCAGAAGAGTCCATATACCTCCTACCCCTGGGCAAGATCATGTGACATCAAAGTTCACTTCCACCGCTATGCTGATGACACCCAACTCGACCTCTCCACAAAACCCAACACTCCACTTCCTCCTTCCCTTATCAGCTGCCTTCATGACATCTGTAGCTGGATGAGCATGAACCTCCTCAAACTCAACAGCAACAAGACAGAGGTCATGCACATCGGCTCCAAATCCACATTAAACCAAACCCTTACCCTAAACCAACCCTACCACGTTAAGCCAAACCCTTACCCTAAACCAACCCTACCACCTTAAACCAAACCAAACCCTTACCCTAAACCAACCCTACCACTTTAAACCAAACCCTTACCCTAAACCAACCCTACCACCTTAAATCAAACCCTTATCCTAAACCAGCCCATCCACCTTAAGGGTCCTTCTCAGAATTGGAGGACAATTTAGGCATCAACACTTTTGAAACCCTTTATTTTATAGGCTTCTGTTATGTATTTAAGAAAAACAGGTAATAAACCGTCAAATAATTTGATTCGTCCAACTCAGGTATCAAAAGGTACACTTTTTATGAGATGTTTTATTTGTTGTGTGCTATGCTTGGCGCAACCCTGTTACGAATACTCAGGAACCTGAAGAAAGTATATTTAAAAATATTGTTTAATAAATCCTTTACCATTAAATAAAGTCACATTCACATTAAATACTCATTTAATTTCAGACAAGACTTGACTTATATTAATTTAAGCAACTTTTGAACTCTTGCCCAACTAATTTCAGTATTTGTTTTAAAATATCTTCCTCAAATACATTATGCATATAGTGAGGGAAAAAAGTATTTGATCCCCAGCTGATTATGTACGTTTGTCCACTGACAAAGAAATTATCAGTCTATAATTGTAATGGTAGGTTTATTTGAACAGTGAGAGACAGAATAACAAAAAAATCTAGAAAAATGCATGTGAAAAATGTTATGAATTGATTTGCATTTTAATGAGGGAAATAAGTATTTGACCACTCTGCAAAACATGACTTACTACTTGGTGGCAAAACCCTTGTTGGCAATCACAGAGGTCAGACGTTTCTTGTAGTTGGCCACCAGGTCTGCACACATCTCAGGAGGGATATTGTCCCACTCCTCTTTGCAGATCTTCTCCAAGTTATTAAGGTTTCGAGGCTGACATTGGCAACTCGAACCTTCAGCTCCTTCCACAGATTTTCTATGGGATTAAGGTCTGGAGACTGGCTAGGGCACTCCAGGACCTTAATGTGCTTCTTCTTGAGCCACTCCTTTGTTGCCTTGGCTGTGTGTTTTGGGTCATTGTCATGCTGGAATACCCATCCACGACCCATTCAGTGCCCTGGCTGAGGGAAGGAGGTTCTCACCCCAGATTTGACGGTACATGGCCCCATCCATCGTCCCTTTGATGCGGTGAAGTTGTCCTGTCCCCTTAGCAGAAAAACACCCCCAAAGCATAATGTTTCCACCTCCATGTTTGACGGTGGGGATGGTGTTCTTGGGGTCATAGGTAGAATTCCTCCTCCTCCAAACACGGCAAGTTGAGTTGATGCCAAAGAGCTCCATTTTGGTCTCATCTGACCACAACACTTTCACCCAGTTGTCCTCTGAATCATTCAGATGTTCATTGGCAAACTTCAGACGGGCATGTATATGTGCTTTCTTGAGCAGGGGGACCTTGCGGGCGCTGGCTGGAGGATTTCAGTCCTTCACGGAGTAGTGTGTTACCAATTGTTTTCTTGGTGACTATGGTCCCAGCTGCCTTGAGATCATTGGCAAGATCCTCCCGTGTAGTTCTTGGCTGATTCCTCACCGTTCTCATGATCATTGCAACTCCACGAGGTGAGATCTTGCATGGAGCCCCAGGCTGAGGGAGATTGACCGCTCTTTTGTGTTTCTTCCATTTGCGAATAATCACACCAACTGTTGTCACCTTCTCACCAAGCTGAGAAGCTGAGAAAATGAAAGATTATTTTTATAAAAATATGGTAACAGGCTTGAAAGTAGAGTATCCGGGGCACCACGCCAATTGTGTGCCACCCTATGGGACTCCGAATCATGGTCGGTTGTGATACAGTCTGGAATTGAACCAGGGTCTGTAGTGACGCCTCTAGCAATGAGATGCAGTGCCTTAGAACGCTGCGCTACATCAATAATAAGTGATATCCGTATCGCGGTAGACTACACCACTGCATGGGAGAGCACTAGCAAACCAGTGACTCAGCCTCCGTAAGAGGATCATAGGCAGAGAATCCAAGTGAAGAGGGGGAAGCCGGCCAGGCAGAGACAGCAAGGGTGGTTCGTCACTCCAGTGCCTTGTCTTTCACCTTTGCACCCCTGGGCCAGACTACACTCAATCATATGACCTACTGAAAAGATGAGTCTTCAGTAAAGAAGAAGGTTGAGACAGAGTCTTTATCTCTTACATGGATCGGCAGACCATTCAATAAAAATGTTGCTCTACAGGAGAAAGCCCTGCCTCCAGCTGTTTGCTTTGAAATTCTATGAAGAATAAGGCCTTGTGACCGTATTGCATGTGTAGGTATGTACGGTGGGACCAAATCGGGGAGACAGGAGCAAGTCCATGTGATGCTTTTTTGCTTAGCAGTAAAACCTTAGATCAGTCCTAGCCTTAACAGGAAGCCATTTTTGGATTCTAATCAAGATTCTGAATCAACTCAAACCTGCTCTCACAGTTCAAGGAAGAAAAACTTAAACCTGTCAAGCAGGTTTCTTACACAGTGAGTTCCCTTATTATATTTAATCAAATGTTTTGATGTGGAATGTGGGAAGGGAGATCTCTAGTCAGTTGTACAACTGAAGGCATTCAACTGAAATAGGTATTTTGCATATAGCCTGTTACGAATCCCTTTTACCCCGCAGTCTAGGGGGAGTGGAATCGAGACCCGCAACATATCTTATGCAAATTACTATGGTGAAAAGGAACAGTGAGAACAGAAAACACAGACAACTTAAATCTACCGTCAAACACAAAAGGTTTATTTCAAACACACGGTAAAGTAGTTTGGGGAAAAGGGGCTGAGCTGGACCCAAGGAAAGAAATAGATGTTCAAAAACCCCTAAACTAATCTACCTGCGTCACGAACAGTTAGCTAACTAACCAAGTAAATACAGTGGGTGGTCCGCCCAGTTCTAACTAATGTATTTAACACAGGGTTTCCTACGGGTAATGTATGCCCAAGGGCGTCTTGTCTGGTTACCCCCTTTTCCACCAACAAACAAACAGCAATGCAACACAACAGTACAAACTCACAGTTAATGTGAGATGTTGGCACCTAAACAAGAGCGATAGCACGCACAAACAAACCAACATCAACTGGGCTTCAACAAATACTAAACAGAGCTAGAGCTCTGTAGCTACAAAGCAAGCCAGCTACTAAACAACAAGAGAGCAATGCATACACGAGAGTCAGTAACAAACCAAGAGTGCTACATACCAAGAACAAGCTAGAGAGAGAGAGATAACTGACTGGGTTTTAAACCAAGGGAAAGGGGATGTGATTGGGTAAGGGAAAAGGAGCAGGTGTGTCTTCT
>QNTS01000392.1:0-55828 GCA_003317085.1 Hucho hucho | reverse complement strand
CTTTTACACATTAGTGCCATCAACAAAACAGTCCAAAGCAAGTTCAACAACTCAAACAACTCCCTCCTGTACAACATCGAAGAAACAAATCAATAATGTCATTTTATTGGACCTACAGTATTTCCTTGTTATATTATTGAGTGAAGTCGGGCATCACCAATATTCCAGTTACACCAATGTGTTAAATATAATGTTTTTCTGTTCCACTGTACCTCTGTGCCAACAGCCAAAAATTCCACAGAAACAGATCTTACTGCTAGTCCAAGTCCAACTTCTACTGCAGGTATTCCAAGATGCTACTCAAGCAATAGATTACATTTACTGAAAATAATAGACATGCTTTTCATGATTTATTTATTTTAAATAAAGTCGGGCATTACCAATATTCAAGTTACACCAGTGTGTTGAATACAATGTTTTTCTGTTCCACTGTACCTCTATGCCAACAGCAAAAAATTCAACAGAAAGTTCAACAACTACAATGACACCCTCCAGTACTAAATCAAGTATACAAATCTATAATTTCATTTAATTTTTAATATTTCCTTGTTTCATGTTTGAAAGAAGTTTGACATCAATAATATTACAGTTACACTAATCTGTTCAATATATTGTTTTTCTGTTCCACTGTGCCCTAGTACCAACAACAAAACAGTCAACAGCAAGTTCAACAAATGCAATGACACCCTCAGGTATGAGACCTCAATTATACAAATGTGTAATTACAATTTTAACTTTCACATTCTTATATTTTGTTATGTTTTTGTTTTAGAAAACACACTGAACCTACAATTTACTATGGCCATCCTTTTTTTAAATGTTTGCCTAAAATGACACACCCAAATCTAACTGCCTGTAGCTCAGGACCTGAAGCAAGGATATGCATATTCTTGATACCATTTAAAAGGAAACACTTTGAATTTTGTGGAAATGAGAAATTAATATAGGAGAATATAACACATTACATCTGGTAAAAGATAATACAAAAAAACATGTGCCTTTGAAATGCAAGAGAAAATATTTGTGGGATTTCTGCCACCAGATGGCAGCAGTGTGTGTGTGCAAAGTTTCTGACTGATCCAGTGAAGAATTACATTACCGCACAATATTTTGTATCAAGTCTGCCAGAAGTTTGCCCCAATGTGCCGAATTGGTCAGGTGATACATTTTTAAGTACAACACTATAAAGAACATACATAAATGCTATGGTAATAAAAAATGTAAGTTTACACACTCCCAGAAATGTCATACATGATGGATCATTAGCTTTTACACTGACTTTCACACATCTATATGGCCTGGCGGGGTGGGTTTGGAGCCAGAGGCAACAGTGGGGTTAAACTGTAGACCCCAGTTCCTACATTTATACATAAATATGTATTTTATATATATTTTATATATAAGGTAACCGATTTATTTTAGCTCTTATATGTGTTTGTGAGACCCGCGCTGGTTATGGAATTATGCTAATGAGGAAAATATGAGAGGTGCTATCATCAAACAATCAAATGTTGTGCAAGACTCTAATCTTTGCAACCATATGCAACACTTGTATATCCATGAATGTTAAATATTACGCATTTTTATTTTGAATTTGCCGTGCTTTGTTTGCTCCGAAAACGATCCCGCTCACGGGATTGGGTCCTAAGAAGTTAACATTGATTAATTATTGCAATAATGAAACTGTCGACCCCACACTCTTGAGTGTGTTGCAGAAAGCCTAACCTTTACAGAAAATTCTGGTTCTTAAATAGTTGACACTAAAAATGCTTAGTCATGGCTGATTCCACCCCTCCCATGCAGATCGGGGGCATGATAAACCACCTTGGGTTTATCTTGTTGTTATCTGCACCTGGTGTTGTTTTAACCCCTAACCCGGATTAGTTTCACAGATGCCAGGACAATAAGGATCAATTAGTGTTTTGTTTTACTCCTCCAGGCTATCTCGGTTACACCCACCACGTCTTGTCTATGGAATGCGAGCTGTAGATCAATTGTCAGCTCAAACTATCTCTAGTGATCTTACGCCCAGATTAGCTGCAGGGAGCTAGAGTGGAGACCATAAAAACACAGCAGTAGTTACTGTACATAACTACTCTGTTAATCAAGATGTAATCATTCGATGATACACAGCAATGTCACTAATGTAAATACTTTTACACATTAGTGCCATCAACAAAACAGTCCAAAGCAAGTTCAACAACTCAAACAACTCCCTCCTGTACAACATCGAAGAAACAAATCAATAATGTCATTTTATTGGACCTACAGTATTTCCTTGTTATATTATTGAGTGAAGTCGGGCATCACCAATATTCCAGTTACACCAGTGTGTTGAATACAATGTTTTTCTGTTCCACTGTACCTCTATGCCAACAGCAAAAAATTCAACAGAAAGTTCAACAACTACAATGACACCCTCCAGTACTACATCAAGTATACAAATCTATAATTTCATTTAATTTTTAATATTTCCTTGTTTCATGTTTGAAAGAAGTTTGACATCAACAATATTACAGTTACACTAATCTGTTCAATATATTATTTTTCTGTTCCACTGTGCCCTAGTACCAACAACAAAACAGTCAACAGCAAGTTCAACAAATGCAACGACACCCTCCGGTATGAGACCTCAATTATACAAATGTGTAATTACAATTTTAACTTTCACATTCTTATATTTTGTTATGTTTTTGTTTTAGGAAACACACTGAGCCTACAATTTACTATGGCCATCACCTTTGACTCTGTCTTTAATGATGAAAATAATGCAATGTTCAAAGATATTGATCAAACTGTGAGTATACTATATTCCCTCATGCTTATCACAATGTCCATGTGCTGTAATGTATTGTGTCAAACTCGACTCAGGGGTAGATGTAACATAGTAAACGTAAATCGGTCTCACTCCATTTAGTATGATACATTTTGTATTGTATGTATTAATTTGTGGATGTCCATTATTCTTTTCGCATGATATATGACAAATTACAATTCATATGATATGTGACAAATTGCAATTTGTGCAGTATGTTACAAATTTGCAATATGTATTATATGTTACAAATTCCAATTTGTTGTGGCTAACATTAGCTAGGTGACTAGCTGGCAAATTTTGGTGAAGCTTTTTGCAAAGCTAGGGGTTAATGTTAGGGTTAAGGTTAGGGTTAGGGGAAGGGTTATCTAACATGCTAAGTAGTTGCAAAGTAGCTAAAAAAGTATTAACCTCTCAGGGATCACTGCACAACTTGACCATTTTGGAGAGCCTGGCGTGCCCAAAGTAAAATGCCTCCCATTCAGGCCCAGAAAATAGGATATGCACATATTTGGTACCATTGGATAGGAAACACTCTGAATTTTGTAAAACTGTTAACCATTTGTCTGTGAGTAAAACGGAACGGATATGGCAGGCAAAACCCCGAGGAATTTCTGTCCTGGAGAAAGTGGTTTTCACAGAGTGCCTCATTTGGAACCCCTCCCTCATGAAAATGCCCATATAAGGGCATATGAATGCAGTACGTATCGCTTCCTTTAGATGTCAACAGTCTCGAGACAGTGTTTTGATTCTGTTCAGATGCTTTAGAGCAGAGAANATGACTTTTTCTAACAAAAGAACCATGGATTGTCTTCGTTGGACACTTAGGAAGACCTCAGCAGAAGTTCTTCAACAGGTAATTGATTTGTTTTTGCTGTGAAATGTGTTATGTGTGTGCCACGCTGGCTAATGAATTCATGGCTATGACAAAAGTATGTGAGGTGCTACCCTCAAACAATCAAATGTTGTGCTTTCGCCGTAAAGCCTTTTTGAAATCTGACAACGCTGTGATATTGCCAAGAAACAGAGCTTTTGATGAGTATGGAACACTTGTATATTGGTGGATGTTTAATAATTCAACTTTTGGATTTTGAATTTGGCGCTTCACATTTCACCTGGTAGTGTCGGGAGTGGGGCGCTAGATGCTACATTTTATCTCTGGGACTCCCAGGATGACAAATCAGAGCAAGATTACTGAATGTAAGTATACTATTACCTACAGAGGTAAATGTATCAAACTAGTTGCCAGATAAAATGTAGCATAGTTTTGTTTGATAAAATACATATTTATGTATAAATGTAGGAACTGGGGTCTACAGTTTAACCCCACTGTTGCCTCTGGCTCCAAACCCACCCCGCCAGGCCATATAGATGTGTCAAAGTCAGTGTAAAAGCTAATGATCTATCATGTATGACATTTCTGGGAGTGTGTAAACTTACATTTTTTATTACAATAGCATTTATGTATGTTCTTTATAGTGTTGTACTTAAAAATGTATCACCTGACCAATTCGGCACATTTGGGCAAACTTCTGGCAGACTTGATACAAAATATTGTGCAGTAATGTAATTCTTCACTGGATCAGTCAGAAACTTTGCACACACACTGCTGCCATCTGGTGGCAGAAATCCCACAAATATTTTCTCTTGCATTTCAAAGGCACATGTTTTTTTTGTATGTAATGTGTTATATTCTCCTACATTAATTTCCCATTTCCACAAAATTCAAAGTGTTTCCTTTTAAATGGTATCAAGAATATGCATATCCTTGCTTCAGGTCCTGAGCTACAGGCAGTTAGATTTGGGTGTGTCATTTTAGGCAAACATTTAAAAAAAGGGTATGATCCTAAAGAGGTTAACCTGCAGATATACTTTTGAGGAGATGGGAAATGTTGCCAATGCTACGTCAATGGGCCAAGCGTTCATTCTTGGCGATTCTGGGACAAGGAGCGTTCGCCTTCAAGGAGTGAATCGAAGTCTATTGGGCGCTAGCTCAAAAACCCAACATTTGCACAAATTTAATTAAAAAATATATATATATATATTTTCCAGATATGAGATAATTCACTTGCTATCTGTAGTATCGTATAGCTTTGGAATCGTGACATTACGTACTTTCTAGGAAAATAGGAATTTTTCTTGAATTATACGCTGACTTTGAGAAGGTTTTGCTTGATGATTATCTTAGAAACTGCGTGACGCAGCATGACAACGTGAATGTGATTGGTCGACAGTCTGCTGGGTTGGGTGTTATATGTTACTTCATTCATTGGATTCCTATCTTCTTCCTACAATATCTCTGTCAACATTACCATGCAATGCACCCTGGACTAAAGAGGCAGACAAATACGAAAAATGTGCTAGAACTTCTGTTAAATTACACATTTCTCGAGGTAGGAATATCGCAAAAATATGATCAATGGTTCATTCGAGAGAAAACATCCTCCCAAATTATTACATCGTCCAGTATTGAAATCTGACATGTATGATAGAGATTTTTGCAATCTGAAAGTCATATTCCTATTAACTTCCAGTGTAGTGAGAGCAATTTTATCATGCTGCTACGTCATACTGGACATATTTCTGCCTACTTTAATGCCAATAACTCAGATACACATGAAAACATGAAACAACCCAGGGAAATCGATAGAACAACAGTCAGAGATGCACAAAAACAATATAGCATTCAAAATGGGTGAACCTTTACTTTAAGCTGGGTGTACTTTACACATTTTGGACCCGATTTAACTGTCCCAGACAACCCACTGGGCACACACTAGTTGAATCAATGTTGTTTCCACATTGAACCAACGTGGAATAGATGTTGAATTGACGTCTGTGCCCATTGGAAAGTCTTTGAGATCGGAGACAAAATCCCCACGTCGTTGCCTACTCGGGGCACGCAGCTGTCACCTACGCTTGTTTAATGTGAGCCGGTCAGAGGACTACCGATCCCTTCTTTGAGCCGTCCCAGACATCCCAATATTTTCAAACGTTTGATTTTATCAGCACAAAATCTGCAACGCTCTTGTAGTGTGAGATGTGCAACAACAAGTTTTAAGAAGTGATCAGCAGTAGCCAATGAGAGCTCGCCAGAAAAGAAGCCAAAGATGATGACGCTGTATTGCATCACCCTGAATGTGTAAACCCGCGAGCAAGAGCAATGACTACTACTAGTATGCGTTTGTTTGTAAATTGCCTTTACCAAAGCCAATGTGTCAAATCATTTCAGCTCTGAAGTTCACAAACAATGTTATTTAATTCAAAATGTGTTGGCTAAATATTTTAACTCTATGGCAAACATGAATGTCTGACTGGAAATGGTACTGAGGCTGCTTTGAGCCACAGCTCGTTCTAGAAACGTTAACAATCTAATCACATCATCACATCACTGTCTTGGCGAGACAGTGTGATATAGAGAATCCTCACAACCAAGTGAAGAATCTTGTAGTGTATGACCCCCCCATCTGTGCCACATTGTTTAGTGTGCGCAACACTACTTTGTCAAGACACAAAACTACAGGAAAGACTTAGAGATGTTAGGATTTTGAAAGTCATGTCGTGTACGCCCGGCATTATGTAACCATACCAAACGTAACATATTTTATTAATTTGAGTGTCACAGATTTACATGTACTACATAAGTAGGATCTTAATTTGATCACCCTGTAGCAGGAGAACTTGTAGTATATTTGTGGTTTGAAAAGACATATGATATTTTTTATTTGCACTTTGAAATTTCAGACTTGTATAAACCCCTACAAAAATGTCCATTAATTATTATCCACATAATAATTCACATTTCCTGTTGACACAGGATTATTTTCCTGCTGTAGCAACCTGCCTCAAATTAAGATCCTACATCTGTATGTTACGTCTAGTCCTTGAAACCAGGTTGGAAGTGTTACCATAATTTAATTTGATAAATCCATTCACCAACACGTTTCTGGTTTACTTCAGAGAGCTTTCATTTCATGTCCTTTTCAATACTTAAAAAAAAATCACTCCTTATCAGTAATCATTTCACTGTCTCACACAGATCAAAGTCATATATAAGAGAAACATGCGAGGCTTCATAACAGCAAAGTTAAACAGTTTCAAGTAAGTTGTGTTATTACGTCTATTCAAAATCTTTTACATTTTGTATTATTTCAAGCCTTCACTTCATGTGCTAGTAATTTGAATATTCAAATGCTAAATGTTACCTTTAATTTAGCCAATTTCTCAACTTTCAGTATAATTTCAATCTCAGGTGATTTTGAGGGATAAATGGGCCCTATAATACTTGTTGCACAAATGTAACGAATTGAAGGTTGCTTAGCAAAGCTGAAATACTAACAATTTAAATTGTGGCTCAAAATGTCCAATATAATAAATACATTTTCACTATATGCCCCAGAGACAAGAGTATCCCTTCGAAATTAAAAGGACTTGGGGTTGATGTTATACAGTGTATGTATGGGCTACATTTGGTAATGTACACATGCATGAAATTCATTTGTGGATATGTTTTCTGATATTTTTTCTGACATGAATAGGAGTGGAAGTGTTATTGCAGATTTTACTGTTTTGACAACAATTGTCGATAATGTGGAAATTGCAAAAGCAAAAGAGGATATTGTCTCAACACTTGGAGAAAAATATAAAATAAGTAAGTACTTGATTAGGTTAGTATTAAGTGGACCAAGTTAGTTATTACTTGTCCTGAAATACATTCAATAAATTGTTTAGATCAGTTTAAACTGTGGCAGCAGTACATGTCTGTTGATTTTAGATGAATTGTTCACTTTCTTGCATTTCTGGTGTGCTTCAAAAATATTGTCACAAGAATTTTGCTTAAATTCGCCTTCATGCAATCACATACCTCATGACATGTAATCTACAGTTGTAATATCTACACATTTTCAATTCATAAATATTGTATAAAATATTGTATATTTAGATATTTAAGGTATATGTGGAGAAATGTTTTCACGTCATGATTTCACAAATCCTGTTCCATTTCTCTCCAGAGTTTACCTGCTTGAATGATGTGATCTTTGGCAATGGACAAGTTAATGAGAAAGTTGTAGTTGACTGCAAACTGGATGAAGTGGGTCAAAAGACTGCCATTTGTCAAGAAAATGGCTCTTTTTCAAATCGGGTGGACAACTGTGTCTTAAAAGAAATTGAAAACCTGTTTTCTTTATCTCAGGTAATATGTTAACATAAAAACATTTTCACTGGATATAAAATATACTCTATATAAAAATAGTTTAGTAATGATGGTATTGCTTTGTTACAGTACTGTGTATAGCATCAATCCTGAAATACATTTGTATTTCCTCTTTCTTTCATCAATTTAAATCGACACAGGTTTTAGTGGGGACTGGTCTTCCAGTCTTTTTGGAAAGACTCCGCAACAGCACTTTAAACCTCCTAGAAAGAATAGTTGCATCACCTGCAACTATTTCTACTATTGTTAGTATTCTTAAAAATGTTGCAAATGTGTCCCGAAGTACCCCAATAAACAAACCATTGATGAAGGTATGTTGACATCAACAGTACCACTTTAAATAAAATTCCATTCAAAGATTTTCTAATGCTAATTTATTATTACACCCTTAAGAGTTGAATTAGAGCACATACAGCATCATTTTTATTAGAATTTTAGCAATCATGTACTAATTCTGATTTCAATCTTGATCTCTAGAATTTTCTGGAAACGGCAGGTGTACTTACTTCAAATGGAGCAAAAGCCTCCTGGAAGTTGCTAAACACCAACCTCACCAAAAACGACAACTCAGCCTTTCTGGGCACCGTTGAAACAATTTCCAATTTCCTTACAGATGACTTTTTTGACATAGAAACGCCAAACATTATTTTAAACAAAACCTCAGTCAACAGCTCAGTCAACAACTTATTCAATTTAAACTCATCAGTTCTGATAGACATACCAGCATCTGAAGCTTCCTTCAAATCAATCACCATAATAACATTTGACTCCTTGGATAATGTTTTACCTGCAAGAAACAGCAGCAGTCTGAACAACAGTGTCAACATCATCAACGGAAAAGTAGTTTTGGTGAAGGTGAATAGTACAATCAAGAATGTGACTTTCAGTTTTGGCGTACTGAACAAGACACTGGCCAATCCTCAGTGTGTTTTCTGGAACTTCAACCTTTTTGACGGCCTTGGCGGATGGGATGATAAAGGATGTGAACTGCAGTCTGATAAGAATGGCACTGTCACCTGTCACTGTAATCATCTGACCTCCTTCTCCATTTTGATGTCGCCTTTCATTCCAGATGCGGTTCGAGTCGCTTTGGATTTCATCACTTACATTGGAGTTGGCATATCAATGGGTTGCTTGGTCGTGTGTCTTATCATTGAGATATTGGTATGGAATGCTGTGACTGGAAACAACACGTCTTACATGCGTCATGTCTCTATAGTAAACATCGCCTTTTCCCTTCTGATTGCTGACATTTGGTTCATTATTGGTGCAGCAATTTCCGAATATGAAAAAAAAGATCTACCTGCGTGTTCCACAGCAACATTTTTCATCCACTTTTTCTACCTGGCTCTGTTTTTCTGGATGCTGGTCTCAGGCCTTTTGCTGCTCTACCGGACTGTCATGGTTTTCTCTCACATGTCTAAACCAGCAATGTTGGCCATCAGTTTTTCATTGGGCTATGGAGCTCCCCTCATCATTGCTGTCATAACTATCGCAGTTACAGCCCCAGGGAAAAAATACATTAGAGGGAATGACGGGGTTTGCTGGCTCAACTGGACAGAGTCAATGGCCCTCCTGGCTTTTGTGATCCCTGCCCTGACCATAGTGGTCATCAACCTTTTGATCCTGATTGTGGTTCTGTTCAAAATGCTGAGGAGAGGTGTGGGGGATGTTACCCAGCCAGATGAGAGAAATGCTTTGGTGGTCATCGCCAGGTGTCTGGCCATTCTGACTCCCTTCTTTGGTACTACCTGGGGACTAGGAGTAGGAACCATGACTACACCAAACAATCTAGGAATCCATATTGTGTTTGCAATCTTCAATTCATTACAGGTATTTAACTCAGTTAAATAACACTAGTAAATAACTGTTCCTCAGTGAAATACAATAGACTTGAAAGATAATTTTAAACTGCATTAAATTCCCATTGGCATGTTATACTAAGTTAAGATTTGGATGAACGTTTACAATTAAATACACTGTACTTTGGTGTATTAATTCCATCCTTCACCATGTTATCATTCAAAGGGTTTGTTCATCTTGGTATTTGGAACACTTTTGGACAAAAAGGTATGTTCCTGACACACTTACTGATACCCCTCATATTACTGTATGTATGTATAGGAATGTGCTGTGTTCTGACAATTAATATTTTGGATGAATTCCTTGTCTGTGCTTTCAGATCCGGGAAGCTCTGACAGGAAGGTCACAAGTGTCCTCCAACCGCACAAGGGTAAGGGCTTTTTTCAAACCACACGGCTGCATAATATAGTATAATCATGTTTATTATTAAATATAACATGTTATAAATCTAAATTATTTGTTACTGGCCACAACACTGTTGTCTATGCTTCCTCATGACAATTGTATTGTATTTATCACTTTGTTGAACATGTTAGGATGTTAATTACCTTTAAGCTAGTATTTGTAGGCTAGTTGAGAACAAGTTCTCATTTAGAACTGTGACCTGGCCAAGACAGAGCAAGGCAGTGCGACACAAACAACACAGAGTTACACATGGGATAAACAAACGTACAGTCAATAACACAATAGAAAAGTCTATATACAGCGTGTGCAAATATAGTAAGATTAGGGAGATAGGCAATAAATAGGCCAAAGCGGTGAAATAATTAAAAATTACCAATTGAACACTGGAGTGATAGATGTGCAGAAGATGAATGTGCAAGTAGAGATACTGGGGTGCACAAATTCAGAACCGTCTAGAGTAGTGACGCTAGACGGACGGGCGGGTGCGGGCAGCGATCGGTTGAAGAGCATGCATTTAGTTTTGCTTGCATTTAAGAGCAGTTGGAGGCCACGGAAGGAGTGTTGTATGGCATTGAAGCTCATCTGGAGGTTTGTTAACACAGTATCCAAAGAAGGGCCAGAAGCATACAGAATGTTTTATATTATATTCTCGTTTCAGACCACAAGTGCTACAACATCATCGACAAGTGTTTTGGGCTTTTTCCGGATACGGAGGAGAAGTAAGTCTATAGTATAAAGCAATACTCTTAGGCAATTGGGCACAACTTCACATTAAGTTGCCCTTATACTACAGTATGTAATGCCATTGTTTGACCGATTGTTCCTACTGTTCCAGATGTTTTCAATGTTTCAGCAGCTCCAACATCCAGCACTACTGGTGCATCAGAGACTTTCATCAACACTTAACTCAATGCAACAAATGTGATTATTATGAAATAATCAGACAATCAAAAGGCGTTGTCGCACATCATCAATTGACACACTAGGTTACATTAGCTAACACCTTGAGTGTGACCTTGAAGTGACTGCCACTAAGATCTGACCCCAGCTCTCAGTGACGTCATTAGTGGTTATGTCTAACACAAAGCGATTCATACTGAACTATATGTTATTTTAACTTTTTATCAGGATTGTTGAGTATTAAATTGAATAAAATACTTTTTTTTGGGGGGGGGGGTTTAACTTAGAGTATGATATAAATGGATTAATCAGCTAACATGAAGAATGGAAATTGTTTCTAAAATAACACATTACATTGTCTCTTTGTATTATTCACTGATCATTTTGTCACAATTTATATTACGTTTAATTTACATGTAAAAGGTCATATATTGTCGAGTCTAAGACCAGTGGTGTAAAGTACTTAAGTAAAAATACTTTAAAGTACTACTTAAGTTGTTTTGGGGGTATCTGTACTTTGCTTTACTATTTATATTTTTGACAAATTCAACTTTTACTTCACTACATACCTAAAGAAAAGAATGTACTTATTACTCTATACATTTTTCTTGACACCCAAAAGTTCTTCTTACACGTTGAATGCTTAGCAGGACAGGAAAACAGTCCAATTCACACACTTATCAACAGAACACATGGTCATCCCTACTGCCTCTGATCTGGCAGACTCACTAAACACAAATGCATTGCTTGTAATTGATGTCTTAGTGTTGGAGTGTACCCCTGGCTGTCTTTACATTTTAAATAACAGAAAAAGGTGCCATCTGCTTTGAAATGATTTTGATACTTAAGTATGTTTTAGCAATTACATTTCCTTTTGATACTTAAGTATATTTAGAACGAAATACTTCTATACTTTTACTCAAGTAGTATTTTACTGGGTGGCTTTCACTTTTACTTGAGCAACTTTCTATTATGTTATTTATACTTTTAATCAAGTTACTGTTAACCCATGAAAAAGGTGGTGACAGATTCTGTAACGTGAAACCTACGATTTATTATCAAAAACTACCGTACCAAATTCGGTAATACACACATACGTTTAAGACTCCTCTGATTTTTCTCCCGTTTTGTAAGTTTTCTATTGCCGAAAGGTAACTCTCCTTACATTCTATCCGGGGCGTGTGTGACTACATGTTACGTAAACGCAAAATCATTGTAATACACTTAAGTTTTTCTATACCAAAATCATAGCACAAGTGTTGAGAAGACATGGCACTAAAAAAAGCATTTGTGCAGACAAATTCCATTGTATCACAAAAATATATGTGTCAAATCCATTGTAGATCTGCTGTACAACCTCACTTAATGAACAATATATCTGAATTAGTCTCTTCATTTTGATTTGGGCTTTCAGACTGCCTGGCCTCTCCAACCATCCTCATCTCTTGAAATGTATGATTTAATGTTATGAATATATTATGTGTGGCTATTATCAGTTTAAAAGTTGCATATATGCTTTGCTTTTTTATTTAAATAAAATGGGGCAAACAGAAGTTATTCACAACATTTTTTTATTTTTATTTTTTTATTTCACCTTTATTTAACCAGGTAGGCCAGTTGAGAACAAGTTCTCATTTACAACTGCGACCTGGCCAAGATAAAGCAAAGCAGTGTGACACAAACAACACAGAGTTACACATGGGATAAACAAATGTACAGTTAATAACACAATAGAAGAATCTATATACAGTGTGTGCAAATGTAGTAAGATTAGGGAGGTAAGGCAGTAAAAAGATCATAGTCACGCCCCGTGCAAGTAGAGATACTGGGGTGCAAAGGAACAAAAAAATAAATAACAATATGGGGATGAGGTAGTTGGGTGGGCTATTTACAGATGGGCTGTGTATAGGTACAATGATCAGTAAGCTGCTCTGACAGCTGATGCTTAATTAAAGTTAGTGAGGGATATATAAGACTCCAGCTTCAGTGATTTTTGCAATTCGTTCCAGTCATGGGCAGCAGAGAACTGGAAGAAAAGGTGGCCAAAGGAGGAGTTTGTGGATGACCAGTGAAATAAACCTGCTGGAGCCTGTGCTACGGGTGGGTGCTGCTATGGTGTTCAGTGAGCTGAGATAAGGCAGGGCTTTACCTAGCAGAGACTTATAAATGAGCCAGTGGATTTGGCGTCGAATATGAAGCGAGGGCCAGCCAACGAGTGCATACAGGTCGCAGTGGTGGGTAGTATATGGGGCTTTGCTGACAAAACGGATGGCACTGTGATAGACTACATCCAATTTGCTGAGTAGAGTGTTGGAGGCTATTTTGTAAATGATATCGTCAAATTTAAGGATCGGTAGGATAGTCAGTTTTACAGCATGAGTGAAGGATGCTTAGTTGCGAAATAGGAAGCCGATTCTAGATTTAATTTTGAATTGGAGATGCTTAATGTGAGTCTGGAAGGAGAGTTTACAGTCTAACCAGACTCCTAGGTATTTGTAGTTGTCCACATATTTTAAGTTAGAACCGTCCAGAGTAGTGATGCTAGACGGGCGGGCGGTTGAAGAGCATTCCTTTAGTTTTAGTTGCATTTAAGAGCAGTTGAATGCCACGGAAGGAGGGATGTATGGCATTGAAGCTCATCTGGAGGTTTGTTAACACAGTGTCCACAGAAGGGCCGGATGTATACAGAATGGTGTCGTCTGCGTAGAGGTGGATCAGAGAATCACCATCAGCAAGACTGACATCATTGATGTATACAGAGAAAAGAGTCTGCCTGAGAATTGAACCCTGTGGCACCCCCATAGAGACGGCCAGAGGTCCGGACAACAAGCCCTCCGATTTGACACACTGAACTCTATCTGAGAAGTAGTTGGTGAACCAGTCGAGGCAGTCATTTGAGAAACCAAGGCTGTTGAGTCGACCGATAAGAATGCAGTGACTGACAGAGTCGAAAGCCTTGGCCAGGTCGATGAAGACGGCTGCATAGGATTGTCTTTTATCGATGGTGGTTATGATATCGTTTAGGACCTTGAGCATGGCTGAGGTGCACCCATGACCAGCTCGGAAACCAGATTGTATGGTGGGATTCAAAATGGTCGGTGATCTGTTTTTTAACTTGGCTTTCGAAGACTAGAAAGGCAGAGCAGGATAGATATAGGTCTGTAACAGTTTGGGTCTAGAGTTTCTCCCCCTTTGAAGAGGGGGATGACCGTGGCAGCTTTCCAATCTTTAGGGATCTCAGACGATACGAGAGTTTGAACAGGTCAGTAATAGGGGTTGCAACAATTTCGGCGGATAATTTTAGAAAGAGAGGGTCCAGATTGTCTAGCCCAGCTGATTTGTATGGGTCCAGATTTTGCAGCTCTTTCAGAACATCAGCTATCTGGATTTGGGTGAAGGAGAAATTGGGGAGGCTTGGGCAAGTTGCTGTGGGGAGTGCAGAGATGTTGACCGGGGTAGGGGTAGCCAGGTGGAAATCATTGCCAGCCGTAGAGAAATGCTTATTGAAATTCTCCATTATGACAGTGTTTCCTAGCCTCATTGCAGTGGGCAGCTGGGAGGAGCTGCTCTTATTCTCCATGGACTTTACAGTGTCCCAGAACTTGTTGGAGTTTGTGCTACAGGATGCAAATTTCTGTTTGAAAAAGCTAGCCTTTGCTTTCCTAACTGCCTGTGTATATTGGTTCTAACTACGCCACAGGATGTTTTTGTGCTGGTCAAGGGCAGTCAAGTCTGGAGTGAACCAAGGGCTATACCTGTTCTTAGTACATTTTTTGAATGGGGCTTGCTTATTTAAGATTATTTAAAGAATCACCAGGCATCCTCTACTGACGGAATGAGGTCAATATTCTTCCAGGATACCCGGGCCAGGTCGATTAGAAAGGCCTGCTCGCTGAAGTGTTTTAGGGAGTGTTTGACAGTGATGAGGGGTGCAGTAGATTGCAACTCTACCCCTTTTGGCACTTCTCTGCCAAAGGGGGTGTCCCTGACACATTATTTAATATATTTTTGCGTGATCTTCCATTATCTTAATAGACAATTATATCTTGACAACCCAACTATCCAAGTGTCTGTAGGGATAAGACAGTTGACACAATTATGAAATAATCATTGTTTGAAGGATTGCACAATGTTAACAAAAGAGCATGGAAAGTCTTTCTTAGTTTCGTTTCATTATCAAATCACTACAGTTGAGAAGAGAAGACTTCTTTCACACAGAGCTACTTTTTTTATATTCAAGAAATGGCACATTGACTATTTGCTATTTCTGTCAGTTTAATAATGAGTTCAAACATCATTATTAAAATAGTTAAATTAATTATTAATTAGATAATTCTGTTGTTTTGTTCTGGCAAGCAATGATACTGTAGCATGTTGAGTCTAGGAGGGGATGTACAGGGGACGTACATACAGTACATCAAGCTGCCTCACGCAACAGAAACTGTTTCACCTGTACTTGTACTTGTCTCCACCCCCTCCAGGTGTCGCCCATCTTCCCCACTTATCCTCTGGGTATTTATACCTGTGTTTTCTGTCTGTCTGCCAGTTCGTATTGTTTGTCCAGCTTACCAGCATTTGTCCTGTCTTTTCCCAGCCTCTCTTTAAATCGTCCTCCTGGTTTTTGACCCTTGTCTGTCCTGACCTTGTACCCGCCTGCCTGACCACTCTGCCTGACCCTGACCCTGAGCCTGCCTGCCGTCCTGTACCTTTGCTTCACCTCTGGATTACTGAACTCTGCCCATCCCTGACCCTGAGCCTGCCTGCCGTCCGTTACCTTTGCTCCTACTCTTGATTATCGACCCCTGCCTGTCTTGACCTGTTGTTTGCCTGCCCCCGTTGTTACAATAAACATTGTTACTTCACACAGTCTGCACTTGGGTCTTACTTTGATACCTGATAGAAACAGGAGATAGGAACGGCCCTATGGGCCGTTCTGGCTTGGACAAGGCTTACTTTCCCCAGGCTTACTTAATTGCATGTTTTGTATGCATGTGTAAAAATATACAGTGCATTTGGAAAGTATTCAAACCCCTTAAGTTTTTCCACATTTTGTTACGTTACAGTCATATTTTAAAATGGATTAAATACACATTTCCCTCATCAATCTACACACAATACCCCATAATGAGAAAGCAAAAACTGGTTTTTATATATTTGCAAAAATGTATAAAAACAGTTTTTGCTTTGTCATTTTGAGGTATTGTGTGTAGATTGATGAGGGAAAATGTGTCAATCACCGCATTCTTATCAGCAGACTCAACAGCCTTGGTTTCTCAAATGACTGCCTCAAATGACTGCCTCGCCTGGTTCACCAACTACTTCTCAGAGTTCAGTGTATCTGTGCCGGTGATCTGTTTTTTAACTTGGCTTTCGAAGACTTTAGAAAGGCAGAGCAGGATAGATATAGGTCTGTAACAGTTTGGGTCTAGAGTTTCTCCCCCTTTGAAGAGGGGGATGACCGTGGCAGCTTTCCAATCTTTAGGGATCTCAGACGATACGAAAGAGAGTTTGAACAGGCCTTGAGAAACCAAGGCCTGGTTCACCAACTACTTCTCAGAGTTCAGTGTATCAAATCGGAGGGCCTGTTGTCCGGACCTCTGGCAGTCTCTATGGGGGTGCCACAGGGTTCAATTCTCGGGCTGACTCTTTTCTCTGTATTACAGAAATAGCAAACAGTCAATGTGCAATTTCTTGAATATAAACAATGTAGCCTAAGTGCTCTGTGTGAAAGAAGTCTTCTCTTCTCAACTGTAGTGATTTGATTATGAAACAAAACCAAGAAAGACTCTTTTTACATAAGTATTCAGACCCTTTGCTATGAGACTCGAAATTGAGCTCAGGTGCATGCTGATTCTACTATACAACTTGATTGGAGTCCACTTGTGGTATATTCAATTGATTAGAAATTATTTGGAAAGGCACAAACCTGTGTATATAAGGTCCCACAGTTGACAGTGCATGTCAGAGCAAAAACCAAGCCATGAGCTCAAAGGAATTGCCCGTAGAGCTCCGAGAGAGGATTGTGTAAAGGCACAGATCTGGGAAAGGGTACCAAAAAATGTCTGCAGCATTGAAGAACACAGTGGTTTCCATCATTCTTAAATGGAAGAAGTTTGGAACCAGCAAGACTTTCCCTAGAGCTGGCTACCCGGCCAAACTGAGCAATCGGGGGAGAAGAGCCTTGGTTAGGGAGGTGACCAAGAACCTGAAAAAGCTCCAGAGTTCCTGTGTGGAGATGGGACAACGTTCCAGAAGGTCAACCATCTCTGCAGCACTCCACCAATCAGGCCTTTATGGTAGAGGGGCCAGACTGAAGCCACTCCTCAGTAAAAGGCACATGCCAAAAGGCACCTAAAGGACTCTCAGACCATGAGAAACAAGATTCTCTGGTCTGATGAAACCAAGATTGAACTCTTTAGCCTGAATGCCAAGCCTCACGTCTGTATGAAATCTGGCACCATCCCTACAGTGAAGCATGGTGGGGTCAGCAGTATATATTATTGTCCATTGCTATTTTGTATAAATTTTGCACAAAGACCAAAATTGAATTCCAATCATGGTGAATACGCCTTGTATTATAAACCAATTGCTGTAGTTAGTGTGTGAATACCGTTTGTTGTACAAAGGAAGGTGCTCAACACTTTAAATAGTGTTGGCTTTCATTAAAGTAAACCTCAACGTAAAGCAATCTTCTCTTGGTGTTTTTTTATTGTCACATCTGTTCCTGCAACGCCCTCTACTGCTCATCCTGTGTCTCCTTGACCTGCCGCCACTCCCCCAGTACTCTCTTCCTCTCCCTCTTTCTCTCTGTGTGTGTGTGATTGTGTGGGCAGAGACAGGTGTGCTTGAGTCAGAGCAGAGCCCCACCACATATTACCTCAATTACCTCGACTAACTGGTGCCCCCGCACATTGACTCTGTACCGGTACGCCCTGTATATAGCTTTGCTATTGTTATTTTGCTGCTTCTCTTTAATTATTTGTTACTTTTATTTCTTATTTTTTACTTATCTATTTTTTTACTTAACAGGTATTTTTTCTTAATACTGCATTGTTGTTTAAGGGCTTGTAAGTAAGCATTTCACTGTAAGGTCTACAACTGCTGTATTCGGGCGCATGTGAAAAATACCATTTGATTTGATTTGATATGAACAATAGAGGCGCAATATAGAACAAAAGTAAAACTACTAAATCACAGTGGGGCCCCTCCTCTCCTGTAAAACTAGCTAATCACAGTGGGGCCTCTTCTCTCCTCTCAAACTATTTGCTCTGAGGGAATAAACTTTATTATAATAAAGAATTGAACACAAAAAAATGCAATAAACTGATTATACTTTATTAAAACAAGTTATAATGTAATTATTGTTTTATGTACAGTGTACCAATTTCTGAGGGAATAAACTCTCTTATGTTAGTTTTAATAAACAGAGTGCACTTTGTTGTCATATGATTTATGTTGTGCGTTCATTGTAACAAGTATTGTAAATACTCATGTAAGGTCCCTGGGTGGGATGAAATCATGTTTAAAAAACAGCACAAAAGTTCAAATAATGTCACCAAATACACGACTGTCATTCCTGGTTAGTACTTGAATGGGAGAACGCCTGAAAAAACAAGTGCTGTCAACTTTTTGTCTTTTATTTTTAACCATAATAATATGCTGTAGCTTTCACCCCATATCACCTGCACGAATACAACCAAATGTTATTGGTACAGGGTTCAGGGTTGTTTATATGAGTGGCAGGTGTAGTGGACTACTAGCTGAACCAGCAAGGATCATGAGGAAAGTGTACCCACCAGGGAAGTGGACTCACCAGAAAAGTCTTCAAGACAGTATACTCTGAAGAAACCACAAAGGTCTGAAACGAAGAATGTGAAATTGCTAATTATACTGTACATCATAGCAGTTACATGGCCCATAGCCTTCCCCTTCATTCACAGACAAGTAAGCACTACTACTTTGTAGCTAAATCAATTTGTCCCTCCAATCTTCTCTTGCCACTAACAGCTCAAAACACACCAACCCTGTAGTCACGTCCCTAATTTCACCTCCCTCTCACCCCCCAACCACCCCTTCCCTCAATTTCATACAGGAAGGAAGTGTATAGGAGATGTTGTACCCACTGTGACCATTAAAACCTACCCAAACCAGAAACTGTGGATAGATGGCAGCATTCACGAAAAACTGAAAGCGCGAACCACCGCATTTAACCATGGCAAGGTGACTGGGAATATGGCCAAATACAAACGGTGTAGTTATTCCCTTCGCAAGGCAATCAAACAGGCAAAACCTCAGTACAGAGACAAAGTGGAGTCGCAATTCAAGGGCTCAGACACAAGACGTATGTGACAGGGTCTACAGACAATCACGGACTACAAAGGGAAAACCGGACAAGCTAAACACCTTCCTCGCCCACTTTGAGGATAACACAGTGCCACCGATGCGGCCTGCTATCAAAGACTGTGGGCTGTTCTTCTCCGTGGCCGACGTGAGTAAGACATTTAAGCGTGTTAACCCTCGTAAGGCTGCCAGGCCAGACGGCATCCCTAGCTGCACCCTCAGAGCATGCACAGACAAGCTGGCTGGAGTGTTTACGGACATATTCAATCTCCCCTATCCCAGTCTGCTGTCCCAACTTGCTTCAAGATGTCCACCATTGTTCCTGTACCCAAGAAAGCAAAGGTGAGCTAAATGACTATCGCCCCATAGCAATCACTTCTGTCATCATGAAGTGCTTTGAGAGGCTAGTTAAGGATCATAACACCTCTACCTTACCTGATACCCTAGACCCTCTTCAATTTGCTTACCGCCCCAATATATCTACAGATGATGCAATAGCCATCACACTGCACACTGTCCTATCCCATCTGGACAAGAGGAAAACTTACAGCTGATGTCGGAAGTTTACATACACTTAGGTTGGAGTCATTGAAACTTGTTTTTCAACCACCCCACAAATTTATTGTTAACAAACTATAGTTCTGGCAAGTCGGTTAGGACATCAACTTTGTGCATGACACAAGTAATTTTTCCAACAATTGTTTACAGACAGATTATTTCACATATAATTCACTGTATCACAATTCCAGTGGGTCAGAATTTGACATACACTAAGTTGCCTGTGCCTTTAAACAGCTTGGAAAATTCCAGAAAATGATGCCATAGCTTTTGAAGTGAAAAAGCCTGCCACAACGTGATCCTAGGGACTGCCACAACCCCTCCTAGGGACTGC
This sequence comes from Hucho hucho, assembly GCA_003317085.1. NCBI lineage: Eukaryota > Metazoa > Chordata > Actinopteri > Salmoniformes > Salmonidae > Hucho > Hucho hucho. Next base: position 35,398 of record QNTS01000392.1, on the reverse strand, counting down.
ATTGGGAGAGCAATAGCAAGCCAGTGACTCAGCCTCCGTAATAGGATCAGAAGCAGAGAATCCCAGTGAAGAGAGGGGAGTTGGCCAGGCAGAGACAGCAAGGGTTGTTCGTCACTCCAGTGCCTTGTCTTTCACCTTTGCACCTCTGGGCCAGACTACACTCAATTATAGGACCTTTTAAAGAGATGAGTCTTCAGTAAAGGCTTAAAGGTTGAGACCGAGTCTGCATCTCTCAACTGGATCGGCAGACCATTCAATAAAAAAAAAGTATTTATAGGAGAAAGCCCTGCCTCCAGCTGTTTGCGTCTTGTGACCATCATGTATGTGTAGGTATGTACTGCAGGACCAAATCGGAGAGACAGTTAGGGGCAAGTCCATGTAATGCATTGCTGTTTAGCAGTAAAACCTTGAAATCAGCCCTAGCCTTAACAGGAAGCCAGTGTAGAGAGGCTAGCACTGGAGCAATATGATCACATTTTTGGATTCTAATCAATATTCTGACTCAACTCAACTATACGCTCACAGTTCAAGGACAAGGAGGTGAGTGCTTTTATTACATTTGATCAAACGTTTTGATGTGAAATGTGGAAAGAGAAAGGGCAATATCTAGTCAGTTGTACAACTGAAGGCATTCAACTGAAATGGGTCTTCCACATATAGCCCAACCCCTCTGAATCAGAGTACAGTGGCAAATTGGAAAGAGACACACTGAGAAGTCAATTTAGAGAGACGGAGGGGTAAGATTATAATTGTACTTTTCACATTTTATATTGAAATGATGTAAATGATCTGATTGAGTTCCTTTTTAAGTATGACCTTTCACAGGGTTCAGGTATAAATAGAAATGTAATATTTGTTAAATGTTTAACAGTGTGAACACAGAAGAGTTAATGAAGGACTGTTAGACAACATATGGTGTCACAATTATTATAATAAGTAATCTTTCTCATCTCTTATATGTACATATGTAGTATACAGATCCAGGAGTGCATGCTGTGTGTGTCATTTTGAGCTTGAATTTCAGATTAAATTACATTTAATGCGATTGGATCAGTATGAACAGAAAAGTTAAGTCAATATATTCACTGAAATGCATCAGACGGGACCAACTATTTGGTCAGTCATATGTTTCCTTCTTCATCAGACCGCAACATTTTTCTTCTTAGCATTCCAATCAGGTTACTGAATATTAATAAGTAACATAATCAAGAAAAAAGCCCATAAATACCTCAGCTGTCACCATAATTGGTACGTATTTAGTTGTGTTTTATTGTATAATTTTTTTGCAACAATGCTATCTCATAATCTGCACACCATATGGTATTCCATTGGGGAAAAATTTGTAATATTGACAGTAGGATGTTTTGTTTTGTACATCTTATGCTATATTCATACAGATATGGCCTCACCAAAGACAGTTTGGTACTTAAGTGTCCTCTTGGTATTTTGCTGTAGTCTGAAAAAACAAGATTGCTTGGAAACTCAAAATGTAACGGTAAGAGGCCAGTAAATATGGACTTAAACTGAAAAAATTGTTCACAAGGCAATATTAAGCAATGTCAGAGAACTACAATATTGTTTGAGCTACATATCTTTAGCTGTATTACTATTAATATAATATGTTTCAAAACAGATTTGTTTGTTCGTTCCATTGGTGCAATTACAGCATGTATACATTGTAATTACACAAACAGCACAGTTGTGTAACTGTATCCACATTGTAATAACACTACACATCCCTGTGTATCTACCATGCCACTACATAGGTCGCAGTTGTAAATAAGAACTTGTTCTCAACTGGCCTACCTGGTTAAAAAAAGGTCAAATAAAAAAAACATGGGGACTTTTTTAAGTGTTAAAACACCTACTTCATTTGACGCAATGATACAAATAAATGTTTTTCTGATTAAATCTATATTTTCCAGGAATCACCCACTGATGGATCACAAGTTCCTTCTAGAGAAAAGCGAGAGGGTGAGTCAGCTGTTTTGGTTCGTTTTCACTTGGTCTGCTCAAACCTACATGTCTGCCTCCATAATGTGCTTTTAGACACCCTAGAAAATGACAAAAAATTTTGTTTTTTTATGTTCACACAAATCGGAAACAAATTAAACTACTTGCTTACAACTAACATAACTTTTTATCTGACTGCTCTTTGTCATTGGATATTTCCTATGTGCAGGATATTTGCTGTGTGCATGTTTTTATTTACAGTACCAGTCAAAAGTTTGGACACACCTACTCATTGAAGGGTTTTTCTTAATTTTTTACTATTTTCTGCATTGTAGAATAATAGTGAAGACATCAAACATACGAAATAACAAATATGGAATCAAGTAGTAACCAAAAAACAAATCAATATATATTTTAGATTTTAGATTCTTCAAAGTAACCACCATTTGCCTTGATTACAGCTTTGCAAACTCTTGGCATTCTCTCAACCAGCTTCACCTGGAATGCTTTTCCAACAGTCTTGAAGGAGTTCCCACAAATGCTGAGCACTTGTTGGCTGCTTTTCCTTCACTCTGTGGTCCAACTCATCCCAAACCATCTCAATTGGGTTGAGGTCAGGCGATTGTGGAGGCCAGGTCGTCTGATGTAGCAATCCATCACTCTCCTTGGTAAAATAGTCCTTACACAGCCTGGTGGTGTGTTTGGTCATTGTCCTGTTGAAAACCATATGATAGTCCCACTAAGCGCAAACCAGATGGATGGCGTGTCGCTGCAGAATGCTGTGAAAGCTATGCTGGTTATGTGAGCCTTGATTTTTAATCAATCACGACAGTGTTACCAGCAAAGCACCCACACACCATGACACCTCCTCCTCAATACTTTACAGTGGGAAATACACATGCAGAGATCATCCGTTCACCCACACTGCGTCTCACATGGACACGGCGGTTGGAACCAAAAAATCTCAAATTTGGACTCATCAGACCAAAGCACAGATTTCCACCAGTCTAATGACCATTGCTTGTGTTTCTTGGCCCAAGCAAGTCTCTTCTTATTATTGGTGTCCTTTAGTAGTGGTTTCTTGGCATCAGTTTGACCATGAATGCCTGATTCACGCAGTCTCCTCTGAACAGTTGATTATGAGGTGTGTCTGTTGAACACTGAAGCATTTATTTGGGCTGCAATCTGACTTGCATTTAACTCTAATGAACGTATCCTCTGCAGCAGAGGTAACTCTGGGTCTTCGTTTCCTGTGGCTGTCCTCATTAGAGCCAGTTTCATCATAGCGCTTGATGGTTTTTGTGACTGCACTTGAAGAAACTTTCAAAGTGCTTCAGATTTTCCGGATTGACTGACCTTCATGTTTAAAGTAATGATGGACTGTCATTTATCTTTGCTTATTAGAGCTGTTCTTGCCATAATATGGACATGGTCTTTTACCAAGTAGGGCTATCTTCTGTATAATCACCCCTACCTTGTCACAACACATCTGATTGGCTCAAACGCATTAAGAAGGAAATAAATTACACAAATTAACTTTAAACAAGGCACACCTGTTCATTTTAAATGCATTCCAGGTGACTACCTCATGAAGCTGTTTGAGAGAATGCCAAGAGTTTGCAAAGACAAAGGGTGGCTACTTTGAAGAATCTCAAATATAAAAATGTTTTGGTTACTACTTGATTCCATATGTGTTATTTCATATGTTTGATGTCTTGACTATTATTGTACAATGCAAAAAAGTGTAAAAAGAAAGAAAAACTCTGGAATGAGTAGGTGTGTCAAAACCTTTGACTGGTACTGTATGTATATTTATTTTTATGGTGCACAAGAATTGCCCTTCGGGGACCATAAAGATCTCTGGAATTGAATTGTTTCCACAGTGACAGCAACCCTCTATGAGAAAGTTGGTGAAGTTGAGTTGGACGTCTATAATTTTCCACGTGAAGACATACATTACCTAAAGTTCCATGTGATACATTTAACCTACCCCATCCTGATCTCCAATGTGTTAAATGTAACAGACATGAACATTACTACCGGTAAGAGTTTTTAATCATTCTTTTTTTTTTTTCTTTATTTTATAAAAGGTTCAAGACCTACAGGGCTCATGTGTTAGTAAATAGTGTATTTAAAAAACGACCTTGGACGTTGTTGGCATGAGAAGAAAGCATTGTATCTCCATGATGAGGATATTCAATCCACTTCCACTCCATTCACAGAATGCTACCCACACAGCACTGGATTCCAGTGCAGATGTGAGGACCAGTATAGTTGGTCATGTGACCAGTGTTCCTCTAATGGGTCCTGTGATGACAATGCTGATGGCAAAATATGTGGATGTCTTAATGTCATTCCTTCTGATGGAGAGTTCTGTCAGCCAATCACAAGTAACTATTTAATTCTCACTTCCACTTGGCGTTTGACATTGTACCTGTTGTTGTAGTTGTATGTAGTTGTTTTTGGCAACGTCTCCCAAGCTACATAGTTATTTTTGGTGACACGCCTTTTACCTAATCCCAACAGATCTCACTGCTTGTCCAAGTCCAACTACTACATCAGGTATTCCAAGAAGTTACTCAAGCAATAGATTCCATTTACTGAAAATAATAGACATGCTTGATATGATTTATTTTATTTACATTTTCCATAGAGCCATCAACCACTTTTGGGGACATTATTGAAATTGAGTTGGACATGACAGATATTTCAACTACATTGATAGATGTTCTTAGGGCCAGTGTGAATGGCCTGACCTACCCTGTTCTGATCTCCAATGTGTTAAGTGTAACGGAAGTGAAGTTCACTACTGGTAAGAGATTTCTGTTGCTGTTGCTCATTTGAGTTTTAATTCCTTGTGCATTGTACAATATATTCAAGAACTGGTTCAGATATTTTCAAATAGTTGGTCTCACAGATGATGATGTTCAATCCACTCTCCTTTCATTCACAGCATGCTACCCAAACAGCACATGCAGATGTGAGGATCAGTATGGTTGGTCATGTGACCAGTGTCTCGCTTTTGAGTCCTGTGACAACATTACTGATGACTCCTGTGGATGTATCAAAGCCATTCCTCCTTATGGACCGTTTTGTCAGCCAATCACAAGTAACTGTTACCTTACCACTTACCTTTGGTAGTTTAATCAATGTTTATGCATTCATTCATCAATGTTTACACTCAAAGCTTACCCCTATCTCATTTACCACATAGATCTGACGGCTTGTCCAACACCATATCCAACACCAGGTATGAGACAATTATTCATGAATATTTAATTAACAAAGGTTTTACTGTCTCTAATTAGAGTCTTAGTAAGAGAAACTTGCTGTTAAAGAACCAGCCATCATCATAATCATCTGACATTTCTCTGCTACCACACCTTCTCCAGCAGAAGAGGAAACAAGTACTGGTTTTACACAATAATCTATGTATTTCAAGTACATGTAACAGTGTTGAAAATCCACTGACCTGATCAGATATGATTTTGTTATCTTTTGTTTTTACCATTATTTAACTAGGCAAGTCAGTTAAGAACAAATTCTTATTTTCAATGACAGCCTAGGAACAGTGGGTTAACTGCCTTGTTCAGAGGCAGAACGAAAAGATTTTTACCTTGGCAGCTCTGGGATTTACTCTCGCTACCTTTCGGTTACTAGTCCAACGCTCTAACCACTAGGCTACCTAACCACTATGCTATCTCAGAGTATTACACAATGAACCAATTATGGCTAGTGTATGGAAAGTAAGTTACATATTCAAAAATAGATTTCAATTTTAACTTTCACATTCTTATATTTTGTTATGTTTTTGTTTTAGAAAACGCACTGAACCTACAATTTACTATGGCTATCACCTTTGACTCTAACTTTAATGAGGAAAATAATGCAATGTTCAAAGATATTGATCAAACTGTGAGTATACTATATTCCCTCATCCTTATCACAATGTCCATGTGCTGTAATGTAAAGTGTCAACCTGGACTTAAAGGTTAGATGTAACATAGTAAACATAAATCGGTCTCACTCAATTTATTATTACAGATTACATTTCATATGGTGTGTATTAATTTGTGGATGTCCATCGTTCATTTCACATGGTATGTGACAAATTACAATTCGTTTGATATGTGATGAATTGCAATTTGTGCAGTATGTTCATTTCATGTCCTTTTCAAGTCTTTATTTTAAATCACTCTTGATCAATAATAATTTCACTGTCTCACACAGATCAAAGACATATATAAGAGAAACATGCGAGGCTTCGTAAGAGCAAAGTTAAATAGGTTTAGGTAAGTTTTGCTCCAGTGTTATTACCCATATTCAATAGCTTTACATTTTATATTATTTCATTTCATGTGTTAATAATTTGAATATTAAAATACCGAACGCCACCTTAAATTTCTCAACGTTCAGTTTAATGTATATTTTCAATCCAAGGTGATTTTGAGGGGCCATATAATACTTGTTGCACAAATGTAATGAATTGAAGGTTGCTGAAATTCTAACAATTTAAACTGTGGTCAAAAATGTCCAATATAACAAATACATTTTCAGTGTATGCCCCAGAGCAGTGGCGGTTCTAGCTTGTATGGCTCCCTGGGCGAACCCCCTTTTTCATTACATCATTGACGTGACGTGCAAATGAGCGATAGAAAACCGATCGCGCAAATGTCACCATTCTTAAAATATTTGTGCGGGTGCCTTGTGCAACAAGTGCCCCTGGCAAGACGCCGACCTGGGCGGCTGCCCATGCCGGCTACACCTAATCCGCCACTGCCCCAGAGACACGAGTTTCCCCTGTAAATGAAAAGGACTTGGGGTTGATGTTATACAGTGTATGTATGGGCTACTTTTGCTAATGTACACATGCATGAAATTCATTTGTGGATATGTTTTCTGATATTGTTTTCTGACATGAATAGGAGTGGAAGTGTTATTGCAGATTTTACTGTTATGACAACAATTGTCGATAATGTGGAAATTGCAAAAGCAAAAGAGGATATTGTCTCAACACTTGGAGAAAAATATAAAATAAGTAAGTACTTGATTAGGTTAGTATTTGGTGGATTTGATGGACCAAGTTAGTTATTACCTGAAATACATTCAAAAACATATTTGGATCAGTTTAATCTGTGGCAGCAGCACATTAATTGTTCACTTTCTTGCATTTCTGGTGTGCTTCAAAAACATTGTCACAAGAATTTCGCTTAAATTCGCCTTCATGTAATCACATAATTCATGACATGTAATCTACAGTTGTAATATCTATAACTTTACAATTATAAATATTGTATAAAATATTGTAAATTTATATATTGAAAATATATGTGAAGTAATGTTTTCAAGTCATTAATTTCACTAATCCTATTGTTCTGTAGGGTTTACCTGCTTGAATAATACGATCTTTGGCAATGGACAAGTTAATGAGATAGTTGTAGCTGACTGCAAATTGGATGAAGTGGGTCAAAAGACTGCCATTTGTCAAGAAAATGGCAATTTTTCAGTTCGGGAGAATAACTGTGTCTTAAAAGAAATTGAAAACCTGTTTATATTATCTCAGGTAATATGTTAATATAAAAACATTTTCACTGGATATAAAATATACTCTATATAAAAATTGTTTAGTAATGATGGTATTGATTTGTTACAGTACTGTGTATTGCTTTCTTTCATCACTTAAATCCACATAGGTTTTAGTGGGGACTGGTCTTCCAGTCTTTTTGGAAAGACTCCGCAACAGCACTTTAAACCTCCTAGAAAGAATAGTTGCATCACCTGCAACTATTTCTACTATTGTTAATATTCTTAAAAATGTTGCAAATGTGTCCCGAAGTACCCCAATAAACAAACCATTGATGAAGGTATGTTGACGTCAACAGTTTAACTTTTTTTTTAAATCAAACGTTCCATTTAAATATATTCTAATGCTAATTTATTATTATACCCTTAAAAGTTGAATTAGAGCACATACAGCATAATTCTTTTTAGGATTTCAATAATTGTGTACTAATTCTGATTTCTATCTTGATCTCTAGAATTTTCTGGAAACGGCAGGTGTACTTACTTCAAATGGAGCAAAACCCTCTTGGGATGTTCTAAACACCAACCTCACCAAAAACGAAAACTCAGCCTTTCTGGGCACCATTGAAACAATTTCCAATTTCCTTACCAATGACTTTTTTGACATAGAAACACCAAGCATTATTTTAAACAAAACCTCAGTCAACAGCTCAGTCAACAACTTATTCAATTTAAACTCATCAGTTCTAATAGACATACCGGCATCTGAAGCTTCCTTCAATTCAATCACCATAATAACATTTGACTCCTTGGATAATGTTTTACCTGCAAGAAACAGCAGCAGTCTGAACAACAGTGTCAACACCATCAACGGAAAAGTAGTTTTGGTGAAGGTGAATAGCACAATCAAGAATGTGACTTTTAGTTTTGGCGTACTGAACAAGACACTGGCCAATCCTCAGTGTGTTTTCTGGAACTTCAACCTTTTTGACGGCCTTGGCGGATGGGATGATAAAGGATGTGAACTGCAGTCTGATAAGAATGGCACTGTCACCTGTCACTGTAATCATCTGACCTCCTTCTCCATTTTGATGTCGCCTTTCATTCCAGATGCGGTTCGAGTCGCTTTGGATTTCATCACTTACATTGGAGTTGGCATATCAATGGGTTGCTTGGTCGTGTGTCTTATCATTGAGATGTTGGTATGGAATGCTGTGACTGGAAACAACACGTCTTACATGCGTCATGTCTCTATAGTAAACATTGCCTTTTCCCTTCTGATTGCTGACATTTGGTTCATTATTGGTGCAGCAATTTCCGAATATGAAAAAAAAGATCTACCTGCGTGTTCCACAGCAACATTTTTCATCCACTTTTTCTACCTGGCTCTGTTTTTCTGGATGCTGGTCTCAGGCCTTTTACTGCTCTACTGGACTGTCATGGTTTTCTCTCACATGTCTAAACCAGCAATGTTGGCCATCAGTTTTTCTTTGGGCTATGGAGCTCCCCTCATCATTGCTGTCATAACTATCGCAGTTACAGCCCCAGAGAAACAATACATCAGAGATAATGATGGGGTTTGCTGGCTCAACTGGACAGAGTCAATGGCCCTCCTGGCATTTGTGATCCCTTCCCTGACCATAGTGGTCATCAACCTTTTGATCCTGATTGTGGTTCTGTACAAAATCTTAAAGAGAGGTGTGGAGGACGTTACCCAGACAGATGAGAGAAATTCTGTGGTGGTCATCGCCAGGTGTCTGGCCATTCTGACTCCCTTCTTTGGTACTACCTGGGTACTAGGAGTAGGAACCATGACTACACCAAACAATCTAGGAATCCATATTGTGTTTGCAATCTTCAATTCATTACAGGTATTTAACCCAGTTAAAAAAACACTAGTAAATAACTCAGTTAAGTACAGTTGACTTGAAAGATTATTTAAAAAAAAAACTGCATTAAATTCCCAATGTTATGTTATACTAAGTTAAGATTTGGATGAACGTTTACAATTAAATACACTGTACTTTGGTGTATTAATTCCATCCTTCACCATGTTATCGTTCAAAGGGTTTGTTCATCTTGGTATTTGGAACACTTTTGGACAAAAAGGTATGTTCCTGACACACTTACTGATACCCCTCATATTACTGTATGTATTGGAATGTGCTGTGTTCTGACAATTAATATTTTGGATGAATTCCTTGTCTGTGCTTTCAGATCCGGGAAGCTCTGACAGGAAGGTCGCAAGTGTCCTCCAACCGCACAAGGGTATGTTTTTTTTCAAACAACACTGCTCTATAATATAGCATGATCATGTTTATTATTAAATATAACATGTTTTACATCTAAATTATTTGTTGCTGGCCACACTATTGTCTATGCTTCCTCATATGACAATTTTATTGTATTTATCACTGTGTTGAACATGTCAGGAAGTTTTCTACCTTCAAGCTAGTATTGAATGTTTTATATTATATTCTCGTTTCAGACCACATGTGCTACAACATCATCGACAAGTGGTTTGGGCTTTTTTCGGATACGGAGGAGAAGTAAGTCTATAGTATAAAACAATACTCTTAGGCAATTGGGCAACTTCACATTAAGTTGCCCTTATACTACAGTACGTGCCATTGTCTGACCTATTTTGCGTACTGTTTCAGATGTTTTCAACATTTTAGCAGCTCCAACATCCAGCACTACTGGTGCATCAGAGACTTTCATCAACACTTAACTCAACGCAACAAATGTGATTATTATGAAATAATCAGACAATCAAAAGGCATTGTCGCACATCATCAATTGACGCACTGGGTTACAGTAGCTAACATCTTGAGTGTGACCTTGAAGTGACTGCCACTAAGAGCTGACCCCAGCTCACAGTGACGTCATTAGTGGTTATGTCTAACACAAAGGGGATTCATACTGAACTGTATGGTGTTAGAATTTTTTTATCGGGATTGTTGAGTATTATTTTGAATAACATTATTACTATTTTTGGGGCGGGGGGGGTTAAATGAGAGTATCACTGTGTAAATGGATTAATCAGCTAACATGAAGACTTGAGATTGTTTCTGAAATAACACGTTGCATTGTCTCTTTAAATAATTCACTGTTCATTTTGTCACAATTTATATTAAGTTTAATCTACACTTAGAAGGTAATATGTTCTGTTGTCTAAGACATTGCACTTTGGATGCTAAAGAATAGTTGTTGATATCATGGTTTAATTATGTGTGTATGCAAAAAGTCTGAGGAGACTAAAAAGACATCCAAAAGATAACGGCTTTCCATTGAGAGGAATGTAAGATAGGCCCCACACACACTGATGTACAATGCATTTGGCACAACCATTGTGCTACTATGGAGTTTTTCTGTACCAAAATAATAACACGTGTTGAGAAGACACGGCACAGTAAAAACATTTGTGCAGACAAACTCCATTGTATCACAAAAATACATGTATCACAATTATTGTGTCAAATCCATTGTAGATCAGCTGTATGACCTCACTTAATCCATGATGTATCTCGTTTTGTCTCTTCATGTTGGCTATTATCAATTTACATGCATTGCTTTTTATTTAAATAAAATGGGGCAAACATCAGTCGTTCAGCACATTATCTAATATGCTTTTTTATGATCTTGCATTATCTTAATCATAGACAATTATATCTTGACATCCCAACTGTACACGTGCCTGTAGGGATAATGTCACGTCCAGGCCTGGGTTAGCAGGCTGGCGTGTTTAGTTTGTGTTTTGTTTAGGAGGGTTTTTTGTTCTAGGTGATATATTTCGATGTTGGGTTGATGGTTCCCAATTAGAGGCAGCTGATTGTCGTTACCTCTAATTGGGAACCATATATATGTTTGTGCTTTTCACTGGGGTTTTGTGGGTCATTGATTATGTTTATATTGTATGTATTATGCGTGTCCCTGGGTTGAGCCACGCCGGAGTTATGATCTTTGTTTTGCCAGTTACGTTAAATAAAAGTATGTACACTGGAAACCTCGCTGCATCTTGGTCCGCTCCATCAGAGAACTGTGACAGATAAGACAGTTGACACAATGATGATATAATCATTGTTTGAAGGACAGCACAATGTTAACAAAAGAGCATGCAAAGTAATGGGTCTTTCTTGGTTTCGTTTCACACAGAGCACTTAGGCTACTTTGTTTACATTCAAGAAATGGCACATTTCTGTAAGTTTAATTATTAGTTAAAAGATCATTATTAAAATACTTAAATTAATTAGTTAATTAGATCATTTTGTTGTGTTCTGGCAACCATTGATACTGTAGCATATTTAGTCTAGGGAGTGTCCAGAGGATGTACATACAGTAAATCAAGCTGCCTCATGATACAGAAACAGGAGATTAGGCTCCTGCACTATGGGCCATTCAGGCTTGGACAAGGCTTACTTTTCCCAGACTTACTTACTTACTTACATGGTTTGTATGCATGTGTAAAAATATATATGTTTTGTAAAATTACCTCCAGAATTTCTATAGATTTACGACACCTCATTTCAAGCTTTTAAACAGCCAAATACGAATTCCCATGTCAATTCACACGACATGTCAACACGTCCTGTCAGCCGGCAGTCAAACTGCACGACAGTGCTGTCGTTCACTCGTGAAACTAAAACTAACCTCAATGGCTAAGTTTAGGCATCAATTCCGAGTGGTTAAGGTTTGGGTTAGGGTTAAAACAGAAACATTTTAATGAAAAAAACAACAACGTGTCTAGCACTGAGATTGAACCTGCGATGTTTGAAGCCGTAGCCCACCATTTAGCCCATCCTCAACCAAATGTTGAGCATGGGCTAAATGTGGAATTAACACAACCAATCATGATTGTTAAACAAAAGTTACCTTTGCACATGAGGTCCAAAATAATTCCAGCACTGTGCACCCGCCAACTTTCCTTAAATTCTGAAGTAGCTGAAATTAACTGGAGAAAGCATCTGAACAAGCAAAACATTGCCCCTCTTTCTTACTATATGTAGCCCATGTATCTTATGCTGTTTGGCCAAAAAGAGTATGGCATGCCATACTCTTTTTGACCAGACAGCATCAGATACATTGTCTACACGTTCTGAGACAGAGGGGTGCTGTTTCGCTCGCTCGGTTGCTTTGTCTGAGATTGATGAGTCTTTGTCTGCGCATGTCTCGTCAAATAAATTATCAACATTAAAATATTATTTTTGTACGGGCAAGGTGGCACGGTAGGGCAAGCCAGGCCTCCTAAGGCCTGCCTATAACACAGGCCCTGCCTCAACCCCATACACCACACCTGAGCCCTGAGGCTACTATAACAGGCACTTGCGTTGCCCCTAGAGGACAAGTAATTGCCATGTAAATATATAATGTAACTTTACTATTGTAAAACGCGTGGATAGCGCGTAATCCACTGGAGTTTGGGATTGTATTAATTTTCATGTAAAAAAATAGGACTCGCTACAATTATTTGTATTATTTTATTTTTTTTCACCTTTATTTAACCAGGTAGGCAAGTTGAGAACAAGTTCTCATTTACAACTGCGACCTGGCCAAGATAAAGCAAAGCAGTTCGACGCATACAACAACACAGAGTTACACATGGAGTAAAACAAACATACAGTCAATAATACAGTAGAAAAAAACAAATCTATATACAAAGAGTGCAAATGAGGTAGGATAAGGAAGGCAAGGCAATAAATAGGCCATGGTGGCAAAGTAATTACAATATAGCATTTAAACACTGGAATGGTAGATGTGCAGTAGATGAATGTGCAATTCATCAGAAAAACTGGGGTGCAAAGGAACAAGATAAATAAATAAATACGGTAAGGGATGAGGTAGTTGGTTGGGCTATTTACAGATGGGCTATATACAGGTGCAGGGGTCTGTGAACTGCTCTGACAGCTGAACTTAATGCTGGTGAGGGAGATAAGTGTCTCCAGTTTCAGAGATTTTTGTAGTTCGTTCCAGTCATTGGCAGCAGAGAACTGGAAGGAGAGTCGGCCAAAGGAGGAATTAGCTTTGGGGGTGACCAGTGAGATATACCTGCTGGAGCGTGTGCTATGGGTTGGTGCTGCTATGGTGACCAGCGAGCTGAGATAAGGCGGGACTTTACCTAGCAGGGACTTGTAGATGACCTGGAGCCAGTGGGTATTGCGACGAGTGTAAATCGTGGGCCTGCCAACGAGAGCGTACAGGTCGCAGTGGTGGGTGGTATATGGGGCTTTGGTAACAAAACGGATGGCACTGTGATAGACTGCATCCAATTTGTTGAGTAGAGTATTTGAGGCTATTTTGTAAATGACATCACTGAAGTCGAGGATCGGTAGGATGGTCAGTTTTCCGAGGGTATGTTTGGCAGCATGAGTGAAGGATGCTTTTTTGCGAAATAGGAAGCCAATTCTAGATTTAATTTTAGATTGTAGATGTTTGATGTGAGTCTGGAAGGAGAGTTTACAGTCTAACCAGACACCTAGATATTTGTAGTTGTCCACATAATCTAAGACAGAACCGTCCAGAGTAGTGATGCTGGACGGGCAGACAGGTGCGGGCAGCGATCGGTTGAAGAGCATGCACTTAGTTTTACTTGCATTTAAGAGCAGTCGGAGGCCACGGAAGGAGAGAAAATACTGTAGATGCTCTTTGCATGGTGCGTTAACTTCCTAGTACAGATAGTTCTTAGAAAGAGGCAGGTCTCCATTTCCTACAAACAATTTAAAAAAGAATGTCTGTTGATTTGCTATACTCCTACAACATTTGCATGATCGTGGCTTTGACTCAGCCTTTGTTCTGGTTCCTAAAAGTGGGAGTGGAACAACATATTAGGTGATGTTTCTTTAAAGTGTACTGTAAGTATAACTTTATGATAAGCAAATCTGTGAGGTCAGGACAATGCATAGGTCTACCCATAGACAGTATAACCACATTGATGGATTGGCATTACGGTAATGTAATAACTGAGACGCAAGCAAAAGTTAATGCTAAAATATGACTAAAAGTAATGTCATGAGTGAGATCAGTTAATTAGTTGAACACAATTGATTTTCATGTCCAACCCACCTTTGCCTCAGTTGAAGCTTGTAGAGGTATGACAGTCAATTGGTACTGTTGTGTTGTGTGTGTATCGTCTTATATTTCCCTGGGTTTCTTTTCCTGTAGGCTTATTATTATTTTTGCTCCGAATTGAGTTCCTACCCAGTGGGCAAAACTTATCAAAATGATGTCATTACTACCAGATGATGACATTATGATGTCAATTCAACTGAGTTTGCATATACAGTAGCCACTGAGCACTGTATCACTATCGCATTGGGCCGAAAAACATAATTTACTAGTGACTGTATTCATGATACAACACTACCTCTTGTGCCTTATTGCTTAATTGTACAATGTGGCTCTTCCTCTTTTCTGATACTTGTTGCTGCCAGTAACAATTTGCATCTTCTCCATGGTGATGATGTGTTTGCACAATGCAGCTCTAGCCACAAAGAGACTGTAAATCAACTAGATCAGCCGCGGGCGATTTTTGTCAGAGCGGATGGTGGGGAGATGGAACATAATTATAATAGTTTGTACACTGCAAATAGTCCAAATAGATTATATTTGAAAATAACCATCATTTCATACCTTGATTACAACGAGACATAACATATTTATCTTCTTTTTTTGTGGGACTACTTCTAAATTCCAAAATTTCCCAATTTTTTTCCCCAAAAACTAAAAACAATAAAAACCATACATGCACTACCGTTCAAAAGTTTGGGGTCACTTAGAAATGTTCTTATTTTTGAAAGAAAAGCAGATTTTAAAAAACCACATTGTCTGTTAAAATAACATCAAATTGATCAGAAATACAGTGTAGACATTGTTAATGTTGTAAATGACTATTGTAGCTGGAAACGGCAGATTTTTTAAATGGAATATCTACATAGGCGTACAGAGGCCCATTATTAGCAACCATCACTCCTGTGTTCCAATGGCACATTGTGTTAGCTAATCCAAGTTCATCATTTAAAAGACTAATTCATCATTAGAAAACCCTTTTGCAATTATGTCAGCACAGCTGAAAAATGTTGTTTTGATGAAAGAAGCAATAAAACGGGCCTTCTTTAGACTAGTTGAGTATCTGGAGCATCAATATTTGTGGGTGTGATTACAGGCTCAAAATGGCCAGAAACAAAGGCCATTCTGCTGAAACTCGTCAGTCTATTCTTGTTCTGAGAAATGAAGGCTATTCCATGTGAGAAATTGCCAAGAAACTGAAGATCTTGTACAATGCTGTGTACTAGAACAGAACAGCGCAAACTGGCTCTAACCAGAATAGAAAGAGGAGTGGGAGGCCCGGTGCACAACTGAGCAAGAGGACAAGTACATTAGAGTGTCTAGTTTGAGAACAGTCCTCAACTGTCAGCTTCATTAAATAGTACCCGCAAAACATCAGTCTCAATGTCAACAGTGAAGATGCGTCTCTGGGATGCTGGCCTTCTAGCCCATCTTAATCTTTTCTTTTTATTGGCCAGTCTGAGATATGGCTTTTTCTTTGCAACTTTGCCTAGAAGGCCAACATCCCGGAGTCGCCTCTTCACTGTTGGCGTTGAGACTGGTGTTTTGTGGGTACTATTTACTATTTGGTTGCTGGTAATAAGCCTATGTAGATACTCCATTAAAATAATCTGCCGTTTCCAGCTACAATAGTCATTCACAAAATGAACAATGTCTATACTGTATTTCTGATACATTTTATGTTATTTTACTGGACAAAAAATTTGCTTTTCTTTCAAAAACAAGGACATTTCTATGTGACCCCAAACTTTTGAACGGTAGTGTATATGAAAAACACTTGTGCGGCAGTTTTTGCCTGCGAGCCACCTGTTGGCAACCCCTGCTGTAAACCATTCATCCCATTGTTACAAGAGAACAATCTGGCCTTCAAGGAAATTGTTTGAGGATGGCGCCCCACATCAAAATATTTTTCCACCGGCACTGGTTTCATAAATTCACAATAGCGATAAAATATTCACATACTTGGATTTGTCATCCAAAGGGTCCCAGCTATAACATGTAGTGTCGTTTTGTTAGATAAAATTATTCTTTATATCCTAAAAAGTCTGTTTAGTTGGAGCCATCGATTTGAGTAATCCACTTGTTCAACATGCAGAGAAATTAATTCGAAAATCTACCCCTAAACTTTGTTTCAACAAGTCAAAATACGTTTCTATTTACTCCTCAGATACCCTAAAATATAATCAAACTATAATATTCTCATGGAAAGAAGTATGTTCAATAGGAAACCGATTTTGTCCCTGTACTAAAACTGATATTTCTTATTCGGTTTTGAAGTTACAAGCCTGAAACCTTAGACTGCTAGACTGCTGACACGCTGTGAAAGCCATAGGAATTCTCAGTATGACCTTATACTTGCCATTCTAAGAGGATGGTCTCTCAAAAAAAATCTGGTTGGTTTTCCTTTGGATTTTCTCCTAACATATCTACTGTGTTATATTCTCCTACATTATTTTAACATTTCTACAAACTTCAAAGTGTTTTCTTTCCAATGGTACCAATTATATGTATATCCTGGCTTCAGGGCCCGAGCAACAGGCAGTTTACTTTGGGCACGTCATTCAGGCGGAAATTGAGAATAAAGGGGACTAGCCCTAAGAAGTTAAGAACATGATGTTGTTTTGTCCATTTTAACCAGTATTGAAGTACTTACGAGGTCACTGTTTCTCAATGTGTGTAGCACACTAGGCTTACAGGTATGCCTCATCAAGCACTGTGTTCTGTAATGCCTATAAGGTATATATTTGCAACAAAATAACCAAACACATCTGGGCACTAACTGCTCCATCTGTCTTTCCTCAATTGAATGTATAAGAATGAATGTATAGGAATGACATGTCCAGACAACATTTCCTCTTGACAGGCTGTAACCTCCTTAAGGAGAAAGCTGTATTTGGTAGCCAAATGTGGATGGAAAGTTGAAGGCCATTGTTGACCAGTCCAGATGGCATAGGGAGATACCAGCCATGCAAATGGCAAGGAGCACTTTTTCAAAGTAGCTACTCATTGTCATATGCAACCTCCGTCGTGCTGCTTTCAAGCATTTTCCCATTTCCTTTAGCCAGACGCAGCCTGTTCACTGTGAGCATTCAGCCTACCCCGATGGTCTCCTGGTAGACATGGATTACAAACTGCATCCCACCTTTTGATCACTAGTTTCACAGGTCAAACAGGTTTAAGAGCAGATTTCTTAAGTCAAGGTCAGTATTACCTCTTACTGAAAAGCTACTATCTTTCATAATTTATATGCACTGCATTTACAAATGGTTCATACTGCCTAATACTTGGGGGTTGCCTTGTATATTCTTATTCAAATTTATGCCAAGTTGTGGTTTGAAAATACATTTTGAAAGAATATGAAAACATTATTGTGTCAATTAAACATCTTATTACATTAATATTGTTGGCACATTTTTATTTGGTAACATTTTAAATTGTCTAATAATTAGGCTAGATTTCCCAGGCCCAGATTACCCTACTTCTGGATTAAAAAGTACTTTCAATTGAGACTCTCCAGTTCATTTTTGCTCACAGTCTTTTCAAATAAAGTGAACTTCCATAGACAGAAAATATAATGGTCTGGGGCAATGTAACCTACTCAGGTCAGGTGACTTCAACAGTCAAGTGTATATAGGCTGCTTCTATGTAGTCTTCTGTTCCATTCACACTAACCAGGTGTACCGTCTGATTAATGCTCAAATTAATGTCATATTGAGAGTCCATACATTTATGAATAACTAGGCATGTTTTGTTTTTATGTGTTGTGATACAAAAACAACCTCTTAACGCACCATGATGTTTTGTAATTACTGGATTTAGTATCAACATGGTGACCCAGCTGACTGTGTGGGTGTGCTGAGCTTTTACTGCTTTTTGAGGTCTGTTCAGTTTCGGTTCGATTATTACAAAAAAAACACGGTTTTCGATTTCAGTTCCGATTAGACATTAAATGCACTATGCATTATGTGGGTAAATGCTGTAACACTGAATAAAACATTTAATAAAAGTCCCATGATGGTAGTGACTGCCCATTACTGCTTATCACTAATTAACCATAATTTAATCACATTACTTTACTTTAATAAAATATTTGTTTTATTTGATGACTTTATTATTTCATTCCAAGTCATCATCTCATCTCTATAGAGCTAGTGCCTACGATATCTGACAAAATCACTATTTCAGTAGTTCTTCAAAGTAAATAAAGTATATTTCATGACTCTGAATACCAGCAAGGAATCACTTAGATCATGTATTTTCATGCTCGCCAATCAACTGATGAACAAGATTAAGCAGGCACGCAGTGGATTATGGTCTTTGTAGTGAATTACCAGGTGTTCTGCGTTAAACTATGTAGAATATTGTCCGGTTGGAAACTACAACTCCCTACTACATCGCAGTTCAGGAATCATCAGATTTATCTCTACAGAAACTGCACATGGAGCTCACAGAAAACAAGAACGAAATGGAATTCAAATAAGTGAACTGAAGTCGGTCATTTAGTTGTTTAAAAATTGAAAAATATCTTCTTCTTTAATTAATAAACACAAGAAAATACGTGTGCCGTGGCAGTGTACTTTATTAAATAATGGCTTTTTGTTGATATGGCCATGTAAATAATTGAGAGGACATACAGTGTACATAGTGAGTGGATTGTTCTATGTTTTGTTGAATGAGCAGAGATTGATTGACAAGGATCATTCATTGCATCATAAGGAGGTCAACAGGACAAGCTCACCACCTGCTGTGTCTGTATCATGGGGGAATGCAAAGTAATGCAAAGGAAAGTTTGACTAGCTAATTTTGGACTTTGTATACTTCAGGGAAAGGAGCTCAGGAGATAAGAGGTTTATTAATAATGGTCATGACTTATATTCTTTACAGCAGTATCTACCTCTGAGTGAAGCATAAAATAAAATAAACCACCCAGAGATGGATAATACAATCTGAATAGAATAATAAAAGCAACAAGTAGCACGGACTCAAATTAGACAAAAATACAACAGTAAGGTCGATAATATGAACACCAATGGGAGACCACTACAGTATCACTATTGTCTGTCATGAAAACTGTTTTAATTCATTAATGTGTCCAAATTGTTGAAACAGTGTAAATCTTCTTTGCTCCCATCAGACAAACGATGTGGGCCAGAGCGATAATACTTTACTGCGGCGTGGTATTCCTCTACCACCAGGTAAGCAGTACAGTTGAAGTCAGAAGTTTACATACACCTTAGCCAAATACATTTAAAATCAGTTTTTCACAATTCCTGACATTTAATCCTGGTAAAAATGTCCTGTCTTAGGTCAGTTAAGATCACCACTTTATTTTAAGAATGTGAAATGGCAAAAAAATAGTTGAGAGAATTATTTATTTCAGCTTTAATTTCTCTCACATTCCCAGTGGGTCAGAAGTTTACGTACACTCAATTAGTATTTGGTAGCATTCCCTTTAAATTGTTTAACTTGGGTCAAACATTTTTGGAAGCCTTCCACAAGATTCCCACAATAAGTTAGGTGAAATCTGGCCCATTACTCCTGACAGAGCTGGTGTAACTGAGTCAGGTTTTTAGGCCTCCTTGCTCGCACAAGCTTTTTCAGTTCTGCCCACAAATTATCTATAAGATTGAGGTCAGGGCTTTGTGATGGCATCTCCAATACCTTGACTTTGTTGTCCTTAAGCCATTTTGCCACAACTTTGGAAGTATGCTTGGGGTCATTGTCCATTTGGAACCAAGCTTTAACTTCCTGACTGATGTCTTGAGATGTTGCTTCAATATGTCCACATAATTTTGCTTCCTCATGATGCCATCTATTTTGTGAAGTGCACCAGTCCCTCCTGCAGCAAAGCACCCCCACAACATGACACTGCCACCCCCGTGCTTCACGGTTGGGATGGTGTTCCTTTCGGCTTGCAAGCCTCCCCCTTTTTCCTACAAACATAATGGTGATCATTAATTATGGCCAAACAGTTCTATTTTTGTTTCATCAGACCAGAGGACATTTCTCCAAAAGGTACGATCTTTGTCCCCATGTGCAGTTGCAAACCGTAGTCTGGCTTTTTTATGGAGGTTTTGGAGCAGTGGCTTCTTCCTTGCTGAGTGACCTTTCAGGTTATGTCAATATAGGACTCATTTTACTGTGCATATAGATACTTTTGTACCTGTTTCCTCCAGCATCTTCACAAGATCCTTTGCTGTTGTTCTGGGATTGATTTGCAATTTCCGCACCAAAATACGTTCATCTCTAGGAGACAGAACGCGTCTCCTTCCTGAGCGTTATGACGGCTGTGTGGTCCCATGGGGTTTATACTTGCGTACAATTGTTTGTACAGATGAACGTGGTACCTTCATGCATTTGGAAATTGCTCCCAAGGATGAACCAGACTTGTGGAGGTCTATAATTTTTTTTCTGAGGTCTTGGCTGATTTCTTTTGATTTTCCCATGATGTCAAGCAAAGAGGCACTGAGTTTGAAGGTAGGCCTTGATATACATCCACAGGTACACCTCCAATTGACTAAAAGGAGGTCAATTAGCCTATCAGAAGCTTCTAAAGCCATGACATCATTTTCTGGAATTTTCCAAGCTGTTTGAAGGCACAGTCAACTTTGTGTATGTAAACTTCTGACCCACTGGAATTGTGATACAGTGAATTATAATTTAAATGAAGTCCTACCTTACAAACAAGTGCCTCTTTGCTTGACATCATGAGAAAATCTAAAGAAATCAGCCAAGAACTCAGAAAAAAAATTGTAGACCTCCACAAGTCTGGTTCATCCTTGGGAGCAATTGGGAGCCATAGAAAATGTGTGAGCAGAACTGAACTGAAAAAGACTGTGCGAGCAAGGAGGCCTACAAACCTAACTCAGTTACTCCAGCTCTGTCAGGAGTAATGGGCCAAAATTCACCCAACTTATTGGGGGAAGCTTGTGGAAGGCTACCCAAGACGTTTGACCCAAGTTAAACAATTTAAAGGCAATGCTAACAAATACTAAATGAGTGTATGTAAACTTCTGACCCACTGGGAATGTGATTAAATAAATAAAAGCTGAAATAAGTAATTCTCTCTACTATTATTCTGACATTTCACATTGTTAAAATAAAGTGGTGACCCTAACTGACCTAAGACAGGGAATTTTTACTAGGATTAAATGTCAGGAATTGTGAAAAACTGATTTTAAATGTATTTGGCTAAGGTGTATGTAAACTTCCGACTTCAACTGTTGTTATTGACCCTTTGATGATGAAATCTAACGTGTCTCTCTCTCTTCATTTACACAGGCCTTAGCAGTGGGTGAGTTTTTTGATCTGTAGATTTATGTCTGAATACACAACAAACCAAGCAGGTTACTCTCTCTGATGAGAACTAGAAAAGGGCCACATGAGGACAAGTGAATTTACTAACTCTCTCACACAAGCAGATGCACTCTTGAAGACCCTCCCCCATCATTAGAATCAGCTGCCGAAAAGGCCTTCTTGCACATTTGCCTAAAATAAAAAAAAATATCCTTTGTCCTTTATCCTTTGTTTTGTAGATACCTACATGGCTGAGTTCATGGTAGAGAGCAATGTTACATTGGACATCTCTGGTACTCTATCATTGATCAAGGAAATAACTACAGTTAATGGACGTATGACTATTGAACTACTTGAACTAACAGCGGGTACAGTATCACTACTTCTACAAAATATGGTTTCATAGAGAAATTTTCCTCTAGCTGTGTTTTTTCATCCATAGTCTGATTGTTGTTGATTGATAATGTGTGTTTCTGTGTAGAATGTGATATTGTTGGGGATGATTCTACATGTAACTGTTCGACAAAGTACATCTGGAGCAACGCAGTGTGTGACGAGTTCCAGTGTTGCAATGACTCATATTGTAATGCAAATATTTCTTACTTGCCAGCCTTCTGTATTCCCAAAGTGAAAGGTATTATTGTTGATACTGTTATTTTTACTACCATTATTTGATATGATCAATAGACTAGATAATACTATTAACAATTATTAATCATTATTAATTATTCATTGTGTAATTGTTGCTGTTATTTCTACTAATAATTGTCACCCACTGCTATTATTAATGTTGTTGTTGATATTGTTGTGGTGTTATATTGTCACAATTATAATGTTTTGTTTTTGTTTACATAGTTTGCTTTATTGGAACAGTCACATTGGATAAAGTATTTAGTGAAACTAATACTATCAAACAACAGGTACATTTTCATTTTATATTTAGGGAATTAAAATCTGCTGAAATAGTATAATTTGGTTTAGATTAAATGAATAAAATGTATAATGACTTAAAGAAATGTATAGACATTTCTTATAAGCTGAACAAGTGATATACATTATATTTAATATTGATGAACACAATACCTTTTTCTCTCAGCTCACAGAGGGTTTTCAAAAATTAAATGGGTTTGAGGGCCTTAATGTATCTGGACCTAGGTAATATATTCAACATTTATTATGGGATTTATTCATTCTTTAATATTTGGCAGAGTGCTTGTTTTTCTCCCTAAAGATGCAACATACATTTTTGTTTTTGTCTCCCTTTCACACATTGGCAACTCAATATTGACACATAAGGGGTGATGGCCACATTGTTGATTTCGAAGTGGATCTCAGTGTCATATTTCTGACTAAAAAACTTACAAAAATAACAGCTGACCTGGAAACTACTGTAGGCTCCTCTGCGAAAATATCTGTTGAAACATCAGGTAAATGTCCTGCCTCTTCCATTACAGTACAGTCCTTTCACGTAGTGATATTAAGACCATGAGGAGATCTGCCACATTAGGCTCAGATAAGACACATGAGAAAATACAATAGTGAATTCCAATCAGATGCAGTTTCAGAGTTTTTATTTGCAAAGCTTTTGGTGCTATGACAATCTTTAGACCATACAAACAAGTGCAAAGACAGTATGATATTTAAAAAATGTAGCAAGAATTACGGTATGAAATTGATTATGTTATGTTGGTAATGATTATGTGAAACGTGTAAAGATGTATTGTATTTTTTATTGTATTGATACTGTATGTCTCTACTTTTCCACAGGATTTGTAAGCATTAAGTATCCAATGAACATAGTGCCATACCGCTCAACACCGACGCTGAGCTGCACATTTAAAGAAACAACATTTGATGAAACAGATGGCTCTTGGAACTGGTACTTGATAAAGGGACGTGAGACATTTGGTCTGAACACTGGAACCAGCATAACCGTCACATTCCCAGAGGCATCACCTAACTGTACCACAGTCCAAATTAAAAAGTTGTCAGGGAACTGGGCAGGTGTGTCTGAGAGACCTATGATGCTTGCCAATATTAGTTGAGGGAGTAGGATTATATTTCCTGTTTATGTAGTTATTGTAAATGCTGCATCTGATTTGTTCGATGCTGAAATAGACCTACTGATATGATCCTGTTTATTGCTTTTTTATTGCTTCTAAAGGAATTTATAAGTGTGGATTTTCCAAAGGATCC
This sequence comes from Hucho hucho, assembly GCA_003317085.1. Taxonomy (NCBI): domain Eukaryota; kingdom Metazoa; phylum Chordata; class Actinopteri; order Salmoniformes; family Salmonidae; genus Hucho; species Hucho hucho. Next base: position 11,368 of record QNTS01000392.1, on the reverse strand, counting down.
ATTATGCACGCAGCCTCTGCAGAGTTGAAGGTAGCCCTGCTACCAGATAAGATCACCATGACGAGTACCCCACTGACTGTAGAATGCCAAGGTCCAAGCCCTCAAAGTGTGATGGTCAGCGCAACCATCGAGAACAGCACAGAGATGTACGATGTTACTTGGTCATACCAAGCTCAAATGGAACCTCCAAATCCATTCTCAGGTACTCTTATGAACTGTGTATTGAACTATGTATCACCTTATTTCTCTTTGTGCTCAAAATGTATAAAGTTGCAATAACTTGAGAAAAATGTTAACATTATTTTCTAGTCTCGCCAGCAGGGACCAGCTACAGCATAACCCCAAAGATAAATTGCGAGCAATCAGAATTACCGCATGTTTTCACAGTCAAATTTACAAACCAGGAGAACGAGATTGAAAGTGCAAGCATAACTATACCAGTGATTTATGGTATGTTTAGGTTGTATGTCCTTTGAATGAATTTACTTAATCCTCTTCATCCCTTTTGGACATAACGCCACTTCAACAATTCACTTAAAAAACACATTTGAGTGACAGTAATAAACTTGTATGGTTTATTTATACAAAATGTACAAAAATGAAGTGGATGTTAAGTTCTTATTAATACTCCTCACTGACAAACGCTTGTTTTTATCAGCAAGGGAAAAGGAGATGGCTTGTTTAGTAGACTATCTTTGGCCAAAAACCCCAAAAGGTGACACTATTGTCATCCGACAATGTGAGCCGAGGAGAGTGGGTTATAACGAGAGGACATGCAAGGGGCCTGCATGGATGGATGTGCTGGATAACTGTGTCAATGAGGAACTTAATAAAATTCTCATTGCAGCAGAAGTGAGTATGGCCTTAAGCCTCCTGCACTCATATAACTCTCATACTTTAAAGTTGATATGGAACATTGGTAGTGTTTTGGTGAATGCCTATGTTTTGAGTGAAAGCTCTTGCATTCCTGCATTACAGTAATATGACAACATTACTCATGGGTTGGTGATAAATCACATTTTTCAACTACACATCCAGCCACTGGAATAACATGACTATCATTAAAATATTCTAGGCCTGTAGAATGTGGTGGCATTGCAAAGAAAGTTACTATTCCATGTGTGTGGTACCATTCCAGAACTTTAGAGAGGGACTTGGGGCCACACAGGACGTTGCTCGTGAAATATTTTCTGGGTTGAAGAACAGCACAGTTGCTGACACGAACAGCTCAGTTGCTGATTTGAATGCATCCATCAGTGTTCTGGATGTCATGTCTGAAGCATCAGAAACCATCACCCTGGATGAGTCAGTTTTAGATGTGAGAAATTCTGTTTTTTATTTAAGATAGATTACTCTTTATAGGCGCAATCTGCAGTTGATCCGTCCATTTCTGGACTAAAGTCATGATATATAGCCATTGATTATAGAAAAATATAACTTATAAATGCTTGTGTAACTTAGTTCAACTGTCTTACTCCATCATAACTCAAAATATAAGCTTGTTTACTCCAATGTTTGTAAACAATGTAATTGTAAACAAACACTGTACATCTGGAGAATCTTTGCATCCATAGCTCCCTCTATGAATTTGAGAGTCGTTACATTCCTCCAGCTCCATCCCTGAGATATTGACCAAAACAGTGGAGCTTTGTTATTGTTTGAACTGCAGATTGCACCTTTAAACTGTTGCCAAATATTAGGTGACTTGCACATAACCCAGTCAAGAGTATTACGGCTGTGTACAATATATCTCATACAGAAACATTAATTTGTAAAATACAATTCACAGGGTTTTCTTGGTGCAGCAAGCAACATCTTGAATAATCCTTGGAAGGCAGTCAACAAAACCATTGAATATGGAATGTCTTCAAAATACCTAAAGTCTGTCGAGGGTCTAGTGAAGAACATCAAAATGAATACCAGTAACGGAAATGACACCCCAAATCTACAATTCAAACTCTGTCGAGCTCAAAACAACTCATCTTGCAATCGAACTGTGTTTGGCGTGGAGGTCAAATTGGCCCAGTCCTCAGGAATAGTAAAAACTGTGGGAGTAAAAAACCTGGCTGACAAATTAAACAATTCAAAATTCCCAGACAGTGAGTTCCCTAGCATTGTGGTGTCAGCCACACTGCAAAATAGTAATGACTCCAAAATAGACATCAAATTGGACTTTCCCATCAACCAGTCAATGTCTCAAGACTCTAAAATCCTCTGTGTGTTCTGGAACACCACGTTGAAGGAATGGTCTGAAGAAGGCTGTAAGTGGAAGGAAAGGGTCAACAACAGAAGCTACTGCGAGTGCACCCACCTGACCTCCTTCTCAGTGCTCATGTCCAAGACCCCGGTGAACCTGCCCTTTCTGGATGAGATCACCTATGTAGGCCTGGGCATGTCCATTTGCTCCCTTATCGTCTTCCTCTTCATCGAGGCGCTGGTGTGGTCGGCCGTGGTGAAGTCCAACCTCTCACACTTCCGCCACACAGCTCTGGTCAACATCTCTCTATGCCTTTTATTGGCCGACTGCAGTTTCCTGGCCTCCTCCTTCCCCAGCATCTCTGCGACCTGGTGCCTCGTCCTGACAGTGACCAAGCATTTCTTCTTTCTGGCTATGTTCTGCTGGATGCTATGCCTCAGCGTCATGCTACTACACCAGCTCATCTTCGTCTTCCACCCACTGAGGAAGAGGGTGTATCTGCTCTTGTCCACCGTCCTCGGCTACATCTGTCCCACAGTGATCGTGGCAGCTACCTATGTGTACTACAAATACACAGGAAACCCCTACCATGACACGGCAACCTGCTGGCTCATTTACGATGGACTTCTGAAAGGGTCCATTCACGCATTTCTTCTGCCCATCGGGATGATTGTTTTGATGAATCTGTTCTCCATGTGTGTTGTCATCATGACGCTCCTAAAGTCCAATGTCCCTGATGGGAGTAAAGCCGACGAGAAAGAGACAGCCAAAAGCATCCTGAAAGTGGTTGTCTTTTTAACACCAGTCTTTGGGATAACATGGGTTTTCGGATTCTTTGTGCTCATTGAGATCAACCAAATAATGGGTGTTGTGATGCATTATGCTTTCACCATCATAAACTCCTTGCAGGTACTTTTTCATCCATTTTCTATTACAAATATTATTGTCTGAAACTATTGAGTGAATGGAGCTGAAATCAATTTTAACCATTGTATTTATTTATTGTGTCAAATTCTTTCAGGGCTTCTTCATTTTACTGACTGGATGTTTTGCAGAGAAAAAGGTATTTGTCAATCATTGGGGATCTTATGTGATTTAATATTGTTTAATAGTGTGTTACAGTAGTGAACTATGCATACTATGTACTACCACTACTGCTTTTTTGTCATGTTAATACCAGGTGCGAGATGAAGTGTTGAAAGTAATCTTGGCTGGGGTGAGTTCTGCTCTTATAGTTGCTTTTGTTGGCTTCCCATTCATTTATAGAGCAGGAACATGTGTTTACATTTTCTTTAAGTTGCTCTTATACCTGTGTAGTAATGCTATAATTATGCTAGTTACGACATTGTAATTACATAGTAATGGAACTGAAGCGCTTTTGTTATACACAAATGGAATACGGAGTGTGTAATAACAAAAAACTCTCGGCTTCATTCCTTTGTAATTAGAATGCAAAGCCAATTAAAGTACAATATACTAACATTGTAATACAATGGCGTTATTATATAACGAACAGTGTTACTACACAGAAAAGCAACTTAATGTGAAGCGTTACTGAAAGCTCAGATCCCCTCTCTTACCAGGCACCTACTCCCAAAGAGAAAAGTGAGAATATGAAAGTCCCCTTCAAATAAGTGATGAACATCAAGGTTTGTACAGTCTTGATAAAGGACAAACACGTCTGCTGCTGACAAACACATGTAATTAATAAACGTTTTACTCTTCAAGCCCTTAATAAGTTAAATTAGACGTGTTAGTACTGGGCTGTAAGAAGGGTCTGCAGGATTGGGGATTGAAGAACACCGTACTCATCATATGTTGTCTACCTCAGAGAACTAGCTATACACTGGATCAAGCTTTATACTGGATCAGGACCAACCCACCCACCTGCCACTACTCTCACCCAGAGGGATACATCCACCTGGTTGGTTCCTCAAAGACACAGATGACTGTGGTTTAGGTGGTGTTTAGACAGGTCTTATCATGATTTAATTATATTATGTCAATAACATATTAAGTTTCATATTAATTACTAAACTCATACACATTAATCAATTGCTAAACACATCTTTGTGATTTCCTGGAAACATTTTTATTCCTATTTTCTACAAACAGTACTGTAGCATAGTTTGATGTCAGAAGAGATGTCATAATATTACTGCTAATTTGGTCAATGACATTTCGTTAATATGATTTATTAATTGAGTTGTCCTGTACTTGCATTATGACTGCAGATGAAATGTGTAATGTGTAAAGTTATTGTAATAAACAATAAGCCCGGGATTCAATCAGAGGGGTGTTGTAGACCAGGACCGGTCCTGGCTGTTCTGCTGCTCTAGGCGAGACAAAAAAAATGTTGCCCCTGCAAAACTAGAATAGTCCCATTAAGAAAAATGACGATCAAAACACTTCTACAATACGTATTTTCCAGAAGTTGAAATCAGGTACATTTTCGGTTCTGAATGAAAGTTGAAAATAAGTAATTTATAGACGTCTATGTTTGGACAAAATCAAGTCTGTTCCAAACTAGAAAAAATGTGAACCAAACATTGATTGGTCCTGGCTGTTCTGCTGCTTTAGGCGAGACCAAAAAAATGTTGCCCCTGCAAAACTAGAATAGTCCCATTATGAAAAATGATGATCAAAACACTTCTACAATACGTATTTTCCAGAAGTTGAAATCAGGTACATTTTCGGTTTTGATCCAAACTAGAAAAATGTCTGTTCCAAACTAGAAAAAACGTGAACCAAACATTGATTGGTTCAGATTTGGTCCATCTATGTGGTAGGCCTACCATTTGTAAAACAGCCAAAAAGGACAGCCAAAATATGTCGGCGTCGGTTCGTGCATACTGGGGTGTTGCCTACCATGTCAGCATACTATGGAATCTTATGAATGCCCATCCATGTGGTAAGCCTACCGTTTGAAAAAACAGGCAGTTGCATTGCCTTTATTAGTTCTGATTCCTGTGACTTATCAATTTGGCTATTTAAGCTCTGAATATCAGCTACCCAACTTCATCAGGAGTGATCCTGAGCCTATTTGCAATGAGAATCATTGAGTTTACACAGAGGGAAATGCAGATGTTTTTTTTTTTGGTCGTCAAAAATGTATGGATACAAACTTGAAACCACTGGACCGAATTTTGGAAACCCTGTTGTAGAAAAGCACATTGCCTAGCGACAAGGTGTCTTTTAAAGGCTATTTCTTCAACCTTTTCGGAGATTGCATTCATTGTAAACACTGCAGATATCGTCTCAAGCGGAAAATTTGCATCAAATGCACTTCAATTGCTGTGCACTTGTAGACAACGCACCTTTGATTGAATCCTGGCCAAATTGTTATTTATTTTAACGCTAGAGTAAAATCTATGGTGAAAAATGATTTAGGGGGCTGTCAATATTTTTAAACTGTAGTGCTTTGTGTTTTATCTTTTAAATGTTTGCGTGATGCTTTTTTAACCAGGTCTCTCTTGCAAAATATTTTTTTTTATCTCAATGAGACTAACGGCTCTATTAAATCCGTATCGGGGAAGTTCATAGTTACAGTGTGATTAGCCGGAGACTGCATTCATGATAAATGTCACGTATACTCCCTCTCTGCCCTCTAGGTCACCAGACTGCTGATTATACTCACACCTGTCACCAACGTCACACGCACCCGCGCTTATTGACACTCACCTCCTTGATTACCTGCCCTATTTATGTCACTCCCTTTGGTTCTTTCCCCCAGGCGTTATTGTTTCTGTTTCAGTTTCTTGTCTGTGTGCTGTTAGTGTTTCTTGTTTTGTTTTATGTTCCATCTATTTATTAAATATTCACTCCCTGTACTTGCTTCCCGACTCTCAGCGCGCATCGTTACAGGAAATGCTGCATATGTCGGCTCAAATTGGAAATTACCTTTACCTTTATGTATATTGCGCAATCTGTAACGCTTCAGTAATACAGATTGACTAGAGCCCTAACAAGGTTAAATAAATAAATAATCTGAACTCACTGCCACCAATTTATTGTTAGGAATATAGCAGCATAAATTGTGGCTGTAGAGCAAATGCATGCAGGTAATATAATGAAAACTAAGAGTAACTAGCTCTACTAGGGAAGGGTAGTTTCTCAATTAGTCTATGGACTAGATTCAATCTGGAAGATTAAACGTGGAAGATCATCATAGTGGTTCAATCAGAAGTTACCTTTAAATGTCAATCGCGCTGTAACACAGATCTTCTGCGGTCTGGTTTGAATCTAGCCCTATGTTAATAATGATTTATTACATTGTTATCTGTACGTGTGTGCTCTTTCAATCATCTCATAATCAATTAAATAAAGCGACAGAAATCTCACAAACAATTATTTTATTCTTGAGCAACTTGCAACAATGTTGTTTTAGTGCATGTATGTACAATTACAAGTGTCCAAACATAAACATGTTTTTTTATATACAGTTGATACCAGGGCTGGCTCCAGGATGACATCCCTGAGTGGGCATTTTAGTATTGCTTCAGAGTTCCAATAAAACAAGGTAGATTGGTCCTACTACTGTTCGAATGTACAAAAATGTATCTGAAATGTAGCCGTACACATCAACAACCAATGTTTTATAGAATAACAAAAAAAACATTTACCTGGAGTTAACTTTGCAAATAGCACTGCCGGGTGATCTGAAAAGTCATAGTCAATCGATCAAAAATATAATACTTAGAAAAATGTTTATCTTTAATTTACATTCTGTACAAACTATGAGAATAGAAAGAGTCCAAACTTTTGTGAAACATCACAGCATAGTTAAAAAATATATTGCAAAAAGACCTGGATGGTTTATGAGATAGATGGGAGGGGTTGAGGGTAGTTGAAGGATGGGACTAAAAACAAATAAAATATAACTATTGTGAAATATACTGTGTCCTTAAAATGTATATAGTATGTACAGAATAAAATGGAAGTAGAAGCCTAAGTGTTGTTGTCCATTAAAGGGTGGTAGGGTTAGGGGAAAATAATAAAGGAAAATATATTTAACATATATATATATACAGTGAGGGAAAAAAAGTATTTGATCCCCTGCTGATTTTGTACTTTTGCCCACTGACAAAGAACTGATCAGTCGATAATTTTAATGGTAGGTTTATTTGAACAGTGAGAGACAGAATAACAACAAAGAAATCCAGAAAAACGCATGTTAAAAATGTTATAAATTGATTTGCATTTTAATGGGGGAAATAAGTATTTGACCCCTCTGCAAAACATGACTTAGTACTTGGTGGCAAAACCTTGTTGGCAATCACAGAGGTCAGACGTTTCTTGTAGTTGGCCACCAGGTTTGCACACATCTCAGGAGGGATTTTGTCCCACTCCTCTTTGCAGATCTTCTCCAAGTCATTAAGGTTTCGAGGCTGACGTTTGGCAACTCGAAACCTTCAGCTCCCTCCACAGATTTTCAAGATCTTGGGGTCATAGGCAGCATTCCTCCTCCCCCAAACACGTCGAGTTGAGTTGATGCCAAAGAGCTCCATATTGGTCTCATCTGACCACAACACTTTCACCCAGTTGTCCTCTGAATCATTCAGATGTTCATTGGCGAACTTCAGACGGGCATGTATATGTGCTTTCTTGAGCAGGGGGACCTTGCGGGCGCTGCAGGATTTCAGTCCTTCACGGCGTAGTGTGTTACCAATTGTTTTCTTAGTGACTATGGTCCCAGCTGCCTTGAGATCATTGACAAGATCCTCCCGTGTAGTTCTGGGCTGATTCCTCACCGTTCTCATGATCATTGCAACTCCACAAGGTGAGATCTTGCATGGAGCCCCAGGCCGAGGGAGATTGACAGTTCTTTTGTGTTTCTTCCATTTGCGAATAATCACACCAACTGTTGTCACCTTCTCACCAAGCTGCTTGGTGATGGTCTTGTAGCCCATTCCAGCCTTATGTAGGTCTACAATCTTGTCCCTGCATCCTTGGAGAGCTCTTTGGTCTTGGCCATGGTGGAGAGTTTGGAATCTGATTGATTGATTGGACAGGATTGTGGACAGGTGTCTTTTATACAGGTAACAAGCTGAGATTAGGAGCACTCCCTTCAAGAGTGTGCTCCTAATCTCAGCTCGGTACCTGTATAAAAGACACCTGGGAGCCAGAAATCCTTCTGATTGAGAGGGGGTCAAATACTTATATCAATTTATAACATTGCGTTTTTCTGGAGTTTCTTTTTTTATTATGTCTCTCACTGTTCAAATAAACCTACCATTAAAATTATAGACTGATCATTTCTTTGTCAGTGGGCAAACGTACAAAATCAGCAGGGGATCAAATACTTTTTTCCCTCACTGTATATACAGTACAAGTCAAAAGTTTGGACACACCTACTCATTTCAGGGTTTTTATTTATTTAAAATGTTTCTACATTGTAGAATAATAGTGAAGATATGAAAACTATGAAATAGCACATATGGAATCATGTAGTGACCAAAAAAGTGTTAAACAAATCAAAATAGATTTTATATTTGAGATACCTCAAAGAAGCCACCCTTTTTACTTGATGACAGCTTTGCACACTCTTGGCATTCTCTCAACCAGCTTCACCTGGAATGCTTTTCCAACAGTCTTGAAAGAGTTCCCGCATATCCTGAGCACTTGTTGGATGCTTTTCCGTCACTCTGCGGTCCAACAAATTCCAAATCATCTCTATTGGGTTGAGGTCAGGTGATTGTGGAGCCCAGGTTATCTGAAGCAGCATTCCATCACTCTCCTTGGTCAAATAAACCTTACACAGCCTGGAGGTGTGTTTTGGGTCACTGTCCTGTTGAAAAAGAGATGATAGTTCCACTAAGCGCAAACAAAATGGGATGGCGTATTACTGCAGAATGCCGTGGAAGCCAAGCTGGTTAAGTGTGCCTTGAACTCTTAATAAATCACAGACAGTGTCACCAGCAAAGCACCCCCACACCATCACACCTCCTCCTCCATGCTTCATGGTGGGAACCACACATGCGGAGATCATCCGTTCACCTGCTCTGCGTCTCACAAAGACACGGCGGTTGGAACCCAAAATCTCTCATTTGGACTTATCAGACCAAAGGACAAATTTCCACAGGTATAATGTCCATTGCTCGTGTTTCTTGGCCCAAGCAAGTATATTATTCTTATTGGTGACCTTTAGTAGTGGTTTCTTTGCAGCAGTTCGACCATGAAGGCTTGATTCACACAGTCTCCTCTGAACAGTTGATGTTGAGATGCATCTGTTACTTAAACTCTGTAAAGCATTTTTTGGGGGCTGCAGTTAACTCTAATGAACTTATCCTAAGCAGCAGGGATAAATTTGGGTCTTCCTCTGTGGCGGTCCTCATGAGAGCCAGTTTCATCATAGCGCAAATATAGAAAAATTAAAACATTAATATGACATTGACATAAGCATTCAGACCCTTCAGAGTACTTTGTTAAGTTCTTAGGGAGCGGTGGGGCGCTAGTCAGATTTCAAAAAGGCTTTACGGCGAAATCACCACATTTGATTGTTTGAGGATAGCACCCCACATATTTTTCCCATTACCATAAATTCATAAGCCTTCACGGTTCACAGAAAACACATTTCACAGCGAAAACAAATCAAGTATCTTTTGAAGAACTTCTGCTGAGGGCTTCCCAAGTGTCCAACGAAGACAATCCATGGTTCTTTTGTTAGAAAAAGTAATGTATTATATCCATAAATCTCAGTTTGGTTGGCGCGTTATAATGAGAAAATATAGCGTCGACTCCTCCATTGAAACGTGAAGAGAACTCGTTCAACTTATACCTATAAACTTGTCCAAGAACAATCAAACATTATTTTAAATGTATCCTTAGGAACACTTTTATGTATAAATAGTATAATATTTCAACCGGAATATAAACTGGGCGATAAGAAAGGAAAAAAACAAAGAACACGCCAGCCGTGAATGCGCATTTTCTTCTATTGACATCTGTGTGGCCACTTCCTTATTCGTCTTCTTCTATGCTCTAAAAGCATCTAAAAAGAATCAGAACACTTTCTCGAGACTTCCAGAGGAAGCAATAGGTACTGGATTCATATGCCCTTATATGGGCATTTTCATAAGGGAGGGGTTCTAAATGAGGCAATGTGTCAAAACCACTTTTTCCAGGACAGAAATTCCTCGGGTTTTCGCCTGCCATGTCCGTTCTGTTATACTCACAGACACAATGTTAACACTTTTAGAAAATCCAGAGTGTTTCCTATCCAATGGTACTAAATATGTGCATATCCTATTTTCTGGGCCTGAATGGGAGGTATTTTACTTTGGGCATGCCAGGCTCTCCAAAACGGTCACCTCGTGCGCTGCTCCCAAAGAAGTTAAAGCACTGTTGGCAGCGATTACAGCCTCAAGTCTTGAGATCCTCTCAACCTCTGTCAGGTTAGATGGGGAACGTCGCTGCACAGCTATTTTCAGGTCTCCCCAGAGATGTTAGATCGGGTTCAAGTCTGGGCACTGGCTAGGCCACTTAAGGACATTCAGATACTTTTCCCGAATCCACTCCTGCACTGTCTTGGTTGTGTGCTTAGGGTCATTGTCATGTTAGAAGGTGAACCTTCGCCACAGTCTGAGGTTCTGAGTGCTCTGGAACAGGTTAACATCAAGAATCTCTCTATACTTTGCTCCATTTATCTTTCCCGCATCCTTGCTAACCTCCCAGTTCCTGCCGCTGAAAAACATGCCCAAAATATGATGCTGCCACCACCATGCTTCACCGTAGGGATGGTGGCAGGTTTTCTCCAGACGTGACGCTTGGCATTCAGGCCAAAGAGTTCAAACTTGGTTTCATCAGACCAGAGAATCTTGTTTCTCATGGTCCGAGAGTCTTTAGGTGGCCTATGGCAAGCTCCAAGTGTGCTGTCTTGTACCTTTTACTGAGGAGTGGCTTCCATCGGGCCACTCTACCCTGAAGGCCTGATTGGTGGAGTGCTACAGAGATGGTTGTTTTTCTGGAAGGTTCTCCCATCTCCACAGAGGAACTCTGGAGCTCTGTCAGAGTGACCATCGGGTTCTTGGTCACCTCCCTCACCAAATCAAATCAAATCAAATCAAATCAAATTTATTTATAAAGCCCCCCTTACATCAGCTGATGTCACAGAGTGCTGTACAGAAACCCAGCCTAAAACCCCAAACAGCAAGCAATACAGGTGTAAAAGCA
>QNTS01000391.1:782518-792677 GCA_003317085.1 Hucho hucho | reverse complement strand
GTACAAAGTGTGTCCCTTGCCGAGATGAGGAGCCAGCATGGTCATCAACACTGACCCGGACACCCCAAGCCCCTCATATTGTTTGATGTCAGTGGTGGACCCTGTGTAAACTATAATGTCCTGGACAAATCCCGTCTTCACGTCGCACATGACAAAGAACTTGACCCCAAACCTGTGCCTTTTGGAGGGAATATATTGACGGAACGCCAGCCTACCTTTCCATAACATCAGGGACTCATCAATGCATAGGTCCTTGTATGGCACAAAGACCCGACCAAATGCTGATGTCAGGCTGATAAGAACATTTCTTATTTTGTGTAATGGGTCACTTAGGATGGCAGTAGCATTGTTGACAAAATGCAGGCATCGCAGCAGAGCTAGGAAACGGTCTTGGGAAAAGAGGATGGCAAAGAAGGGGGTTGCAAACATAGGATCTGTGCTCCAGTATTCTCTTAGGGAGTTCTTCTTTACTATCCCCATGAGGAGGAATGTCACCAGGAAAGTATACATTTCACTAATTGTGGTTGTCACCCATTTAGCGAGTTTCCCCCTCACTCCTGGCTCTCTCTTCTCCTGTAGCTCCAAGGCATAGCGATTGGTCTCCTCTACTATGTTTCCCAACAGCTCCTCTGTCAGAAACAACTTGAAGCACTCTGCCTCAGTTGGAAATGGCAAGGGGCGTTGCACTCCAGACTGGGACTCATCAAAGCAAACAGCAGGGCCAGGAGGGATGAAATGACTAGCGGCCTTCCAGCTACCACAGAACTCCTGTTCTTCATCCACTGTCGGTCTGCCTCCATCACCACCAGCATCTTCAAAGGGACCTGGTACTTCGTCAGTGGACAAGGGAACCTCAGATTCAGGGTTCTCAATGGCTACAAGGTTGGGGGGCAGCTCCTCACTGTCAGAATCAGATTCCTGACTTTCATACTCAGACTCATTGTCAGAATTTTAAAAAATCTCCAGAATTTCCACATTTGTGAGTGGTCTCCTTTTGAAAGACATTGCTAATGCTGCAGCTTAGCTCACTAGCTATATACATCAACACTGAGTGGCTCAGAGTGGGAGTGAGAGGTTATGTTGAGCACGCGACACTTGTATCAATAAATCACTATCAGAAAATGTTTTGTGTGGTAATTATTTATATATTCACTGTTTTATTCACGTTTTCAATTACAGGTGACAAATCATGCATTCCGATTCTTGCATAGATTGAAATGGGCACATATTCTGTGTGTAAAATATTCCAGCTGTGTAGCCATGTTTGTTGACATACAATGCATTCTGGGTTTCACGTAATTTTTTTGAGGACTTCCGGAAATGAATGGTGGGATGTGAACTATAGTAGATGACACATCTCTTCAACGTGCATACTATAAACAGACCAAAGTCATCTCGTCTTCTCTTATTATCTTTGGTTTCTGTGAGGAAAAAGAGCATGGCTGCGCGCTGAAACTCGCTTACTTTCGACGTCTAGAAAGTGTTTTACCTAATTATTTTGGTCAATGGTGAGCTCACCTGTGATGTGATTAATTATACACAGTAATTGCTATTAACTAATTCATATTGTAGTTTATGTCAGCCGAGAGTTTGAAAATATGACCACTTGTGTTGAGTCAATCTTTCCTCAGTTAGCGCGAGGACAAATGTAGCCTACATTTTTCCGATTAGGGTGATTCTGTTATGCTGTATCTACTTCTGTGAACGTTTAATGCAAAAAATAAACTGCTCACATTCTGGACATAACTTTGTAAGGACTGTGTTTATGTAAATAGTTTCTGAAAAAAGTGTGGCCAGCTCAATTGTTGATTGTTGTTATTCGAAACTGGTGTTTTAAATAAACATTCTAAACGAATGTTCTAATCACAACTATGAGATCGTACACTTGAGGGACCACTGTAGAACGATCACAGCTATGAGATGGTACGTGTGAAAGGGTTAAAGTGTTTTTACTTAAGTACTTTACACCACTGTATTTCAGTTACTAATCAAAGAAATAGGTTGTTACTTTTTTTAATCGTTCCTATAACAGATCCAACTCAATTAATTATTATTCTCTCTCTGTTGGCGTAATATAAAAAAATCACCCTGCCCCAGATTCTATTTGTTTTTTTCCTCTCACCAAGTTCCTGTTCATGCACGCACTACTACTACTAACTGATTTAGTGAGGGAGATGAGAATCAGTGTGGAAGTACCCCCATTTCTTTGATTTGGTAGGACAAAATGACAAGAATATAATTGTAAAATGTAAACTGTGCCCAGGCGGGAAACACCTCTCCACACAACTTCCCAATCTCTTGAAGCACCTGCAAAGGCAACAAGTCAACACAAAACTCTTAGCAAAAGACCCCCGAGACCTGACCACTGCTGCTGAAGATGAGTGTAGGCATACCTCATATATCCAACGAAAGCTAGATTTTAATTGCTCAGTAGGACAGGCTATAGCCCAGGGAGAGCTGAACAAGCTTGTAGCTCGGTATGTAGTAGAGAAAATACATTGAGTGAGGACGCGCAACATTTTGGGGTGTAACGCAAAAGTAATATAACGAGTAGTGTAGCGAATTACTTTTCCCAGGGAGTAATAAGTAAAGTTATTTGTTATTGTTGAAAGAAGTAACGAGTAATAGGTAATATATTACTTTTTTTGAGTAACAACCCCAACACTGGAGTTACCACCACCCATCCTCCAAACACCCGACAAAGTGACAAAAAGTGGCTGATCTCTTCTTGAACAAGTCACAAAGGCATACACTGGCAAAACCTCCATCTTATCACATTTAGCGTCAGTTTTATTAACAGCTCTAATTCCCCTAGATGTATTCCCTCCAAAGGCTGCCACATAAAGGGTAAACAGATCCAAACTCAGCTAAAGTTACAATGTAAGCACACTCGTCATACAGCCTTCTCTCTTTATAAAAGGCCCTGGCACAAGATATATGGGCTAACATACAGTTGCGGTCAAATATCTTGGCACTCCCTATGTCTTCAAAAATAAGTTGAAATTGAACAAATATTTTGATCTCCACACCTTGTTATTGGATTTTCAACATTGCAGAACCAATATTATTTTTGTAAACGTTTTAAACAATTTTAATTGAGAAAATAAAGACAAAAGGCATGGACAAACCTATTGGAACCCCGGAGCTAGTACTTGGTTGCACAGCCTTTGTCCAAGATAACTGCTGACAAATACTTATTGTAGCCATCAATGAGCTTGCTGCACCTTTCTACTAGCAAATTGGTAAACTCTTCAGAAGCAAACTGCTCTAATTCTTCAATGTCTGAGCGGTGCCCTCCACTAACTGCTGTTTTCAGTTCTCACTATAGAGATCTGAACTATTCCCTGGCCACTCCAGAACAGTACAATGTTTCTTCTTGAACCATTCCAGGTTGCTTTTCATGTGTGTTTGGGGTTGTTGTCCTGCTGGAAGACCCACAACCTATAACAGAGACAGTTTTTGGACACTGCGTTGAACACTCCAAAACACCTTGATAATCTGCTGCTTATATGATGTCTTGCACACATTCTAGGCATATCATGAGCAGCAAAACAACCCCACAGCATTATCAAACATCTCCCATGTTTGACTGTAGTGAAACCAACTTCAGATAGCACCCCAGAAGAACGACACACAGACTCCCACACTTCAGGTTGACTTTGATTAATCTGCAGTAAAAGATATCAAACAGTGGTGACAGTCATTGACAGGACGGTCACAGCCACCCTTTCATTGGTTGGATGAAACACGAGATACCTTTTATATAGGAGCAATAGTAATGATACATGCAGTGGTGGAAAAAGTATTCAATTGTCATACTTGAGTAAAAGTAAAGATACCTTAATTGAAAATGACTCAAGTAAAAGTAAAAGTCACCCAGTAAAATAACACTTGAGTAAATGTCTAAAAGTATTTGGTTTTAAATATACTTAAGTATCAAAAGTAAATGGAATTGCTAAAATATACTTAAGTATTGAAAGTAAAAGCAAAAGTATAAATAATTTCTAATTCCTTATATTTAGCAAACCAGATGGCACAATTTAATAAAACAAAATTTGTTGACGGATAGCCAGGGGCACACTCCAACACTCAGACATAATTTACAAACAATGCATTTGTGTTTAGTGAGTCTGCCAGATCAGAGGCAGTAGGGATAAGCAGGGATGTTCTCTTGATAAGTGTGTGAATTTAACAATTTTCCTGTCAAAATGTAACGAGTACTTTTGGCTGCAAGGGAAAATGTATGGAGTAAAAAGTAGATTATTTTCTTTATGAATGTAGTGAAGTAAGTGAGGTTGAAACTCTACATTTTCACTCTGTCACACTCACCCCCTCAGAATTCCATCAACCCATTTCAAAGGTGGGTAACCACTACAAGTGTGAAATGGAAATGTGTTTTCTTGCATATTCCAACTCACCCTGAGAGTGGGGTCACAGCAATTATTCACAGCAACCCTGGAGCAATTAAGGTTAAGTGCCTTGCAACAGGGCAGATCGGCAGATTTTTCACATTGTCGGCGCAGGGATTCAAACTAGCAACCTTTCAGTTACTGGCGCAACGCGCTAACCGCTAGGCTACCTACAGACCTTAAAGACACATGACAACGACAGGCACTTTAAACTTGTTGAATACATTCCTGAAGAGTAAACCTAAGCCATGGGCTGTCCATAGAACTGTAGAAATAAATAACGTGCCTTTTACACTTTCTTGCCCGTATCCTGAACTGTCTTGTGCACTCAACTCAGCATCACTGATAACTATAACTCTTAACAGGACATCTGAGTGTTGCTATGCTCTGTGACATGTCAACTATTGTATCATTTTCATGACTTCAATGATTCTCTAACAATTGTTCCGTATCTTGCACGTGTCACACTACCCTCCCTGAAGGATTCTTAGAGCTTTGTGAATGGACTGTATCCAAGATGGCGTAACAGTCGGACGTGTGTTTTGCCTTGTCCCATGTAAATATCGTTTTTTTCCCTTGTTTTTTCGTATATATTTTGTATATATTTTAATCTTGCTTTCCATCTACGGACTGAATATACTCTCCTGCAACCTGCCTCACCCAATGTGGTACGGATCTGCTATTTTTATACTTTAAAACTGGAACCCCTATCAGAAGCTAGCCAGCTAACTAGCTACCAGATAGTAGTCAGTTAGCCACAGCTAGCGGTCTTCACAGTTAACTCGGACACCAGCAAGCCTCAGCTTGGTCAATGTCTGGACTGCGCGATATCAACCCAGAGCATATCGGACTGCTTTTTCTCTACCACATCTCCGGATTCCTACCGGAAGCTCTGAACCTTTACACCAAATCATCACAGCTAGCAAGCTGCAATCCGAGTGGCTACTCCTGGCTAACGTCTCTGTCCCGAAGCAAGCACCAGTTAGCCTTGAGCTAGCCTCCCGGCTAGCCGAAGAGGTCCACCAGCCAATTCTTCGGCTACAATATCTCTTTTGCTAATTGGCCTGGACCCTTTACTGCCGACACGGAGCCCCGCCGATCCATCACAACTGGTCTCCCGACGTAATCGTCCGAAGTGGTTTCAACAGGCCCCTTCGTTGCGACGTCTCCGGAGGCCCATCTGCTAGCTTTTCTGAATCGCCGTGTCTTC
This sequence comes from Hucho hucho, assembly GCA_003317085.1. Lineage (NCBI taxonomy): Eukaryota > Metazoa > Chordata > Actinopteri > Salmoniformes > Salmonidae > Hucho > Hucho hucho. Next base: position 787,058 of record QNTS01000391.1, on the reverse strand, counting down.
TGCTCGCCTAGCGTAGTAGCGACCACTGAATCGTCTCCCTGATTCATCTATTGCCACTCATTGGAGCCCATGATCACTCGGCTACACGTGCCTCTCCCTAATGTCAATATGCCTTGTCCATTGCTGTTTTGGTTAGTGATTATTGTCTTATTTCACTGTAGAGCCCCCAGCCCTGCCCAATATGCCTTAGATAGCCTTTTTGTTCCACCCCCGACACATGCAGTGACCTCACCTGGCTTAACTGGTGCCTCTAGAGACAAACCCTCTCTCATCGTCACTCAATGCCTAGGTTTATCTCCACTGTACTCACATCCTACTCTTGTCTGTACATTATGCCTTGAATCTATTCTTCCATGTCCAGAAATCTGCTCCTTTTACTCTCTGTTCTGAACGCACTAGACGACCAGTTCTTATAGCCTTTAGCCGTACCCTTATCCTACTCCTCCTCTGTTCCTCTGGTGATGTAGATGTTAACCCAGGCCCTACAGCCCCAAGCACCACTCCCATTCCCCAGACTTCTATAACCGTAAAAGCCTTGGTTTTATGCAGGTTAACATTAGAAGCCTCCTCCTCAACCCGGGTGTCCTAGCCGTGTCTGAATCCTGGCTTAGGAAGTCCACCAAAAATCCAGATATTTCCATCCCCAACTACAACATTTTCCGACAAGATAGAACTGCCAAAGGGGGCGGAGTTGCAATCTACTGCAGAGATAGCCCAAACAATTCGAGCTTCTACTTTTAAAAATCCACCTGTCCAGAAACAAGTCTCTCACCGTTGCCACTTGTTATAGACCCCCTCAGCCCCCAGCTGTGCCCTGGACGCCATATGTGAATTGATTGCCCCCCATCTATCTTCAGAGTTTGTACTGTTAGGTGACCTAAACAAGGATATGCTTAACACCCCGGCCGTCCTATAATCTAAGCTAGATGCCCTCAATCTCACACAAATTATTAAAGAACCTACCAGGTACAACCCTAAATCCGTAACCATGGGCACCCTCTTAGATATCATCCTGACCAACTTGCCCTCTAAATACACCCCTGCTGTCTTCAACCAGGATCTCAGCGATCACTGCCTCATTGTCTGCATCTGTAATGGGTCCGCAGTCAAACGACCACCCCTCATCACTGTCAAACGCTCCCTGAAACACTTCAGCGAGCAGGCCTTTCTAATCGACCTGGCCCGGGTATCCTGGAATGATATTGACCTCATCCTATCAGTAGAGGATGCCTGGTTGCTCTTTAAAAGTGGTTTCCTCACCATCTTAAATAAGCATGCCCCATTCAAAAATGTAGAACTAAGAACAGATATAGCCCCAGACTTGACTGCCCTTGACCAGCACAAAAAACTTCCTGTGGCGTTCTGCATTAGCATCGAATAGCCCCCACGATATGCAACTTTTCAGGGAAGTCAGGAACGAATAGTCATAGTCAGTTAGGAAAGCTAAGGCTAGCTTTTTCAAACAGAAAGTTCCATCCTGTAGCACTAATTCCCAAAGGTTTTGGGACACTGTAAAGTCAATGGAGAATAAGAGCACCTCCTCCCAGCTGCCCACTGCACTGAGGCTAGGAAACACTGTCACCACCAATAAATCTACGATAATCGATATTTTCAATAAGCATTTTTCAGCGGCTTGCAATGCTTTCCACCTGGCTACCCCTACCCCGGCCAACAGCTATTAACCCCCTGCAGCAACTGATGTTCTGAAAGAGCTGCAAAATCTGGATCCGTACAAATCAGCTGGGCTAGGCAATCTGGACCCTCTCTTTCAAAAATGATCAGCCAAAATTGTTTGCAACACCTATTACTATCCTGTTCAACCTCTCTTTTGTATCATCTGAGATCCCCAAAGACTGGAAAGCTGCCACGGTAATCCCCCTCTTCAAAGGGGGAGACACTCTAGACCCAAACTGTTATGGACCTATATCCATCCTGCCCTGCCTTTCTAAAATCTTCAAAAGCCAAGTTAACAAAACAGGTCACCGACCATTTTGAATCCCACAATACCTTCTCCACTGTGCAATCTGGTTTCCGAGCTGGTCATGGGTGCACCTCAGCCACGCACAAGGTCCTGAATTATATCATAACCGGCATCAATAAAAAACTACTGTGCAGTACTGTGCAGCCGTCTTCTTCGACCTGGCCAAGGCTTTCGACTCTGTCAATCATTGCATTCTTATCGGCAGACTCAACAGCCTTGGTTTCTCAAATGACTGCCTCGCCTGGTTCACCAACTACTTCTCCGATAGAGTTCAGTGTGTCAAATCGGAGGGCCTGTTGTCCGAACCTCTGGCAGTCTCTATGGCAGTCTCTATGGGGGTTCCACAGGGTTAAATTCTCGGGCCAACTCTTTTCTCTGTATATATCAATGATGTCGCTCTTGCTGTTGGTGATTCTCTGATCCACCTCTACGCAGATGACACCATTCTGTATACATCTGTCCCTTCTTTAACTTCTTAGGGAGCAGCTCCCGAGGTGACGGTTTTGGAGAGCCTGGCATGCCCAAAGTAAAATGCCTCCCATTCAGGCCCAGAAAATAGGATATGCACATATTTAGTACTATTGGATAGGAAACACTCTGAAGTTTCTAAAAGTGTTAACATTTTGTCTGTGAGTATAACAGAACGGATATGGCAGGCGAAAACCCGAAGAATTTCTGTTCTGAAAAAAGTGATTGACACATTGCCTCATTTGGAACCCCTCCCTATTGAAAACAGCCATATCTGGGACTAAGATTGCAGTACCTATTGCTTCCACTGGATGTCAACAGTCTCTAGACAGTGTTTGGTGATGTTAGGTTGCTCTGGATGGTAATAAAAGAAGAATGTCGAACTAGTCACAGGATGTAAACACAAGAGGAGGCGCGTTCACCGGCTCGCGCGCGCTGTGGTATTTTCCTTTCCTATCGTCCAGTTTATAATCCGGTTGAAATATTATAGTAAATATACATAAAAGTGTTCCTAAGGATACATTAATGATGTTTGATTGTTCTTGGACAAGTGTATAGGTATAGGTTTAACGCGTTCTCTTCACGGTTCAATGGGCGAGTGGACGCTGTATTTTATGAACATAACGCGCCAACCAAACAGAGATTTATGGATATAATAAATGACTTTTTTGAACAAAAGAACCATTGGATGTCTTCGTTGGACACTTGGGAAGCCCTCAGCAGAAGTTCTTCGAAAGGTAAGGGATTTTATATTAGCGATTTTGTGCATTTTATGAGACCCGCTTTGGTTATGGATTTATGCTAATGCATTAAATATGAGAGGGGCTATCCTCAAACAATCATATGTTGTGCTTTCGCCGTAAAGCCTTTTTGAAATCTGACAATGCTGTGATATTACCAAGAATCAGAGCTTTTGATGACTATGCAACACTTGTATATTGATGAATGTTTAATAATTCAACTTTTGGGTTTTGAATTTGGCGCCTTACTTTTCACCGGGTAGTGCCCCACTGCTCCCTAAGTAGTTAATTACACCATCTACACCCAGCGCATGACAGGAGGCCTACTGGAGAAATACTATAAGAGCAAATGTTCCATAACCTGTAGGTAGGTAAGCCTAGGGTCTGAAGAGATAGTTCAGAGCTTTTGCTCTTTTCTATAATCTATAGTGAACACAATATATAGTCTGTACTTGGCATGTAGGTTTTTCACTTATGGGTGGCACAAATTGCGATATGGGAGGGGAATGGGCAGGGTATATGAAATTAAATACTGTAGTATTGTTATAGAAATTTTGTTCTCAATGTTCACAAACTGAACATCAATTAAACAAACTCTGTCTGTTACCCAGTATTTGTAAGATACTGGTTGAAATAAGACAGACAGAAGCCCAGAATACAATAGTCAAGTGTAAATGGTTTAATTCAGGAGAGCTCTCAGCTCTAAAAGGTGTACACAGTCTTTTATATGGTACAATGTTGAAATACAAAGATACAAAATTCCCACCACTTCCCCTGCCCTCTCCAAGAAAATAGTGTCTTCCCACAGTACCCATTCATTCCTTATCACAATCTTTGCACATAAGTCAAACTTGGGAGGTTCTTCTCAAGGACGGGCCTCTCGCATGTGTCTGGTAGAATCAAATAATTCTTTGTTCTCCCAGACACCCCCTAAATGAAGTCATACTTCTGCACACCAAGTTAATATCTAGACACACACACATTAATTGCACTACCATTTGTCTTGTAACCCTATCTCTATTGCATACATTTTCAGAATGGAATGTTCTTAGTATTAAGTACAAACATTTAGTCATCAAAACATAAAATCTATAACAATCCACCCTTTTGACAAAATTTTGACACACAATCACCCATCTATATTGATTAGAATCAATAATTACACCACACCCAATAGAAACAAACTAGAAAGAAATAACACCACATCTATTTTGATTAATTATCATTGTCACATAAAACGATTACACAAAACCAATACATGTATTTACATCTGAACCACAACAATTACTGTTCTAGGCATATATCGAATCATAACATTTCTACATTTCTAGTTAGGATTTTCATTATAAAC
>QNTS01000391.1:766456-778503 GCA_003317085.1 Hucho hucho | reverse complement strand
CAAGGCTTTCGACTCTGTCAATCATTGCATTCTTATCGGCAGACTCAACAGCCTTGGTTTCTCAAATGACTGCCTCGCCTGGTTCACCAACTACTTCTCCGATAGAGTTCAGTGTGTCAAATCGGAGGGCCTGTTGTCCGAACCTCTGGCAGTCTCTATGGCAGTCTCTATGGGGGTTCCACAGGGTTAAATTCTCGGGCCAACTCTTTTCTCTGTATATATCAATGATGTCGCTCTTGCTGTTGGTGATTCTCTGATCCACCTCTACGCAGATGACACCATTCTGTATACATCTGTCCCTTCTTTAACTTCTTAGGGAGCAGCTCCCGAGGTGACGGTTTTGGAGAGCCTGGCATGCCCAAAGTAAAATGCCTCCCATTCAGGCCCAGAAAATAGGATATGCACATATTTAGTACTATTGGATAGGAAACACTCTGAAGTTTCTAAAAGTGTTAACATTTTGTCTGTGAGTATAACAGAACGGATATGGCAGGCGAAAACCCGAAGAATTTCTGTTCTGAAAAAAGTGATTGACACATTGCCTCATTTGGAACCCCTCCCTATTGAAAACAGCCATATCTGGGACTAAGATTGCAGTACCTATTGCTTCCACTGGATGTCAACAGTCTCTAGACAGTGTTTGGTGATGTTAGGTTGCTCTGGATGGTAATAAAAGAAGAATGTCGAACTAGTCACAGGATGTAAACACAAGAGGAGGCGCGTTCACCGGCTCGCGCGCGCTGTGGTATTTTCCTTTCCTATCGTCCAGTTTATAATCCGGTTGAAATATTATAGTAAATATACATAAAAGTGTTCCTAAGGATACATTAATGATGTTTGATTGTTCTTGGACAAGTGTATAGGTATAGGTTTAACGCGTTCTCTTCACGGTTCAATGGGCGAGTGGACGCTGTATTTTATGAACATAACGCGCCAACCAAACAGAGATTTATGGATATAATAAATGACTTTTTTGAACAAAAGAACCATTGGATGTCTTCGTTGGACACTTGGGAAGCCCTCAGCAGAAGTTCTTCGAAAGGTAAGGGATTTTATATTAGCGATTTTGTGCATTTTATGAGACCCGCTTTGGTTATGGATTTATGCTAATGCATTAAATATGAGAGGGGCTATCCTCAAACAATCATATGTTGTGCTTTCGCCGTAAAGCCTTTTTGAAATCTGACAATGCTGTGATATTACCAAGAATCAGAGCTTTTGATGACTATGCAACACTTGTATATTGATGAATGTTTAATAATTCAACTTTTGGGTTTTGAATTTGGCGCCTTACTTTTCACCGGGTAGTGCCCCACTGCTCCCTAAGTAGTTAATTACACCATCTACACCCAGCGCATGACAGGAGGCCTACTGGAGAAATACTATAAGAGCAAATGTTCCATAACCTGTAGGTAGGTAAGCCTAGGGTCTGAAGAGATAGTTCAGAGCTTTTGCTCTTTTCTATAATCTATAGTGAACACAATATATAGTCTGTACTTGGCATGTAGGTTTTTCACTTATGGGTGGCACAAATTGCGATATGGGAGGGGAATGGGCAGGGTATATGAAATTAAATACTGTAGTATTGTTATAGAAATTTTGTTCTCAATGTTCACAAACTGAACATCAATTAAACAAACTCTGTCTGTTACCCAGTATTTGTAAGATACTGGTTGAAATAAGACAGACAGAAGCCCAGAATACAATAGTCAAGTGTAAATGGTTTAATTCAGGAGAGCTCTCAGCTCTAAAAGGTGTACACAGTCTTTTATATGGTACAATGTTGAAATACAAAGATACAAAATTCCCACCACTTCCCCTGCCCTCTCCAAGAAAATAGTGTCTTCCCACAGTACCCATTCATTCCTTATCACAATCTTTGCACATAAGTCAAACTTGGGAGGTTCTTCTCAAGGACGGGCCTCTCGCATGTGTCTGGTAGAATCAAATAATTCTTTGTTCTCCCAGACACCCCCTAAATGAAGTCATACTTCTGCACACCAAGTTAATATCTAGACACACACACATTAATTGCACTACCATTTGTCTTGTAACCCTATCTCTATTGCATACATTTTCAGAATGGAATGTTCTTAGTATTAAGTACAAACATTTAGTCATCAAAACATAAAATCTATAAGAAGTATTTACTATAGTTAAAAAAATGTAGTTTTTTTGCAGACATTACTGTAGTATTTACTACAGTGATTTTCTTTTGCTATTTACTATAGTATTCTAGAGTACACTACAACATTCTATAGTAAAACTACACAATATCGAGGGATACTACAGTGTGTAGTATAGTATTCTACTGTATACTACAGTTTGCTATATAGAATTATATACGTAGTAAGTACTGTAGTATTCTATAAGAAATGGTAATATATTTTCATGTGGGATATTCATGACCAGATCAGGCGTCTTGTTTTTCCATTCATCTGACACTTCACAGGAGGCAATGCCAACATCAGACAGGCCCATTTCTTACAACACATCAGCATATGTGTGTTTCGCTGTGTTAGGTTCTAATTTTCAGAGTAAAAAACTCAATGGACACTATGAAAGCTCAACCGAGTTTATTCTTCCCAGAGGATCAATACAGCTGCATTAGATAAAGACCTTTCACACAATCACTGATGTTTAACCCTTCCTCCTAGGCTGAGTTTCTTCCTACACATCTGAACAGCCAATGCATCTCTGTTGCTAGACAGAACCTTAGTGATATCTGTTCTTCCTCACTTCATCTGACCTGACCTCTACCCCAAAGTGCTCACTCCTCCCCAACTCACGGCTGTAATGGTGCCTGGTACCAGACTGTGTCTCTTCTCCTCCCAGAGGATTCCTCCCATAGGATCCCTGATGGCAAACAATAACATATCCTGACATAATGTAAACGTTATACCTCTCTCCCTCAGTGACATGAATAATTATATTTCATATTCTCAGAATATTACCCAACAGCTGTTTGTTCAGATATGGTTCCAATGACATTCTGTGCGACATCTTGTTTATCATCACATTGACCACAGCAGCTGCTGTTTAGCTCCAGATCTTCCAATGCTATACAGGGGAAAATGCTTCATCAATAAGTGCATCGATGACGTCGTCCCCACAGTGATCGTACGTACATACCCCAACCAGAAGCCGTGGATTACAGGCAACATCCGCACTGAGCTAAAGGGTAGAGCTGCCGCTTTCAAGGAGCGGGACTCTAACCCGCTATACCCTCCGACAAACCATCAAACAGGCAAAGCATCAATACAGGACTAAGATTGAGTCGTACTACTACACCGGCTCCGACGCTCATTGGATGTGGCAGGGCTTGCAAACTATTACAGACTACAAAGGGAAGCACAGCCGCAAGCTGCCCAGTGACACAAACCTATCAGATGAGCCAAATTACTTCTATGCTCGCTTCGAGAAAGTGAGCCTTTCAGGTAGCCAGTAATCTTAATTCTTGCACAAAATCCAGCCTAGCTGACACGATGCAATAGTCCAGATTTCTTACCTCTTTTTATTCTCAGGCCTCTAGTGATTTAGTCACCATAAATTTGGCCATCCGACAAGCGTAAAAACTTCAATTACTTTTGAACATATTTATTTTTACTATTTTCTACACTTTAGAATAGTCAAAACTATGAATTAACACATGTGAAACCATGTAGTAACCAAAGTGTTAAACAAATTCAAATATATTTTTGATTTTTGATTCTTCAAAGTAGCACCCTTTGCCTTGATGACAACTTTGCACAAACTTGGCTTGAAGGAGTGCCCACAAGTGTTAAGCACTTGTTGGCTGCTTTTCCTTCACTCCGAGGTCCAACTCATCCCTAACCATCTCAATTGGGTTGAGGTCAGGTGATTGTGGAGGCCATTTCATCTGATGCAGCACTCAATCACTCTTCTTGGTCAAATAGCCCTTACACAGCTTGGAGGTGTGTTTTGGGACATTGTCCTGTTGAAAAACAAATGATAGTCCCACTAAGCACAAATCAGAATACCGTTGTAGCCATGCTAGTTAAGTGTGCCTTCAATTCTAAATAAAAATGAAGTTTGGAACCAACCAAGAATCTTCCTAAAGCTGGCGGCCTGGCCAAACTAAGTAATCGGGGGAGAAGGGCCTTCGTCAGGAAGGTGACCAAGAACCCAATGGTCACTCTGACAAAGCTCCAGAGATGGGAGAACCTTGTAGAAGGACAACCATCTCTGCAGCACTCCACCAATCAGGCCTTTATGGTAGAGTGGCCAGACGGAAGCCACTCCTCAGTAAAAGGCACATGACTGCCCACTTGGAAATTGCCAAAAGGCACCTAAAGGACTCTCAGACCATGAGAAACAAGATTCTCTGGTTTCGATGAAACCAAGATTGAACTCTTTGGCCTGAATGCCAGGCATCACATCTGGAGGAAACCTGGCACCATCCCTACGGTGAAGCATGATGGTGGCACACGCCTCGGCGCCCATCCACTGGGGGTCGTCCTGCTGCGGACAATCCCCTACGCCTCACTGCATGACATTTTCCCTGCAAAGTCCCTCAAACTGCTGCTCAAGGTAGTCACACACGGAGGCACTGCAAAGTCTGCCTGTCTGGCACCAGGAGAAGGAAGCAGAGGAAGTTGACAAAATACATGTGTTTAGCTTGTGATACACCTCTGTGTTTCACCATGCTTTGGGGAGTATCACATGCTCAAGCACTATTGAGCACATCTGCAGCAATTAGTGACTTACTGACCTGACAGGTGACTTGACAGGTGACCTGCCATGATACTATGCCTTTAGAGGTAAGGGTGGAAATGCAGTTGTTGTTAAGTCACTGCATGAATATGAAATATGGGTTATGCATATTCAGGTTTTTTTCCTCTAGTAAAACAAGTTGTTGTTGAACCAACCACCAATACTGAAATAAAATAGACAACTATTACATATTGGCCTATGTGTTTTCTTCCTGTGTTTTCATCCAGTAAAACTGTTAAGGAGTGTATGCTAGCATACAAAAGCTGGCCTCAATCTTCAGCTCGAAAGATGTCCAGCTCGAGTTCCAGTTATGATACCGGCAAATACTGTTTGTGGTTACTGAAAGTACAGAATAAAGAGGAATTATTAGTAATTAGAATACAATATAAAGATGTGGCAATAAAATAATATTACAAAGAAGTAACAGAATAAACACTACTATAAAAATAATATATTGCATTGACAAAGTCACAAATTTGAGTTATATCAGTAAGAAACAGTCCCTCCAAAAGGCACAAGTTTGGGGACAAGTTCTTTGTCATGTGCGACAAAGAACTTGTCGCACATGACAAGGCAGGGCAGAAGAGAGCTATGCTAAATAGGCCAAATGAAAACAAACCATGGTCATATATTTTTTATTTATTTAACCATTATTTAAGTAGGCAAATCAGTTAACAACATATTATTATTTACAATGACAGCCTGCACCGGCCAAACTCGGACGACGCTAGGCCAATTGTGCGCCGCACTATGGGACTCCCAATCACGGACGGTTGTGATACAGCCTGGATTCAAATCAGGGTGTCTGTAGTGATGCCTCTAGCACTGAGACGCTGTGCCGTAGACCACTGTGCCACTTGGGAGTCATAAGGCCAGGGTAGCTTCAAAATACAACACAAGCTCATACTTCACTGACGCAATTAGCATTGTTTTCCAGAGCTAATAGAAGAATGTAGCTAGCTACATAAGCACGATTGAACGCCATCCCAACCGTGAAGCACGGAGGTGGCAGCATCACGTTGTGGGGGTGCTTTGCTGCAGGAGGGAGTGGTGCGACATCTCAAGAATTCAGTCAGGAAGTTAAAGCTTGGTCGCAAATGGGTCTTCCAAATGGACGATGACCCCAAGCATACTTCCAAAGTTGTGGAAAAATGGCTTAACTACTTAGGGAGTAGCGGCGCGCTAGCGGGGAACTCCCGACACTACCCAGTGAAATGTAAGGTGCCAAATTCAAAATCCAAAAGTTGAATTATTAAACATTCATCAATATACAAGTGTTGCATAGTCATCAAAAGCTCTGATTCTTGGCAATATCACAGCGTTGTCAGATTTCAAAAAGGCTTTACGGCGAAAGCACCACATTTGATTGTTTGAGGGTAGCACCTAACATATTTTTCCCATTACCATAAATTCATAAGCCTCCACGGTTTACAGAAAACATATTTCACCGCGAAAACAAATCAATTACCTTTTGAAGAACTTCTGCTGAGGGCTTCCCAAGTGTCCAACGAAGACAATCCATGGTTCTTTTGTTAGAAAAAGTAATGTATTATATCCATAAATCTCTGTTTGGTTGGCGCGTTATAATGAGAAAATACAGCCTCCAATCGGCCATTGAAACGTGAAGAGAACTAGTTCAACCTATACCTATAAACTTGTCCAAGAACAATCAAACATAATTGTAAATGTATCCTTAGGAACACTTTTATGTATAAATAGTATAATATTTCAACCGGAATATAAACTGGGCGATAAGAAAGGAAAAAAACCACAGAGCGCGCCAGCCGGGAACGCGCATTTACTTCTATTGACATCTGTGTGGCCACTTTCTTATTCGTCTTGTTCTACAATCTAAAAGCAGCTAAAAAGAATCAGAACACTTTCTCGAGACTGTTGACATCCAGAGGAAGCAATAGGTACTGCATTCATATGCCCTTATATGGCAAATTCCTCGGGTTTTCGCCTGCCATATCCGTTCTGGTATACTCAGACAAAATGTTAACACTTTTAGAAAATTCTGAGTGTTTCCTATCCAATGGTACTAAATATGTGCATATCCTATTTTCTGGGCCTGAATGGGAGGCATTTTACTTTGGGCACGCCAGGCTTTCCAAAACGGTCACCTCGTGCGCTGCTCCCTAAGAAGTTAAACAGCATGATCATTACACACGTGCTCCTTGTCCTGGGGACAATAAAAGACCACTCTAAAATGTGCAGTTTTGTCACAACACAATGCCACAGATTTTGAGGGAGCATGTAATTGCCATGCTGACTGCAGGAATGTCCACCAGAGCTGTTGCCAGATAATCTTATGTTCATTTCTCTACCATCAGTCACCTCCAATCTCTTTTTAAAGAATTTGTCAATATGTCCAACCGGCCTCAAAACCGCACACCACGTGTATGGCGTCATGTGGGCGAGCGGTTTGCTGATGTGTCCGAAGGTGGCGGTGGGGTTATGGTATGGTCAGGCTTAAGTTACTGACAACGAACACAATTGCATTTTATCAATGGCAATTTGAATACACAGACATGTCTCAAAATATGTATTAAAATGTTCAGATTTAAAAAAAAATAAGTATGTTTTCAAAATTCATACTGCCTCCAGCTCATTGCAAAGTAGTGTGTGACGTGCTGATGAAGCCTGCCTTCTTTTGCTGTTTGAATGCTGTGTTCAAAACAACTGAAAACTCGGAAACCTCTGACTTCCGACTTCAGTGCGTTCAAGACAACTGAGAACTGGGAAAAAAACAAGCTCCTACTGGGAAAAATTGTCATCCAACACAGAATTCTAACTCAGGAACTCAAGTTTCTTTCTAGAGCTCCAACTTTCCGACATGAACATCACTGACGTCATGATTTGATATTTTTGTTGGGTTCCCGGTTGTCTTGAACGCACCACAAGATGCTGCAGCAGCAGCTCTTGTGCTGTCTGATATATTTTCCACTCTAAGGCCCTGTATCTGTACGCTGCACCCATGTGATAAATTAGATGCGTAATTAATATACTGTACATTAATATACTGCAATTTAACCTATAGACCGATAAGCATGACCAGTCAAATCTATTTATATGGACTGGTATTTTCATCAATGAATAGGCAAAACGCATAATTTCGCAATGGGATTTTTTCTTCTGCAATTTCATTGATCAGCTTTTTATCGGACAAAACCATGATATATACAGTATATATAATGAATATAAATTTGGTTGGCTGAGATTATTAAAGATTAAAGCACTAAACCTCAATATATACAAACATTTTACTTAAACTTAAAATTATTATCAAGTAGACTTGTAAGAAAAGCCTATCCCTTGTTCAAACATGGCCTGTTTTCCTTTATGCGGATTGCCACTTCTCATTTTCAGTTAATTGAAAATGAAACCTTGTTCAAAGTGTCTCTCTTTTTCAAACAGACAATACAGAGCTGGTTACAATAAAATAAAAAAATACTATGCTTGAACTCAAATGTACTTGTTGATAAAAGATGTGTATTTGTGGAAAAGGGTATTTGTTTTTTAATTACATTGTAAATTGGAATGGTAGAGTTATGGCTTACATGGAGCTATAGGAAATGTATGAGAAGGTCTGCTCAATCCAAAATTACAACCAATTGTAAGGCCAAACCAGCAGAGGGAGCCATCACCTGAGTACTGACTGTGCTCCACTCCCCTTGGCTTCCTCTGCACCAATTTCCTGTTTGGTTGACTATTTAACCTGTAATTATGCCTAGACTCATTGCGAAGTATTGCCAGTTACCCTGCCTTACCGAGCGTTTCATAGCCTGCTGAACTGATGTTACTGTTAAGATCTCTTGCCTGCCTACTGACCTCTGCCTTTTGGATTATCCCCTTGTATGACGACAGATCTGACTGCTCCTCTGGTTTTGACCCTCTGCCTGCCTTATCGTTTATGTTCAAGGAATCTGCCCTTAATAAACCTCCGCACTTGGATTCTAACTCTGCCTCAGCGTATTCGTTACACCAATTGATTACCACACTACCCCAAAAAGAGGCAAGTGGCAGTGGGAGGAGGCAGAGAACTGGTATGTCTGCCGAATATAAATAATCAAAATATGGAGGAGGAATCAAAATAGCATAAATAGGAAAGTATAACCGTTTCATTTGAGGACCAAGATGTTGATGGATGCGCCATACAGATTGTAAAATAGCTGGAAAGAGATTTTTTGATGTTCTGATTCAATGGCATAGGCAATGGCGACCCATCATTCAGGGCAGGTGGGGTATTAATATGTGTCACATAAAAGTTAAACAAACAAGGATTTATCATTGAGTTATAAAGCTGCATACAAACAAAATACGGAGCGTTGCACCGTGATTGGCTGTGTTCTGACACTATATCACCGCCAAGTCTAAGGGTAAAGCTAGAAAATTCTAGTCCCTTGGGTGCTGACATAGAGTTAAATCAGAAGTGCCCTTCCAAGAAGGCTCAATGTCATTGTCCACAGATAAAAATTAAGTCAAATCACGTTATATGTACAGTAGCTTTGATTGGACTGATCATCAATCAATCCAATGTTTTTATAAAGCCCTTCTTACATCAGCTGATGTCACAAAGTGCTGTTCAGAAACCCAGCCTAAAACCCCAAACAGAAAACAATGCAGGTGTAGAAGCATGGTAGAAAGGAAAAACTCCCTAGAAAGGCCAGAACCTAGGAAGAAACCAAGAGAGGAACCAAGCTATGAGGGGTGGCCAGTCCTCTTCTGGCTGTGCCGGGTGGAGATTATAACAGAACATGGCAAAGATGTTCAAATGTGTATAGATGACCAGCAGGGTCAAATAATAATAATCACAGTGGTTGTAGAGGGTGCAACAGGTCAGCACCTATAGGTAATGTCAGTTGGCTTTTCGGATAAGGCAGGATAAATACTTCAGAAATAACAGACTGACCCTAGCCCCCTGACAAACTATTGCAGCATAGATACTGGATGCTGAGACAGGAGGGGTCGGGAGACACTGTGGCTCCGTCCGACGATACGCCCGGACAGGGCCAAACAGGCAGGATATAACCCAACCCACTTTACCAAAGCACAGCCCCCACACCACTTACTATCCTGAGAGAAGGCAGAGTATAGCCCACAAAGATCTCCCCTACGGCACAAACCAGAGGGGGGGCGTCAACCTGGACAGGAAGATCACGTCAATGACTCAACCCACTCAAGTGACGCACCCCTCCTAGGGACGGCATGGAAGAGCACCAGTAAGCCAGTGACTCAGCCCCTGTCATAGGGTTAGAGGCAGAGAATCCCAGTGGAGAGAGGGGAACCGGCCAGGCAGAGACAGCAAGGGCGGTTCGTCACTCCAGTGCCTTTCTGTTCACCTTCACACTCCTGGGCCAGACTACACTCAATCATAGGACCTACTGAAGAGATGAGTCTTCAATAAAGACTTAAAGGTTGAGACCGAGTCTGTGTCTCTCACATGGATAGGCAGACCATTCCATAAAAATTGAGCTCTATAGGAGAAAGCCCTGGCTCCAGCTATTTGCTTAGAAATTCCAGGGACAGTAAGGAGGCCTGTGTCTTGTGACCGTAGCGTGCGTGTAGGTATGTATGGCAGGACCAAATCGGAAAGATAGGTAGAAGCAAGCTTTGTAGGTTAGCAGTAATACCTTGAAATCAGCCCTAGCCTTAACTACTTAGGGAGCAGTGGGGCGCTAGCGCGTCAAACCTTGTTTACAAAAGTGGTCACCTGACAATTTCCTCTCCCTATCCATTCTGGTCACTGCTAGAATTCCCAGTCTTTGACTGTTGACATCTAGTGGAAGCCATAGGTACTGCAGTCTCAGTCCTACATAAGATTGTATGCAATAGGCACAATGGAGAAGATGCTCATTTACAAAAAAAACTGAAAATCTGGATGGATTTTCCTCTGGTTTTCGCCTGATATATCACTTCTGTTATACTCACATACATTATTTTAACACTCTTAGAAACTTCAGAGTGTTGAGCCTTGAGGAACACAGAAATTTACAGTTGATTTGTCAGAGACTAACTGATATATTTCCGACAGATAAGATCTAAACCAGTGAGTTGCTGCGTAACAACTTTTTCGATTCGATATAGGCAGAAAGTTTTTTATATTTTCTTGGTCAAGGTTTGGCATTTTCAAGAGAGGCATTATTACTGCCACTTTTAGTGAGTTTGGTAAGCATCCGGTGGATAGGGAGCCATTTATTATGTTCAACATACAGCCAAGCACAGGAAGCAGCTCTTTCAGAAGTTTAATTGGAATAGGGTCCAGTATGCAGCTTGAAGGTTTAACTTCTTTTGGAGCAGCGCACGAGGTGACCGTTTTGGAGAGCCTGGCGTGCCCAAAGTAAAATACCTCCCATTCAGGCCCAGAAAATGGGATATGCACATATTTAGTACCATTGGATAGGAAACACTCTGAAGTTCCTAAAAGTGTTAACATTTTGTCTGTGAGTATAACAGAATGGATATGGCAGGCGAAAACCCGAGTAATTTCTGTCCTGGAAAAAGTGGTTTTGAAACATTGCCTCATTTATAACCCGTCCCTTATGAAAATGCCCATATAAGGGCATATGAATGCAGAAGTTCTTCAAAAGGTAATTGATTTGTTTTCGCTGTGAAATGTGTTTTCTGTGAACCGTGGAGGCTTATGAATTTATGGTAATGGGAAAAATATGTTAGGTGCTACCCTCAAACAATCAAATGTGGTGCTTTCGCCGTAAAGCCTTTTTGAAATCTGACAACGCTGTGATATTGCCAAGAAGCAGAGCTTTTGATGACTATGAAACACTTGTATATTGATGCATGTTTAATAATTCAACTTTTGGATTTTGAATTTGGCGCCTTGCATTTCACCGGGTAGTGTCGGGAGTGGGCGCTAGCACCCCACCACTCCGTAAGAAGTTAAAGGCCATGACTATTTTCATCAATGTGTCAAGAGATATAGTATTAAAAACTTGAGTATCTCCCTTGATCCTAGGTCCTGGCAGTGTTGTGCAGACTAGGGAAAACTGAGCTTTGGAGAAATACGTAGATTTCTGTAATTTTCTTTCTAATGATCTTTTCGTCATCCTCTCTTGGGGAATGCTGCTTTTTAGTTAGCTTTGCGACAGTATCAAAAATAATTTTGGGATTGTTCTTATTTTTCTCAATTAAGTTGGAAAAATAGGATGATTGAGCAGCAGTTAGGGCTGTCTTTCCAAGCTAGTCGGAAGACTTCCAGTTTGGTGTAGCGCCATTTCCGTTCCAATTTTCTTGTAGCTTGCTTCAGAGCTCGGGTATTTTCTGTATACCAGGGAGCTGGTTTCTAATGATAAATT
>QNTS01000391.1:722531-753280 GCA_003317085.1 Hucho hucho | reverse complement strand
AAGGAGATGATCGTGGACTTCAGGAAACAGCAGAGGGAGCACCCCCCTATCCACATCGACGGGACAGTAGTGGAGAAGGTGGAAAGTTTTAAGTTCCTCGGCGTACACATCACGGACAAACTGAAATGGTCCACCCACACAGACAGCGTGGTGAAGAAGGCGCAACAGCGCCTCTTCAACCTCAGGAGGCTGAAGAAATTTGGCTTGTCACCAAAAACACTCACAAACTTCTACAGATGCACAATCGAGAGCATCCTGTCGGGCTGTATCACCGCCTGGTACGGCAACTGCTCCGCCCACAACCGTAAGGCTCTCCAGAGGGTAGTGAGGACTGCACAACGCATCACCGGGGGTAAACTACTTGCCCTCCAGGATACCTACACCACCCGATGTCACAGGAAGGCCAAAAAGATCATCAAGGACAACAACCACCCGAGCCACTGCCTGTTCACCCCGCTATCATCCAGAAGGCGAGGTCAGTACAGGTGCATCAAAGCTGGGCCCGAGAGACTGAAAAACAGCTTCTATCTCAAGGCCATCAGACTGTTAAACAGCCACCACTAACATTGAGTGGCTGCTGCCAACATACTGACTTAAATCTCTAGCCACTTTAAATAATAGGAAATTGGATGTAACAAATGTATCACTAGCCACTTTAAACACTTTTGTATATAATGTTTACATATTGTCACGACTTCCGCCGAAGTCGGTCCCTCTTCTTGTTCGAGCGGTGTTCGGCGGTCGACGTCACGAGTTTTCTAGCCATCACCGCTCCCTTTTTCGTGTGTCTGTTGGTTTTGTCTTTATTGTACACACCTGTTGTTCATTTGCTCCCAATCACGCTCCTGCTTATTTTCCTCCTTTTTCCCTCTTCCCCTGGTGCGTGATTGTTATTTTGTAATGGTTATTTTCTCAGTCTGTGGACTGAGAGCTGGGATTGTTCCTCGTTGTTCCGGGTTGTTTTATTTCGCCCGTCTATTTTGTATGTGTGGGTATTTTGCAGCACCAGATTTATTTTGTATTTTTCTGGTGGCTTTATTCAATTTTACCTTCACATGCATCTCAACTTCCTGCGCCTGACTCCTTCTCCACTACATAACCACAGCCTTAACACATATCCAACATTACTCATATCAAATGTATACACTGTACTCTATACCATCTACTGAATCTTGCCTATGCCTTTCGGCCATTGACTCAAATCTCTAGCCACTTTAATAATTAAAAAGTAGATGTAATAAATGTATCACTAGCCACTTTAAACTATGCCATTTATATAATGCTTACATATCCTACATTACTCATCTCACATGAATATACTGTACTCTATACCATCTACTGCATCTTGCCTATGCCGGTCAGCCATCGCTCATCCATATATTTATATGTACATACTCGTATTCATTCCTTTACACTTGTGTGTATAATGTAGTTGTTGTGAAAATGTTAGATTACTTGTTAGGTACTACTGTATGGTCGGAACTAGAAGCACAAGCATTTCGCTACACTCGCATTAACATCTGCTGACCATGTGTATGTAACAAATAAAATTTGATTTGATTTGATATATTTGGTCGCAATTGTACATCAGATGATACCCTGAAAAATATTATTCTCTCCTCTGCAAACACTACAATTCAGCAGGGTTTCAGCAAGCATTTTTAAACAGCCATGAATTCACTGTAGTACATTTTACAGCTTCAAATGAGAACAGTAAAACCACAGGAAGGTGACAGACATTGTACATCATTTAGCAGACACTCTTACCCAGAAGGACTTAAAGTAAGTAGTGAAGGAATACATTTTCATACTGGTCCCCCATGGGAATTGAACCCACAACCCTGGCATTGCAAGCACTATGCACTACCAATTTAGCCACACAGACCAACCCGAATCTCTCAATATAGCTACAGTGCCTTCAGAAAGAATTCACACCCCTTGATTTTTTCCACATTTTGTTATGTGACAGACTGAATTTAAAATTGATTAAATTGAGATTTTGTGTCACTGGCCTACAAACAATACCCCATAATGTCAAACTATTATCCTAACTAACAGAGTGAAAATAAGGAAGCCTGTACAGGATGCAAATATTCCAAAACATGCATCCTGCTTGCAACAAGGCACTAAAGTAAAACTGCAAAACAAGTGGCAATGAAATTAACTGTATGTCCTGAATATAAAGCGTTATGTTTGGGCAAATCCAACACAACATGTCACTGAGTACCACTCCTCATCTTTTCAAGCATAGTGGTGGCTGCATCATGTTATGGGTATGCTTGTCATTGGCAAGGACTAGGGAGTTTATTTAGGATAAAAAGGAATGGAAAAGAGCTAAGTACAGGCATAATCCTAGAGGAAAACCTGGTTCAGTCTGCTTTCCAACAGACACTGGGACACAAATTCACCTTTCAGCAGGACAATATCTTAAAACACAAGGCCAAATATGCACTAGAATTGCTTACCAATACGCCATTGAATGTTCCTGAGTGGCATAGTTACAGTTTTGACATAAATCATCTTGAAAATCTATGGCAAGACTTGAAATGGCTATCTACCAATGATCAACAACCAATTTGATAGCGCTTGAAGAATAAAAAAATATATAATTTGCAAATATTGTGTAATCCGGGAGTGCAAAGCTCTTAGAGACTTACCCAGAAAGACTCACGGCTGTAATCGCTAACATATATTGACTCATTCAATGTAGTCTTGGTTATGTGAATGAGATATTTCTGTATTTCATTTTCAATAAATGTGCAAAAAATTCTAAAACATGTTTTCACTTTGAAATTATGTGGTATTTTGTGTAGATGGGTGGGTTATTTCATCCATGTGAAAATAAGGCTGTAACACAACAACATGTGGAATAAGTCAAGGTGAATGAATACTTTATGAAGGCACGGTACACTCCAGCGTGAGACATTTGTTGAAAATATCAGGATGAAGTTAACACTGTCATACTGTATAAAACTTCACAGTGGAAATGTTGTTCTTCACCTTGACATGAGAGAAGATAAAAATGTGTGAAGGTGTAAATGCAGGCTGCTGTAGCTTTATTAAAAAACTGCAGCTGAAGCTTCATCCTATCTTTATCAAGGTGTAAATTACTGTGAAACATCCTTGCACAACTGTGTGACATACCTGTAGAGAGAGCGATATGGGAGATGTGTGTGGTGTGTTTGTGTGCATGTGGATGTGTGCATGTGTCTGTGTGCATGTGTCTGTGTGTGCCTGTGTGTGTGTGTGCGTGTGTGTGTGTGTGTGTGTGTGTGTGTGTGTGTGTGTGTGTGTGTGTGATGAATTGGGTGCGTCTGAGACACTTAATGCAGAAAACACATCACCTGCAATTTTGTGTGTGTGTTGCTTTGGCCCCAGAGCCAGAAGTTGTGGGAGGGAGTCTGCAGGGAAGAATGGGATTTTGAAGGGCAATTCTTTATAACAAACAGCTTCATATTAGCTTCATAACCAAGTCAACTCTCACAGCCAAATCAACACACAGTTAGCTTTTCAGTTTCCGCTGTTTGAAAAGAACATTGAAAAGATTTGTAATGAAGACGCGCGACTAGCAATCCAGTTAGGAGTATTTGGAATGACAAATTCTGCATTGGGCCAATTAATCAACGAATCAATCAAAATAATTTCATAAAGCCCATCTTAAAGCCCATCAGCAGTTGTGGGTCATTTGAAGTGGAAATCTATTTGCTCTCTGTGATGCCTTGTCTAAGAATTCAGGGTCTGTTCTGTGTATGTCTGCAATACTATGTGTTCACTGGGGGGCTTAGTCCAGTCTGGATCAGGGCCCAACTGTCCTTTACATCAGGAGAGTGACAGTAGAAAGGAGACGACACAAATAGAAGCACACCACCTTGTGTTGTCTGATTTGACCCCCTATTGTGTTTTTTTGTTATTGTCAGATGTTCTACTGTGCATCCTTTGGTTTTGATTTATCTGTTTACACAATTCCACAATAACAGAGTGATGCTGAGATTCAGATTTTTCACTTTAAAATGTATGACATATAAAAAACAATTATTGCAAAGTTAAACACACCATAAAACTCTGTGCACAAGGACTACTTTTAACAATTTCCACTGAACATTTTACAAAAACACATTTACTTGAAGAACAGTGCAGATGCAAAGTTTGGTAAAAGACCGACGGCACAAACAGCACAAACCATCATTTTGTTACCAAACTTTAAATCTACACTATTCTTCAAGCATTATTATTTGCCTCCCATACTATAGTGGAAAGCTTTACCTTCAGTTTTCAATCATATAATAAGTGATAAGAGCATATTGAATGTTATTCATAATTGTTCACCATCAGTGTGTGGATTTATGCTTTATGATGCTTCTGAAACAACCATCTGTTACATTTGTGTGCCTTCCAGCATTTAAAGCCATTCAGCACTCATAAAGTGAGGGAAAAAAGTATTTGATCCCCTGCTGATTTTGTACGTTTGCCCACTGACAAAGAAATGATCAGTCTATAACTTTAATGGTAGGTTTATTTGAACAGTGAGAGACAGAATAACAACAACAAAAATCCAGAAAAACGCATGTGAAAAAAGTTATAAATTGATTTGCATTTTAATTAGGGAAATAAGTATTTGACCCCTCTACAAAACATGACTTAGTACTTGGTGGCAAAACCCTTGTTGGCAATTACAGAGGTCAGATGTTTCTTGCAGTTGGCCACCAGGTTAGCACACAACTCAGGAGGGATTTTGTCCCACTCCTCTTTGCAGATCTTCTCCAAGTCATTAAGGTTTCGAGGCTGACGTTTGGCAACTGGAACCTTCAGCTCCCTCCACAAATTTTCTATGGATTAAGGTCTGGAGACTGGCTAGGCCACTCCAGGACCTTAATGTGCTTCTTCTTGAGCCACTCCTTTGTTACCTTGGCCGTGTGTTTTGGGTCATTGTCATGCTGGAATACCCATTTTCAATGCCCTGGCTGAGGTTCTCACCCAAGATTTGACAGTACATGGCTCCGTCCATCGTCCCTTTGATGCGGTGAAGTTGTCCAGTCCCCTTAGCAGAAAAACACCCCCAAAGCATAATGTTTCCACCTCCATGTTTGACGGTGGGGATGGTTTTCTTGGGGTCATAGGCAGCATTCCTCCTCCTCCAAACACGGCGAGTTGAGTTGATGCCAAAGAGCTCCATTTTGTTCTCATCTGACCACAACACTTTCACCCAGTTGTCCTGTTCATTGGCAAACTTCAGACGGGCATGTATATGTGCTTTCTTGAGCAGGGGGACCTTGCGGGCGCTGCAGGATTTCAGTCCTTCACGGCATGNCTATGGTCCCAGCTGCCTTGAGATCATTGACAAGATCCTCCCGTGTAGTTCTGGGATGATTCCTCACCGTTCTCATGATCATTGCAACTCCACGAGGTGAGATCTTGCATGGAGCCCCAGGCCGAGGGAGATTGACAGTTCTTTTGTGTTTCTTCCATTTGCGAATAATCGCACCAACTGTTGTCACCTTCTCACCAAGCTGCTTGGCGATGGTCTTGTAGCCCATTCCAGCCTTGTGTAGGTCTACAATCTTGTCCCTGACATCCTTGGAGAGCTCTTTGGTCTTGGCCAGGGTGGAGAGTTTGGAATCTGATTGATTGATTGCTTCTGTGGACAGGTGTCTTTTATACAGGTAACAAACTGAGATTAGGAGCACTCCCTTTATGAGTGTGCTCCTAATCTCAGCTCGTTACCTGTACAAAAGATACCTGGGAGCCAGAAATCTTTCTGATTGAGAGGGGGTCAAATACTTATTTCCCTCATTAAAATGCAAATCAATTTATAACATTTTTCACAATGCGTTTTTCTGGACTTTTTTGTTGTTATTCTGTCTCTCACTGTTCAAATAAACCTACCATTAAAATTATAGACTGATAATTTCTTTGTCAGTGGGCAAACGTACAAAATCAGCAGGGGATCAAATACTTTTTTCCCTCACTGTACTCTCACACTATCTAAGGGAATCACCAGCATCTGTACGGGTGTCATTCACATTACAACAGTTTCTATCAACCAAGACCAGGTATTAGATCCAGCGGTCTCTAACCGCTGTTCTATGCTATTTAGAGGAGGCATACAGCCTGCTAAGAGACCCACCTACATTTTCCAATTTCAGCTTGACTGAAAGGAGGGGAGCTGCATGGAGATTCAGGACGGGAGTGTGCGAGCATGTTCCCAAGGGGAATAGCACAAACAGTGACCTGAGTGAACTCATTCTAAATCTGTCCCTTACCCAAATAGGAAAACAAACAAGCTAGCAGGAACGGAGACAAGCCCTGCTCGACATGACAAAGAAAGAGATAGAGGAGACAGTGAGAGAGAGAGAGGGGTAGGGAGGGAGAGAGGCGGAGAGATAGGTAAAAGAGAGAGAGTGCAGCAATGAGAGAGGTGGGGACTGGGAGAGAATGTGAGGAAGGAAATGGGGAGGGAGAGAGAGAGAAGGAGAGAGAGAAGGATCTACTTTAAACATGGCCTTGCTCATTAAGCGCAAATACCTTTTCACAGCCGGCTGGGCTTATATGAGGACAAATAGTTAAATAGAAACTCTCAAGGTAAGTTTCAGTGATCGCCCCAGACACAAACAGGTCGTCCAGCCCCTCATGTAAGAACACACCGGAGGATTGTTGATAACCTCTCTTCTCCAGCTAAAACAGTTCATAACATGTCATTACTGAGTGGAGGAACATATGCTGTATATACTGCGTAACATAAAGTGAACACATTGTCGTTGTCCTGCTTTTATTTGTAAGTGCATACAGGACAATACAGAACAATATTTGATAAAGATTTACTTTGACTACATATCAATAACACATGTATTACACAACTATAAGCATTTCATAACAGGTCCCAAACTCATTATTAAAGGTTATTGAAGTATATCTATAGCATATCTATAACGCATTCCTGTCATGCTATGCAAGAGCTCATATTTAGGTATCTTAATAGACGTATCATTATAAAGACAGTGTGGCGTCATAACGGCTGTTTTTAAAAGTTTGTTTCTGCCATACCAGTGTTAGTGAATATGTCAAAAGGTCAAACCATGTTTTGAAAATGATGCTATGGTCCAACAAGATCTCCACAAGGTTGAATCCTCAGGTTAATTTTATGGATCAAATCATGTAAATCATTAACAGCCCTCCTCCACAGCACAAGTAAGTTGGTCATACTGGTCTATGACACACATGAAGGGTCTATGTATGAATTCTATGCAGTCAAAGTAAAGTCAAACCTATTTTCCCATTCATAAAGCATTTATAGCTAAGCACTTCATGGCTATTAACTGTTCAGTTTGCCACTCTGATCTATAACACCAACATTAAAGGTCTATTTATGAATTCTGTGGCAGTCAAGTAATTTATATTTTCCCATTTTAAAGCATTTATAAACATGCCTCACTTATCAAAAATAATACGGACACAACACAGAATGTTAAAGTAAGTATGAACATTTTCTTTAGCTATTTTTTCCAGATGTAGAAAATAATTGCTGAGGACATCGCCGAAGAATCCGACTATTGACATTTTTGACTTTTCTCAAATATATTTAACAAAGATTCATATTCAATGCATTCAAATTCAATTCCACATTTTAGATTCATATAAATAAATATTTTAGTGAGTAAAACATAATAAAACTGGTTGGTAAAGCTGGCTAGCATTTCTCCCTTATTCACCAGCTAATGTATCTAGCAGCTAGCTAAGACCCCGGCACAATGTCAACACATTTTCCAAATCAGTCGATAAACTTTACAGAATTGTCATACAACTCATGAAACATTTAGTTAACAATGTTAGCTAGTTATTTCAATATTTACATTGTACTTTTGCATATAACAAACCTTTTAAAACATGACACGTTAAGAGACAAAAGCCAGTTACTTTCATTTTGACTGCAGTAGACTTAACAATTTTTGTAGAATCAAGGTCACCAGGAAATTACATTTCAATTACCTCTCACCTCTCACGCACTCCTCCTGTGCAGTTAGAATGGAAAGAACATCATGATGTTTCTGTGTCTTCATTTTTCCAGTTGTTAAAGGTTTGTAATTTGCTAAAGTACAATGTAGGTCTTAAAATACTGAGATAGCTACCATTGTTAACTAAATGTTTTATTCGTTTTATTACGATTTTGGGGAACACTTTAAATTAAGTTGCCCCTATTACTATCTAACTAACAGTAATAACTGTGTTAACAACATAGGAGTTACATAGATTTTACTATGTAATTACATGGTAATGGGGTTGCTGCAGAAACAGTCATTACACAATTGGAACAAGGAATGTGTAATTACACATTCACTTGCAGAAGGTTATTCCACATGTGTAACTACTGATGTTATTACACATTCTCTTGTTCCACTATGTAACTAATGTTTTGTAATTACACATTTGAAAGTCACCTGTTAATTACCATGTTAATAACTCAAACCAAAATATGACCTTGGTACATGTAACTACATGGTGCCACTACCATTGAATCCATTGAATCAGACAACAACCTCTCCCTCAACGTCAGCAAAAAAAAAGGAGCTGATTGTGGACTACAGGAAATGGAGGGCCGAGCACACCCCCATCCACATCAATGGGTTGTAGTGGAGCGGGTTGAGAGCTTCAAGTTCCACGGTTTTCACATCACTAAGGAATTAACATGGTCCACACACACCAACACAGTTGTGAAGAAGGCACAACAACACCTCTTCCCCCTCAAGAGGCTGAAAGGATTTGGCATGGTCCCTTAGATCCTCAAAAAGTTGTACAGCAGCACCACTGAGAGCATTTTGACTGGCTGCATTACTGCTTGGTATGGCAACTGCTTGGCATCTAACCGCAAGACGCTGCCAAATTATTATTTTAAATATAGCCTAGACAATAGCTTTCAAAAAAACAGTATTTGTCTACACTTTCAAAATAAATGCTGATATAAAATATGTCAAATTATCCATAATTGTTTTTCAGAGGTTGTTGCAATCCTGTAAAAAACATTTGCACTGCACTAGAGTGCAAACACATATACAGATATTCCCAAAGTTAAGCATGTGGTTGCAGGGAACTCTTATAAAAATAAAATCTCTGCAATTGTGCTGCCAGCATAATATCCTGCTGCTAGGAAAAGGGTAATCAGGACCGGACTCTACACAGACTGGTGCGCCGTAGCCAATCAGAGCTACGGTAGGCCTATATGCAAATAACTTGTTTGCCACATGGGCCTGCCATCATTCACTGGACCGTGTGTTTACAGGCAGGAGCAACAGCGTGACATTAAACTATTGGAAAGTATTCACCAAAAGCCACAAAATACACCTGAATGGATTTCGGGAAATATACTGTATAATAAGCATGCATTGAACTGCATCCAACTATTCTGCCATCAATGCCCTACTATACATAATGAGAATTTGAGTCAAATACACAGTGAGGGAAAAAAGTATTTGATCCCCTGCTGATTTTGTACGTTTGCCCACTGACAAAGAAATGATCAGTCTATAATTTTAATGGTAGGTTTATTTGAACAGTGAGAGACAGAATAACAACAAAAAAATCCAGAAAAACGCATATGAAAAATTTTATAAATTGATTTGCATTTTAATGAGGGAAATAAGTATTTGACCCCTCTGCAAAACATGACTTAGTACTTGGTGGCAAAACCCTTCTTGGCAATCACAGAGGTCAGACGTTTCTTGTAGTTGGCCACCAGGTTTGCACAAATCTGAGGAGCGATTTTGTCCCACTCCTCTTTGCAGATCTTCTCCAAGTCAATAAGGTTTCGAGGCTGACGTTTGGCAACTGGAACCTTCAGCTCCCTCCACAAATTTTCTATGGTATTAAGGTCTGGAGACTGGCTAGGCCACTCCAGGACCTTAATGTGCTTCTTCTTGAGCCACTCCTTTGTTGCCTTGGCCGTGTGTTTTGGGTCATTGTCATGCTGGAATACCCATCCACGACCCATTTTCAATGCCCTGGCTGAGGGAAGGAGGTTCTCACCCAAGATTTGACGGTACATGGCCCCGTCCATCGTCCATTTGATGCAGTGAAGTTGTCCTGTCCCGTTAGCAGAAAAACACCCCCAAAGCATAATGTTTCCACCTTCATGTTTGACGGTAGGGATGGTGTTCTTGGGGTCATAGGCATCATTCCTCCTCCGCCAAACACGGGTTGAGTTGATGCCAAAGAGCTCCATTTTGGTCTCATCTTACCACAACACTTTCACCCAGTTGTCCTCTGAATCATTCAGATATTCATTGGCAAACTTCAGACGGGCATGTATATGTGCTTTCTTGAGCAGGGGGACCTTGCGGGCGCTGCAGGATTTCAGTCCTTCACGGCGTAGTGTGTTACCAATTGTTTTCTTGGTGACCATGGTCCCAGCTGCCTTGAGATCATTGACAAGATCCTCCAGTGTAGTTCTGGGCTGATTCCTCACCGTTCTCATGATCATTGCAACTCCACGAGGTGAGATCTTGCATGGAGCCCCATCCGAGGGAGATTGACAGTTCTTTTGTGTTTCTTCCATTTGCGAATAATCGCACCAACTGTTGTCACCTTCTCACCAAGCTGCTTGGCGATGGTCTTGTAGCCCATTCCAGCCTTGTGTAGGTCTACAATCTTGTCCCTGACATCCTTGGAGAGCTCTTTGGTCTTGGCCATGGTGGAGAGTTTGGAATCTGTTTGATTGATTGCTTTTGTGGACAGGTGTCTTTTATACAGGTAACAAGCTGAGATTAGGAGCACTCCCTTTAACTTCTTAGGGAGCGGCAGGTGAGGTGACGGTTTTGGAGAGTCTGGCATGCCCAAAGCAAAATGCCTGCCACTCAGGCTCAGAAAATAGGATATGCACATAATTAGTACTATTGGATAGGAAACACTCTGAGGTTTCTAAAAGTGTTGACATAATGTCTGTGATTATAACAGAACTCATTTAGCAGGCAAAAACCAGAGAAAAATATATCCAGAAATCAGTTTCTGGTGACCTATTGCCCTGTTTGACACACTCCCCATTGAATCCATTTGTAACCAGGACTGAGACTGCAGTACCTATGGCATCCTCTAGATGTCAACAGTCTATATACAAAGACTCAGAGAGATTGGAATAAACAGAACGAATAGGTACAGGAAATGGTCAAGGTAGCTCAGATGTCTGGCTGCGCGCCCCACTTTATTTTACTTATATAAGGTGTAGGTGAGCATCCGAGTGAAATATTATTAAGGTTAGCTAAGGATGCATTTGAACTGGTATTTGATTTGTTTAGGAAAGGTTCATAGGTATATTTGAATGCGTTCTCTTCACGTTTCAATGGGCGATTCGACGTTGGATTTTCTGAACATAACGCGCCAACCAAACAGAGATTTATGTATATAATGAATGACTTTTTCTAACAAAATAACCATTGGATGTCTTCGTTGGACACTTGGGAAGCCCTCAGCAGAATTTCTTCAAAAGTTAAGGGATTTGTTTTCGCTGTGAAATGTGTTTTGTGTGAACCGCGATGGTTTATGCATTCATGCTAACGGAAAAATATTGGAGGTGCTACCCTCAAACAATCAAATGTTGTGCTTTCGCCGTAAAGCCTTTTTGAAATCTGACAACGCTGTGATATTGCCAAGAAGCAGAGCTTTTGATGACTATGCAACACTTGTATATTGATGAATGTTTAATAATTCAACTTTTGGATTTTGTATTAGAATTTGGCGCCTTGCATTTCACCGGGTAGTGTCGTGAGTGGGGCGCTAGCGCCCAACCACTCCGTAAGTAGTTAAGAGTGTTCTCCTAATCTCAGCTCATTACCTGTATAAAAGACACCTGGGAGCCAGAAATCTGTCTGATTGAGAGGGGGTCAAATAGTTATTTCCCTCATTAAAATGCAAATCAATTTATAATTTTTTTCTGGATTTCTTTGTTGTTATTCTGTCTCTCACTGTTCAAATAAACCTACCATTAAAATTATAGACTGATCATTTCTTTGTCAGTGGGCAAACGTACAAAATCAGCAGGGGATCAAATACATTTTTCCCTCACTGTAACCTATTTTTAAAACCTATGAAGTTGGTTTTGTAGCATAAACTGGGAATATTGATTTTTTGACTGATATTATGATTGTCTGTTTCATATCTGCAAAGTTCCACCGTAATCTAAATCTTTGTCTGATTTTGTCAAGTTGACTGACCAAGTTGGAAAACCTGTTGACATTGCCAGGGGCTAGCTGCTAGTGAATAATGGGGAAATGCTAGCTAGCTTTACCACACTGTGTTAATAAGTTTTACTCACATAGATAGTTATAGCTACGAGTCTGAAATGCGGAAATGAATTTGAATGCTTTTGATATCAATTCTTGTTAAATCTATTCAAGAAAAATCGAACTGAAAAATGTCAATAGTAGGATTCTTCGGCAATGTCCTTAGCGATTATTTTATGTGCCAGCTCCATCTGGAGAAAGTATTTTGATAAGTGAGGCATGTTTTTAAGTGCTTTGTAAATTCTTTCTGAATGGGAAAATAGAAATTAAATGACATTGACTACATAGAATTCATACATAGATCTTTAATGTTGGTGTTATAGATTTTTTTTTAAAATCTTTATTTAACTAGGCAAGTCAGTTAAGAACAAATTCGTATTTTAAATGATGGCCTACACCGGCCAAACCCGGATGACGCTGGGCCAATTGTGCGCCACCTTATGGGACTCCCAATCACAGCCAGTTGTGATACAGCCTAGAACATACCAGGGTGTCTGTATTGACGCCTCTAGCACTGAGATGCAGTGCCTTAGACTACTGCGCTACTGTTATAGGTCAGAGTGGCAAACTGCACACTTAATTACATTGAAGTGCTCAGCTATAAATGCTTCATGAATGGGAAAATAGATTTGACTTGACTTTGACTGCATATCATTTATACATAGACCTTTCACATGTGCATTAACAACCAATATGACCAACTTAATTGTGATGTGGAGGAGGGCTGTTAATAAGTTACGAAATAGTTTTGATATGAACCTCAACAACACAATTTGATCTCTAGAATCAATCTTGAGGATTCAACCCTGTCGGGATCTTCATGCACCATTGACCTCAGTGAGAAGAAGAAGGGAAGTCACGGGCCTATACTGGCCATTAGCATAATTCTGGCCTTTTGGCATATTCACTAACACTGGTATGGCAGAAGCACAATTTTGAGAACAGCCATAGTGATAACAAATCAAATCCAATTTATTTATAAAGCCCTTCTTACATCAGCTGATGTCACAGAGTGCTGTACAGAAACCCAGCCTAAAACCCCAAACAGCAAGCAATGCAGGTGTAGAAGCACGGTGGCTAGGAAAAACTCCCTAGAAAGGCCAAAACCTAGGAAGAAACCTAGAGAGGAACCAGGCTGTGAGGGATGGCCAGTCCTCTTCTGGCTGTGCCGGGTGCAGATTATAACAGAACATGGACAAGACTTTAAAATGTTCATAAAACAGGCAGAACAGTTGAAACTGGAGAAGCAGCATGGCCAGGTGGACTCGGGACATCATGGAGTCATCAGGCCAGGTAGGCCTTGAGGAATGGTCCTAATGCTCAGGTCCTCCGAGAGAGAGAGAAGAAAAAAAAAAAAACGAAAGAGAGAGAGATAATTAGAGAGAGCATACTTAAATTCACACAGGACACCAGATAAGAGAAGAAATACTCCAGATATAACAGACGGACCCTAGCCCCCGACACATAAACTACTGCAGCATAAATACTGGGGGCTGAGACAGGAGGGGTCGGGAGACACTGTGGCCCCGTCCGACGATACCCCCGGACAAGGCCAAACAGGCAGGATATAACCCCACCCGCTCTGCCGAAGCACAGCCCCCACACCACTAGAGGGATATCTTCAACCACCAACTTACCATCCACTATGCACTATGCTGTCATTGTAATAATGCATCTATTAATACACCTAAATATGAGCTCTTGCACAGCATGGTGTGAATGCGCTATAGATATGCTATGGATGTAATTAATTAACCCCAATGCTAAAATGACCCCAAATGAGCAGTTACTGCCTTTTTGCTTGGTAGGGCAGAATGGGGATCCTAATAACATTCCACAAGCCCACACAGACACACAGACACACACACACAGTAGGTGGATAGAACGCATGGTACTTTGTTGAGACTAGCATGGTATAAGGCTATGTATGTTTGGTCCCCCTTTATGTGTTGGTGCTTAAGTGTGTATTTACATATTTATACAGGTGATGTAACCAATTTACATTCACATGACTATGAAATAGTCCAGAAGCTTATTTATATAATGCTTACAGTGACCAACATTTACATTTCTATTTGGGCTCTCCCATTGGTCAATTTCTGATGGGTTGAGATGAATTTTCCTCTTCAAATAAAGCTCACGTCCGTGTCAAAAGGGGCCTTTGAGCGGATACATTTTGTATTGTAACATTACATTACCGGCCTGTAATTTCCTATAGGCCTTTACACTCACACCCGTATACAGGTTGAAAACGGCAGATTTGGACACTGATAAGCGCATAAATTGGAATGCAGTGGCTGTACAGTAACATGCTATACATGACGTTAGAGCTCAGGGTCTTCACTTCACAGCTCTGTATAGGTTTTGACTGAAAGCCATTCTGAACTTGAGAAGTGTGACACAGCAAGAAGTTGACCCCATCCCTCCTGCTAATTGGGATACTTTTGCAAATGTTTTGTTGTCTGAGTGAAAATGCTGTAAATTATGAGGACTCTATGTATTTTGAAAGATGAGATGTTGAGGATTACAACTTTGACGTCATACAGGCAAGCCAAACATCCGTCCAAACGTGCACTTCACATTTCCATATCATAAAACTCGTAATATACAGTGTCAACATTTATGATCACTATGTTTGATGTACTGTTACAAGATTACATGGCGTTGTCCTGAATAGAATGATGTATTGTGAAGAAAATGTGCCGCGTACCATGCATCTAGATGCACTAATGACTCATTTTATGCGAACCAAAATTACGATCTAATTATCTGAATTGCCTTGTGAAAACCTAACACTGTACGATCATATTTTACAATTTAGCTAGTCATGTTGGCAATAGAACAAGCTTTCAAATTATGCCCAACTGACCCAGATTGCGATTTATAATGGGATGTTTTTGGATTGTATGAACATCAACACTAATTGTGTAAAGGCGGAATGCAGGGCTGTGTTCCAAACAAAACAACTGCTAGTGTGCTTGCTCTCGTTCCTCAACGGAACAGGTAGGAGAGCTCAAAAAAGCACCTTACTGTATAGTTGAAGACTCTTCTTTGAGTGGTGTGTGGCCACTTGGAAACACCAGTTAGACCTCTCACTCACCTTAGTCTAATAATTTTACCATAATCTCCAAACTGTTCCCTTTTAATTGCTACCATGGTTATGCACATGCTTTCCATATTACTTCTGTTAGAAATATTTAAATTTAGACCTATCCATATAGGCCAAATCCCACGAGTGTAAAGGGTTGATTTATTTATTCAGTGCCTTCAAATGCATGATACCAATTGTGCCTTAAATTAAATAGAATGTCAGTGCATCTCTCAGAGGACTAAAGGAAGCAATTGGGCACTTATGCAGGATTATTTGCAGGGGTTGTGGTCTTGAGAAGTGGTGAAGGTTAGCTGAATTTGATCCATAACAATAAAAAACAGTTACGATTAGTGTGTGGGACCTATTTTAAATAGATGGGTGTCTGAATACGAGCAGATAATACAAACATTTCCAATAAGTAAACCTTGCACATCTCACTCCCAACAGCCTACTCCCTGAACCAAAGTCTTCCAAAGCATCAATCCAAACTCTCACAGATCCAACAGACTGACTTCAAATTTTTTGCAGTGAAATCCGAGAAAGCCTTTCTCAATGTAAAAATGTTGCGCAATGTGCTGCTCTCTCTCCCAACAGCACTCCTTTTTTTCTTCTCTCTCCAAATTACTTCTATATTAACACAATGTTGGATCACACTGCTATTTTAGCAGTATGAAGCCCAGAAGCTGGTACCTCTCCAAGGTCAAGGATAGGTACATCTGGAGGAGGTGGTTAAAACAGTGTTATCATAGAAAGATGAGGTTTCTGGGATCAGTGCTAGGTGGTAATGAGCAGGTGCTGGTTTCACGTCTATCTATGCACCTATGAATGTATGGCCCTCACCCACACATACCAACTCAGTACTTTGTGTCCCTCACAATGTTGTTTGATAGAGTGGCTCTGGCAACAACAGAAGCGGGAGTAGAGAGTGGACAGGATAAAGTGGTGTGTGATGTGTGTGACGCTCCTTGCGGTATCTTCAAATAAATGAGTGAGGTGACTTTCTTAAGTGTGTGTGTGCGTGTTACACTATAGGCTTACAGGATATTTACAACCTACAACTAACTAACTGCAATCGATTTCCATTATAATGGACACTAATATATTTTTGGCAAAAACCTATTTCTAAAGCAAGAATTTAGCTAGCGCTGACTGGGATTGGTCTGAGTGGAGAGGGGAAAAGGGAAAACTACCTGTTATTAGCAGAGAAGTTTGTAACTCTTTGTTATTGTTCTATAAACTAATTTACCACCTGGTGATGTCACTAGGCAAGCCAAAACTCCACCCATGCAAAACCTGCTGATTAGAAGGTCCTGTGTAGATTGTATTTTCATCCAGTAACTATCAGGAAATAACAGGTGCTATGATCAGATGACATGAAATAAGAGCTATTTGGCTGAGCACAGCAGTGGTGGGTTTTGCGTCGAAAAACAAAAGCATATGCAGAAAAGTACCTCATACACTATATATACAAAAGTATGTGGATACCCCTTCAAATTAGTGGATTCGGCTATTTCAGCCACACCCGTTGCTGACAAATGTATAAAATCGAGCACACAGCCATGCAATCGAGCACACAGCCATACAACAAGTCAGTCCGTTACATTTCTGCCCTGATAGAGATTCCCCGGTCAACTGTAAGTGCTGTTATTGTGAAGTGGAAACATCTAGGAGCAACAATGTCTCAGCCGCAAAGTGGTAGGCCACACAAGCTCACAGAACGGGACTCCCGAGTGCTGAAGCACAGAGCGCATAAAACTCCTCTGTCCTCGGTTGCAACACTCACTATTCAGTTCCAAACTGTCTCTGAAACAATATAAGCACAATAACTGTTTGTCAAGAGCTTCAGGAAATGGGTTTTCTTGTCTGAGCAGACAAACAAGCCTAAGATCACCTTGCAAAATGCCAAGCGTCGGCTGTAGTGGTGTAAAGCTCGCCGCCATTGGACTCTGGAGCAGTGGAAATGTGTTTTCTGTAGTGATGAATCACGGTTCACCATCTGGCAGTCCGACGGACAAATCTGGGCTTGGTGGATGCCAGAAGAACTCTACCTGCCCGACTGCATAGTGCCAACTGTAAAGTTCCAGTGAAGGGAATTTGTAACGCTACAGCATACATTGGTTCCTCCTTTAAAAGTTGCGGCATACTGCGGCACACCTTGCGGGCTGCTGCAGCATTCTGTGGCACGTCATCTATTTGTCAGCAATTTCTTCTGTTAATTCAAGTTATTGCTAGTTTGACCAGCAGAGGGCATCTTCGAGAAGCATTTGATGGTCTTCCATATTGCAGGCACGCAGGAGACCAGGGTTCAATCCCCCAATGGGGAGGAAGGAGTAGGCTGTCCTTGTAAATAAGAATTAGTTCTTAACTGATTCCATATGTGTTAGTTCATAGTTGTGATGTCTTCATTATTATTCTACAATGTAGAAAATAGTAAAAATATAGAAAAATCCTGGAATGAGTAGGTGTGTCCAACGTGATGCTCATAAATTCAGAGCGTTGTCAGATTTTCAGTTTGTAAATTCAGACAGTTTCCCTCTCGGAGCGCACACTGGACGTTCGGGCCGAGTAGTAGGGTTGATTTGAGCGTTCTGGCCTTACAACGGCAGTCAAGCACCCAAGCTAACGTTAGCTAAATTGCTAGCTACTTCCAGACACAAATGAGACCACACTGACCATTTAACTCGCCCTAGAAGAGCTGGTTAGGCAGTTTTCGTGTTAACCAGAGCATTGGTGACTGTAAGTGTGCTGCTGGAATCAATTTAATTGCGCCTTTTTGCCAACGTTTACTGACACCGGCCATATTTAACGGGTGTTGAGCACTCATAAATTCATTATTCTGCACTCTGGTACACTCAGACGAGAGTGCTCTGAAATCGGTGAGAAAATTTACAAAAACACCCGAATGTCCATTGAGAATGCACACCAACTATACCATTTAGCTAAGCTATGAATGACGGGAATAATCAAGTCAATAAACGTTGGGTAGCTAGATAGCCTATAGTTAATATACTGGCAAGTTTGATGTATAACTACTAACGTGAGGTAGCTAGCTAATATATACCGGTACATACTGTTCTAATGATATGCTATGTGGTTTGTACGGACAGCGTAGCTAACAAATTGTCAGCCAACATAATGTGTAAGATAACTTATTTGAAAAATCATTACTTTATTACATTGAGTAGCAAGCTACCCCTTGGTTGTTAGGGCAAATCTGGTCTGTGATAGGAGGAGGGGGTTTCACACCTACTGTAGCTCGGCTATTAGACCATTCTTTAGTAAAGGTTGAATAGTCTATTGTTCAGCTATTAGCCCCCCTCCCAAACTTGCAACAAATTGTTGTCACTTCCATCTCGTTCCTCGCCCTCTTCCACGGGTCATCATTCTGCGTCTGAGTGGCTAGCTTGTGGGCGTGCTGGCAGGATACGGCAGCACCTTCAGTTGTGCATCAAGAATTCTGAATACAGTAGCAAGTTTGTATGAAGGTGGAAAAATTCACAGGCAAATTGTTATATGCAACATTTGTGTCTTTTTGTCGAGAGCAAACGTTGATTTATTTTCAATCGAAAATAATTGTTCCGAAAGCAATTTTTTCAGACACAAAGGAAGTCATAGCGGACACCTACGAAGAAGGACCTTGTGATGATGGCATCTCAGGTAAGCAGCACTGGGCGTTCTTCCGTCCAACTTTTACATAGCTAGTAGTTAGCTCCTATGATTCAGTTTCGGTTAATAACATTCTACTATATTACATTCCGTAGAATGATAAATCACGCAATTATTATTCTCAAGCTAACCAAAAGCATTTAGCCCTGAACGCCTGTTCTCGCCATTTTCCGTTGATTTAATCTGACTTTCTTTCATGGCAACTCATAAGCAGGCCATGTCATATTTGTATCATAGTCAATATATAATCATATTTCATGACAGTGTACTGGTTAGCTTTTTTACAAGCTTCAAGTGGTATATATATCTAATAATGACATTATCTTCTATTGTTTGTCCTCATGTGTCTGTTTTTCAGCATAATGTACTCTGTAGCCACTTAGTGTGGACACCAGGTGAGACCACACACACACAATAGCAGTCTCTCTCATTCACTTCATCCCTCTCCCCCTTCTCCCTAAATCCTCTAGGTTATATCAGCTGTGTTGGTGAACCCCTCCCGCATCTGACCTAGCTGACACAGAGGGCACATCATGATCATAGGTGAGAGGTCACTTGTTCGGGTCAACAGGAAGTATTATTAACATCTTAGGGAGCGGCAGCAGTGGTGGGAGTTTTGGAGAGTCTGTCGTGCCCAAAGTAAAATGCCTGCCACTCAGGCCCAGAAACTAGGATATGCACATAAGTACTATTAGTAAGTAATATTAGTACTATTGGATAGAAAACACTCTGAAGTTTCTAAAACTGTTAAAATAATGTCTGTGAGTATAACAGAACTGATATGGCAGGCGAAAACAAGAGGAATTTGTGTCCGTAATTTTTGTTGTTGTTGTGACATGCCTTCTTTTCCAATGGTTGTCTATGGGATCTGCTTTAATCCAGGAGCCAGGTTGCAGTACCTATGGCTTCCACTAGATGTCAACAGTCTTTAGACAAGGTTTGGTGAGTTTACCTTGAAAAACAACCGTATAGAAGAAGATTATGTAAGTGGAGGGAGGAAGTGCCTTTTGTGTTTTGCGCGCCTCAGGATTTCACTTTTCTATCGCTCAGGATATTATCCGTGTGAAATATTATAGTTAATATACATAAATGTGTACCTAAAGATACATTATAAACAATGTTTGATTTGTTTGGACAAAGTTGATATGTGTAATTTGAACGCTTTCTCTTCCCTGTACAATGGGCGAGTGGATGGTGGATTTTCTGAACAGAACACACCAACCAAACAGAGATTTATGGATATAAACTTTTACTAACAAAAGGAACATTGGATGTTTTGCTTGGACACTTCGGATTGCCCTCAGCAGAAGATCACCAAAGGTAAGCAATTTATTTTAGCTCTTTTTATGTGTTTTGTGACACCCGTGCTGGTTATGAAATTATGCTAATGCTGAAAATATGCGGGGCACTGTCCTCAGACAATAAAATGTTCTGCTTTCGCCGTAAAGCCTTTTTGAAATCTGACAACACAGTCAGATTGCCAAGAGTCTAAGCTTTTGAACAGTGTGCAACACTGTTTTGACTTTTGGATTTTGAATTTGGCGCCTTACATTTTTCCGGGTATTGTCGTGACTGGGGCGCTAGCGCCCCAACGCTCCTTAACTACTTAGGGAGAAACGGCGCGCTAGCGGACCGCTCCCAACACTACCCGGTGAAATGTAAGGCGCCAAATTCAAAATCCAAAAGTTGAATTATTAAACATTCATCAATATACAAGTGTTGCATAGTCATCAAAAGCTCTGATTCTTGGCAATATCACAGCGTTATCAGATTTCAAAATGGCTTTACGGCGAAAGCACAACATTTGATTGTTTGAGGATAGCAACTCCAATATTTATGCATTAGCATAAATTCATATCCCGCGCGGGTCACACAAAACCCATATAAGAGCTAAAATAAATCACTTACCTTTCAAAGAACTTCTGCTGAGGGCTTCCCAAGTGTCCAACGAAGACATCCAATGGTTATTTTGTTAGAAAAAGTCATTTATTATATCCATAAATCTCTGTTTGGTTGGCACATTATGTTCAGAAAATCCACCGTCGAGTCGCCCAAACACTGTATAAAGACTGTTGACATCTAGTGGAAGCCATAGGTACTGCAGTCTCAGTCCTACATAACATTGAATCCTATAAGCAGCTTGGAGAAAAAGGTCATGTACAAAAAAAACTGCAAATCCGGATGGATTTTCCTCGGGTTTTCACCTGCTATATCAGTTCTGTTATACTCACAGACATTATCCTAACGGTTTTAGAATCTTCAGAATGTTTCCTATCCAATAGTACTAATTATGTGCATATCCTAGTTTCTGGGCCTGAGTGGCAGGTATTTTACTTTGGGCATGCCAGACTCTCCAAAACCGACACCTCGGCTGCCGCTCCCTAAGTTAATTATCCACAAGAGGTTATGATAACCTTCGGGCCAACTGGGGACCCAAGGCTGGTTAGGAGACATTGCTAGAGACACTGTAATTGTAATGAACTGAGAGAATATTAGAGTATCAATGTAATTCATTAATCATATGCTGTCTGCCTCTGTTCTTACCTCTTTCCCTCTCTGGCTTCTACACTTCTCTCCCCACCTCGTCTTTCTTCCTCATTTTATAATGCACATCATATGTGCATTGAAGTACAGATTGAACTTGTATTTATAATATAATATTACATTTATCCTCTACATTAACTAACAATTGTACATTTTTAGCTTGACTCGTTTTGACGTCATAATTACTTACATTTGCTTCTCCCGTAATGTTTTTTTCAGCCATCTTTGCTGAAGAATGTCACCAGGGAGGGGTGGCTCGCGTCAAATTTGTCATTGGAACCACTCAATATGATTGGTCATATGAAAACCTTGGGACCCAAATGCATAATGAGTGCTCTATCTCTCCCTTCTGGTGGTCTGGAGCAATGAAGCTGTGAAGCTGGGTACCTCTAAGTCCCGCGGTGTAAGCTCGCAACTTTTAAAGAAGGACTTACTGTACAATGCCATTCTAGACAATTCTGTGCTTCCAACTTTATGGCAACAATTTGGGGAAGGCCTTTTCCTGTTTCAGCATGATAATGCCCCCGTGCATAAAGCGAGGTCCATACAGAAATGGTATGTCGAGATCGTTGTGGAAGAACTTGACTGGCTTTCACAGAGCCCTGAGCTCACCCCCATCGAACACCTTTGGGATGAATTGGAATGCCGACTGTAAACCAGGCCCAATCACTCAACATTAGTGCCCGACCTCACTAATGTGCTTGTGGCTGAATGGAAGCGAATCACTGCAGCAATGTTCCAATGTCTAGTGGAAAGCCTTCCCAGATGGGTGGAGGCTGTTATTGAAGCAAAGGGGGGATCAACTCCATATTAATGCCCATGATTTTGGAATGAGATGTTTGACGAGCAGGTGTCCACATACCTTTGGTAATGTAGTGTAGCTACTGTAAAATATGGTGGTGTATCTTTGATGTTGTGGGGCTATTTTGCTTCCACTGGTACTGGCGCTCTTGTTAAGGTCAACAGCATCATCAACTTTACCAGGTGCGAGGACATTTTAGACAAAAAACGGGAGGCTGACACTTGGCAACAAGTGAATTTTCAGGCAAGACAATAATCCCAAGCTCTAGTCAAAATCCACAAAGAAATGGTTAATTGACCACAAAATCTAAAACATTAAACAATTAGACTTAATATATTCACATGTCACAAAGTAATTGATTAAAACACTGTTTTGCAGTGAAGGTCTACAGTAGCCTCAGCAGCACTCTGTAGGGTAGCATCTTGGGGTAGCCGGAGGACAGCTAGCTTCTGTCCTCCTCTTGGTACATTGACTTCAATACAAAACCTAGGAGGCTCTTGGTTCTCACACCATTCCATAGACGTAATTATGAAAACTTCTGGAGATCGTCCACCAACTTATCAGAGCTCTTGCAGCATGAATTGATATGTTGTCTACCAAATCAAAGGATCCGAGAATGAATCTAGTACTGAAATTTCAAGCTAAAGCTGGCTAGCACTGCAGTTCATAAAATGTGGTGAGTCGTTTTTGTTGTGACATTTCCTCTGTTTGATAGGCTTCCTATTAAAATCCATGTAAAATAGCTCCCAGATTGCAGTACCTATGGCTTCCACTCGATGCCAACAGTCTTTAGACAGTGTTTGAAGGCTTCATCATTGAACAGAACCGAACAGAAGAAGAAATAGTGAAGGTACCACGGATGTCAATAACTTTTCCTGGGCACGAGACCGTGAGCGCGCCCCACTTTATTTTCCTTTTATATCGTTTAGGATATCATCCGAGTGAAATATAATCATTAATATTCATAAAATGATACCTAAGGATATTTATAAATGATGTTTGATTTGTTTGGGCAAAGTTGATAGGTATAATTTGAACGCTTTCTCTTCACTGTTCAACGGGCGACTCGACGTTGGGTTTTTCTGAACATAACGCGCCAACCAAACAGATTTTTGGATATAATAAATGACTTTTTCTAACAAAAGAACCATGGATTCTCTTGTTTGGACACTTGTGATGCCCTCAGCAGAAGTTCTTCGAAAGGTAAGTGATTTATTTTAGCTCTTATATGGGTTTTGTGTGACCCGCGCGGGATATGAATAAATATGAGAGGTGCTATCCTCAAACAATCAAATGTTGTGCTTTCGCCGTAAAGCCTTTTTGAAATCTGACAACGCTGTGATATTGCCAA
Source organism: Hucho hucho (assembly GCA_003317085.1). Classification (NCBI taxonomy): domain Eukaryota; kingdom Metazoa; phylum Chordata; class Actinopteri; order Salmoniformes; family Salmonidae; genus Hucho; species Hucho hucho. The sequence continues at coordinate 729,563 of QNTS01000391.1, read as the reverse complement.
GAATCAGAGCTTTTGATGACTATGCAACACTTGTATATTGATGAATGTTTAATAATTCAACTTTTGGATTTTGAATTTGGCGCCTTACATTTCACCGGGTAGTGTCGGGATTGGGTAGCGCCCCAATGATCCCTAAGTGGTTTTAACGTTACTTAGCTAGCAAATGCAGCTGGCTAGTTTAGTTACTCAAACACCCGGGTCAAACAGAGGGATGATTTGTAAGCTGGCTGGCTATGACTATCCAACACAACAGTTGAACTCTTCCAAGTCAAGGTAAGCTTTCGGTTTTATAAATTATTGCCACTGGGGCCCGCCTGTGTAACTGCTTACTGACTATACACTGTAACTTGACTGATTGTAGCGGGTTTACTAATGCATTAGTTATATTAGCTATGTTGACTAGGACGTTACTTTAGCTTATATGGGGACAACGATGTAGGCTGTGTGTAGCGGTTATGACATGGTTTGGCAAGGAACGTTTTTTTTGCCTGGTCACATACAGCTAATGTGTTGTTCATTGAAGTCCACAAACGAAGGGAAAAGGTGACAGGAGGAGAGTGCATAGAGGCTAGAATTAATACGACGTGGATGCTATGATCAGGGTTGTATTCATTCTGTCGATTCTGTTGAAAAACGCTTCTTAAATGAAAGCAAACGAAACGGTGTCACGACTTCAGCCGAAGTTGGTCCCTCTCCTTGCTCGGGTGGCTTTCGGCGGTCGAAGTCACCGGTCTTCTAGCTACCGCCGATCTACTTTTAATTTTCTATGTTTTTTTGTCTTCATTATACACACCTGGTTTCTATCCCATAATTACATGTTCCTTATTTAACCCTCTGTTTTTGTGCGTGATTGTTTGTGTTTTTTGTTTCCGTGTTTTCGAGTGGTTGGTTTTTCGCCCACTCACGTATTTAGATAATATTGAGCAAAGCATTTGAAAACTCATATTCGTTCTCCTGCGCCTGACTGCTTTACCGGCATCACGGGGAACTTTGACAGAATCACGCACCACCCATGGAGTCAGCAGGATCACCCAGCCCTCCTCTACAAGTCGAGGAGTGCCTTCAGCAGCATGCGACAATGTTGCAGAGGCTCGGCACAGCCATGGATAGTGTGCTGCAGAGCATGGAGCGATGGGAGAGGGGAGGAATTTCAGGACATTTACCATCAACACAACCTCCCACTCCATAACCCACACTGTCCACCCCTCCTTCACCTGGTCCCAGTAGGATTCGGCTCTTGCTCCTGAGGGAGTATGATGGGACGGCTGCCGGGTGTCAGGGGTTCCTACTCCAGATGGATCTCTACCTGGCGACCATTCACCCGGCTCCTTCGGGACGCGAGAGCGTGTCCACCCTTGTCTCCTGTCTATCCGGGAAAGCCCTGGAGTGGGTCAACGCCGTATGGGGAGAGGAAAGAGCAGCGTGGGACCACTACGAGGAGTTCACCTGCCGTTTCTGGGCAGTATTCGATCATCCACCTGAGGGTAGAGCGGCGGGTGAACTCTTGTTCCACCTCAGACAGGGGACGAAGAGCGCACAGGACTTTGCGCTGGAGTTCCGAACTCTGGCTGCCGGCACGGGATGGAGTGACAGGGCCCTGATCTACCAATATAGATGCAGTCTGCACGAGGACGTCCGACGGGAGCTGGCATGCAGAGACACCACCCTTTCTTTTGACCAGCTGTTGGACATGTCCATCAGGCTGGATAACCAGCTGGCCACCCGTGGACGTCTGGATCGGGACCTGTCATATCCATCCCCAAACACCTCTGCTCCGACGCCTATGGAGCTAGGAGGTACTGAGTTTAGGGAGGCCGGAGGAGGGGCAATTCCCTGCACTCTCTGTGGCCGCAGAGGGCACACTGCTGGTCGGTGCAGGGGGGGTTCCTCAAAGTCTCCAACGTGCACATCCCCTCTGAATATGCCGATTTGGCTCTCACCTTCTGTTAAAAGAAGGCGACTCAATTACAACCCCATCGACGGGGGGATTGTGCGATAGATCTCCTGGTAGACGCAGCACTTCCCAGGAGTCACGTGTATCCTCTGTCACAGGAAGAGAAGGAGGCTATGGAAACATATTTCTCCGAATCTCTGGGGCAGGGATACATTCGGCCCTTCACTTCACCTGCCTCCTCAAGTTTCTTTTTTGTGAAGAAGAAGGATGGAGGTCTGCACCCGTGTATTGACTATCGAGGTATCAATCAGATCACTATGAGATACAGCTACCCGCTTCCTCTCATAGCCAGTGCGATTGAGTCAATGCACGGGGCGCGCTTCTTCACAAAATTGGATCTCAGGAGCGCATACAATCTGGTGCGTATCCGGGAGGGGGACGAGTGGAAGACTGCATTTAGTACCACATCAGGGCACTATGAGTACCTCGTCATGCCATACGGGTTAATGAATGCTCCATCAGTTTTCCAGGCATTTGTAGATGAGATTTTCCGGGACTTGCTCAGGCAGGGTGTAGTGGTGTATATCAATGACATTCTGATTTACTCCACTACACGCGCCGAGCATGTGTCTCTGGTGCGCAAGGTGCTTGGTCGACTGTTGGAGCATGACCTGTACGTCAAGGCTGAGAAATGTCTGTTCTTCCAACAGTCTGTCTCCATCTTAGGGTACCGCATTTCCACGTCAGGGGTGGAGATGGAGAGTGACATTTCAGCCGTGCGTAATTGGCCGACTCCCACCACGGTAAAGGAAGTGCAGCGGTTCTTAGGGTTTGCCAACTACTACCGGAGGTTTATCCGGGGCTTTGGTCAGGTAGCGGCTCCCAGTACCTCACTGGGGACCGGTGCGACTACAGTGGTCAGCTGAGGCGGACAGGGCTTTTGGTCACCTGAAGGCTCTGTTTACCTCGGCTCCCGTGCTGGCTTATCCGGATCCATCTTTGGCATTTATTGTGGAGGTGTACGCGCCCGAGGCTGGGATAGGAGCTGTGCTGTCTCAGTGCTCGGGTACGCCACCTAAACTCCGCCCCTGTGCCTTCTTTTCGAAGAAGCTCAGCTCGGCGGAGCACAACTATGATGTGGGGGACCGGGAGCTGTTGGTTGTTGTCAGGGCTCTGAAGGTGTGGAGACATTGGCTTGAGGGGACTAAACACACCGACCACCAGAATCTGGAGTACATCCGGGCGGCGAGGAAACTGAACCCTCGCCAGGCAAGGTGGGCCATGTTTTTCACCCGTTACCTACAGAGCCCACTCCACCTCAGTGTCCAGCTGGGCGTATGTACGTTCCGTCTGCTGTCCGCGACCGTCTGATCTATTGGGCCCACATGTCACCCTCCTCTGGTCATCCTGGCATCGGTCGGACGGTGCGTTGTCTTAGTGGGAAGTACTGGTGGTCCACCTTAGCTAAGGACGTGAGGGTTTATGTTTCCTCCTGCTCGGTGTGCGCTCAGTTTAAGGCGCCTAAGCATCTAACCAGAGGGAAGTTACAACCCCTACCCATTCCACAGCGGCCTTGGTCACACCTGTCGGTGGACTTTTTGACGGATCTTCCGCCGTCACAGGGTAACACCACGATCCTGGTCGTTGTGGATCAGTTATCTAAGTCCTGCCGCCTCCTTTCTTTGCCCGGTCTCCCTACGGCCCTACAGACTGCAGAGGCCCTGTTCACCCCTGTCTTCCGGCATTACGGGGTGCCTGAGGATATAGTTTCTGATCGGGGTCCCCAGTTCACGTCCAGGGTTTGGAGGGCGTTTATGGAATGTCTGGGGAAAGAGGGCAGGTGGAAAGAGTCAACCAGGATGTGGGTAGGTTTCTGCGGTCCTATTGCCAGGACCGGCCGGGGGAGTGGGCAGTTTTCATCCCCTGGGCAGAGATGGCCCAAAATTCACTCTGCTACTCCTCCACTGGTCTCTCCCCTTTCCTTTGCTTACTGGGATACCAGCCGCTTCTGGCACCGTGGCATCAGAGCCAGATCGAGGCTCCTGTGGTGGATGAATGGTTTAGGCGCTCGGAGGAGACCTGGGAGGCCGCCCATGTGCAACAACAATGAGCCGTGAGGCGGCAGAAGGCGAGCGCCGACCGTGAGAGACATCCTAGACCCTTCGTTGCTGCAGGAGTTTCACCGTCTCCACCCGGATCGCCCTGCGCCTCGTCCTCCGGGTCGTCCCCCAGGCCGGTGTCGGCGCGTGGGGTACTGTCACAACTTCAGCCGAAGTTGGTCCCTCTCCTTGCTCGGGTGGCTTTCGGCGGTCGAAGTCACCGGTCTTCTAGCTACCGCCAATCTACTTTTCATTTTCTGTTTTCTTGTCTTCATTATACACACCTGGTTTCTATCCCATAATTACATGTTCCTTATTTAACCCTCTGTTCCCCTCATGTTTTTGTGCGTGATTGTTTGTGTTTCTTTGTTTCCGTGTTTTCGAGTGGTTGGTTTTTCCCCCACTCATGTATTTTGGTAATATTGAGTAAAGCATTTGAAAACTCATATTCGTTCTCCTGCGCCTGACTTTGCCTTACCGGCATCACGGAGGACTTTGGCAAACGGGGATAAAAATACCTGAATTTCTCCAATAGAAACTCTCGTTTGCAACTGTTGGACTAATGATTACACCCAAGATAAGCTAGATGCAGTCAAGGCGGTATTGAATGTGTCACTGTCTGTCCATGTGTCACTGTGTGTCATTCTCTCGACCTGTGTGCACCTACGTCATAAACTGTAATTCATTGGCTAGGTTGTAGAAAACTCATGAAGGGTATAGGGAAAGTATGAGCGTCATGTAGTAGCCTAAACCTATCGATGTTACATTGAACTGGGTGAATAGAATATTAATGACAGTCATCCAACATGCTGTAATAGAAATAAGGCCATGCTCATGAAAAAAATTAATAAATGGCACTGACCGCCACTGCATAAAACAAGGGCAGGGTTTTATGCACACACACTGATCATTTAAGTGTTGAGAGTAGTTTGTATTACTTGTTAAACAAAACCTCTTTCTCTGAGCAATTGTATTAGTATAAAATAATATAATTTCCCCCAAAAAAATTGCTTACAATATAGCTCAGTATTTGTATTATGTCTTTTTTGCTCATCTTTATCAAGGTTGCCAATAATTATGGACCTGACTGTATCTAAGTTATGGGTGTGTGTTCTACCGACCCTTTTTGTCAATGAACACAGGTATGTAGTTAGTATATATGGTTGCTGGCCAATGTCCCCAGCCATTCAGCTAACTCACAATCTCATCTGGTGCCCCACAACTCTTTAGCCTGAAGTGTTACAGATTCCGCAATAGAAAAGTAAAGGTAATTTCTGATTGAGCTGACATAAGCAGTGTTTACCATAAATGCAGTCTCCGCTAAAGCGGGAAAATTGCGTTTAACTTCTTAGGGAGCGGTGGGGCGCTAGCAAAACAGTCCTGTAGTGTAGCATCGGTGTCATCTGACCACTGCCGTATTGAACAAGTCACTGCTACATCCTGCTTTAGTTTTGCTTGTAATCAGGAATCTCTCCCCCCTCTGCCCCTTCAGTCAGCTCCTTAAGAGAGCACAAATAATAAATCAGTCAATTGGCCTCAGGTGAGCTAATCAGTAGTGGCTGTATTACGGCCCACCTCCAGGAGTGGGCGCAGTCGGACCACTTGATCCGGCTCATCCCTCACACCTGATACAGCTTGTTGAGTGCGGTCTTAGTGCCAGCATCGGTTTGTGGTGGTAAACAGAGGGCTACAAAAAATATAGATGAAAATTCTCTTGGTAGATAGTGTCATCTACAGCTTATCATGAGGTACTCTACCTCAGGCGAGAAATACCTCGAGACTTCCTTAATATCAGACAACATGCACCAGCTGTTATTAACAAATAGACACACACCACCACCACACATCTTACCGGACGTAGCAGTTCTGTCTTGCCAATACACAGAAAACCCAGCCAACTGTATATTATCCATGTCGTCGTTCAGCCACGACTCACTGAAACATAAGATATTACAGTTTTTATTGTCCCATTGGCAGGATAGTCTCGAACAGAGCTCATCTGGTTTATTCTCCAGTGATTGCACATTGGCCAGTAGAACGGATGCTAGATGCGGGTTACCCACTCGCCGACGAGTTCTCACAAGGCACCCCGATCTCCGCCCCCTATACATCCGTCTTTTCTTCACGCGAATGACGGGAATTGGGCATGGTCTCGGAGAAACAGTATGTCCTTCGAGTCGGACTCATTAAAGAAAAAATATTTGTCCAGTTCTAGGTGGTTAATCATAGTTTTGCTATCCAGTAGCTCTTTTTCGTCATAAGAGACGGTAGTGGCAACATTATGAACAATATTAGTTACAAGAAATTCGAAAAAACACAAACAATATCGCACAGTTCTTAATAGCACTCCAACACCATCATTAAGTTTGCTGATGACACAACAGTGGTAGGCCTGATCACTGACAATGATGAGACAGCCTATAGGGAGGAGGTCAGAGAACTGGCAGTGTGGTGCCAGGACAACAACCTCTCCCTCAACGTGAGCAAGACAAAGGAGCTGATTATGGACTGCAGGAAAAGGCGGGCCGAACAGGCCCCCATTTAAATCGATGGGGCTGTAGTGGAGCGGGTCGAGAGTTTCCACATCACCAACAAACTATTATGGTCCAAACACACTAAGACAGTCGTGAAGAAGGCACAACAAAACCTTTTCCCCCTCAGGAGACATGGGTCTCCAGATCCTCAAAAAGTTATACAGCTGCAGCATCGAGAGCATCCTGACCGGTTGCATCACTGCCTGGTATGGCAATCTGACTGTAAGGCACTACAGAGGGTAATGCGTACGGCCCAGTACATCACTGGGGCCAAGCTTCCTGCCATCCAGGACCGATATAATAGTCGGTGTCAGAGGAAACTCAAAAAAATTGTCAGAGACTCCAGTCACCCAAGTCATGGACTGTTTTCTCTGCTACCGCACGGCAAGCGGTACCGGAGCGCCAAGTCTAGGACCAAAAGGCTCCTCGACAGCTTCTACACCCAAGCCTTAAGACTGCTGAACAATTAATCAAATGTCCACCGGACCATTTACATTGATCCCCC
>QNTS01000391.1:678413-720004 GCA_003317085.1 Hucho hucho | reverse complement strand
TTTCTAAAAGTGTTAACATTTTGTCTGTGAGTATAACAGAACGGATATGGCAGGTGAAACCCCGAGGAATTTCTGTCCTGGAAAAAGTGGTTTTGACAGATTGCCTCATTTAGAACCCCTCCCTTATGAAAATACCCATATAAGGGCATATGAATGCAGTACCTATCGCTTCCTCTGGATGTCAACAGTCTCGAGAAAGTGTTCTGATTCTTTTTAGATGGTTTTAGAGCAGAGAAGAAGACGAATAAGGAAGTGTCCACGCAGATGTCAATACAAGTAAATGCGCGCTCCCGGCTGGCACGTTCTTTGTTTTTTTTCCTTTCTTATCGCCCAGTTTATATTCCGGTTGAAATATTATACTATTTATACATAAAAGTGTTCCTAAGGATACATTTAAAATTATGTTTGATTGTTCTTGGACAAGTTTATAGGTATAAGTTGAACGAGTTCTCTTCACGTTTCAATGGAGGAGTCGACGCTCTATTTTCTCATTATAACGCGCCAACCAAATGGAGATTTATGGATATAATACATTACTTTTTCTAACAAAAGAACCATGGATTGTCTTCGTTGGACACTTGGGAAGCCCTCAGCAGAAGTTCTTCAAAAGGTAATTGATTTGTTTTCGCTGTGAAATGTGTTATGTGTGAACCGTGATGGCTTATGAATTCATGGTAATGGGAAAAATATGTTAGGTGCTACCCTCAAACAATGAAATGTGGTGCTTTCGCCGTAAAGCCTTTTTGAAATCTGACAACGCTGGGATATTGCCAAGAAGCAGAGCTTTTGATGACTATGAAACACTTGTATATTGATGCATGTTTAATAATTCAACTTTTGGATTTTGAATTTGGCGCCTTGCATTTCACCTGGTAGTGTCGGGAGTGGGGCGCTAGCGCCCCAGCGCACCTTGCTGCTCCTTAAGAAGTTAAGGAGCTGACTGAAGGGCCAGAGGGGGGAGAGATTCCTGATTACAAGCAAAACTAAAGCAGGATGTAGCAGTGATTTGTTCAATACGGCAGTGGTCAGATGACACCGATGCTACGCTACAGGACTGTTTTGCTAGCACAGACTGGGATTCATCCAATGGTATTAATTAAGGAGTATACCACCTCAGTCTCCGGCTTCATCAAAAAGTGCATCGACAACGCTCCCCCCCCACAGTGACCGTATGTACATATCCCAAGCAGAAGCCATGGATTACAGGCAACATCCTCACCGAGCTAAAGGTTAGAGATGCCATTTTCAAAGAGCGGGACACTATTCCGGACGCTTATAAAAAATCTTGCTATGCCCTCAGACGAACCATCAAACAGGCAAAGCGTCAATAAGATTGAATCCTACTACACCATCTCTGATGCTCGTCAGATGTGTCAGGGCTTGCAAACTGTTACGGACTACGGAGGGAAAACCAGCTACGAGCTGCCCAGTGACGCAAGCCTACCGAATGGGCTAATTGCCTTTTATGCTTGTTTCGAGGCAAGCAACAATGAAGCATGCATGAGAGCACCAGCTGTTTCGGACGACTGTGTGATCACACTCTCTTTAGCCGATGGGAGCAATACCTTTAAAAAGAACACCATTCACGAGGCCGCGGGGCCAGAAGGATTACCAGGACGTGTACTCAGAGCATGCGCGGACCATCTGGCAAGTGTCTTCACTGACATTTTCAACCTCTCCCTGTTCAAGTCTGGAATACCTACATGTTTCAAGCAGACCACCATAGTCTGTGTGCCCAAGAAAGTGAAGGTAACCTGCCTAAATGTCTACCGCCCCATAGCACTCACGTTAGTAGCCATGAAGTGCTTTGAAAGGATGGTCATGGCTCACTCCAATTCGCATACTGCCCCAACAGATCCACAGATGATGCTATCTCAATCGCAGTCCACGCTGCCCTTTTCCACCTGGGCAAAAGGAACACTTACATATGTGAGAATGCTGTCCATTGACTACAGCTCAGCATTCAACACCATAGTGCCCACAAAGCTCAACACTAAGCTAAGGACCCTGGGACTAAACACCTCCCTCTGTAAGTGGATCCTGGACTTCATGACGGGCCGCCCCCGGGTGGTAAAGGTATACAACAGCACTTCTGCCACCCTGATCACCAACACGGGGGCCCCTCAGGGGCGCGGGCTTAGTCCCCTCCTGTACTCCCTGTTCACCCACAACTGCATGGCCAAGCATGACTCCAACACCATCATTAAGTTTGCTGACAGCACAACGGTGGTTGGCCTGATCACCAACAACAATGTGACCATCTATAGGGAGGCGGTCAGAGACCTGGCAGTGTGGTGCCAGGCAAACAACCTCTCCCTCAACGTGAGCAAGACAAAGGAGATGATTGTGGACTACAGGAAAACGAGGGCCGAACACGCCCACATTCACATCGATGTGGCTATAGCGGAGTGTGTCGAGAGTTTCAAGTTCCGTGTTGTCCACATCACCAACAAACTATTATCGTTGCCTTTTGCATCATTAAAGTGAAGACTGTTATTTTATCAAAACAATTCTCTGTAATTATTATTACTTGATTAAACTAGTCATGTACATGTAATTAACTACTTAGAGAGTAGTGCCAAATTCAAAATCCAAAAGTTTAATTATTAAACATTCATCAATATACAAGTGTTGCATAGTCATCAAAAGCTCTGCTTCTTGGCAATTTCACAGCGTTGTCAGATTTCAAAAAGGCTTCACGGCGAAAGCACAACATTTGATTCTTTGAGGATAGCACCTACAATATTTTTATCCATTAGCATAAATTCATAACCCAACGCGGGTCTCAAAAAACGCATTAAATCGCTAATATAAAATCACTTACCTTTTGAAGAACTTCTGCTGAGGGCTTCCCAAGTGTCCAACGAAGACATCCAACGGTTCTTTTGTTAGAAAAAGTCATTTATTATATCCATAAATTTCCGTTTGGTTGGCGCGTTATGATCAGAAAATCCACCGTTGAGTCGCCCATTGAACGGTGAAGAGAACACGTTCAAATTATACCTATAAACTTTCTACAAACAAATCAAACATCGCTCACAATCTCGCGCCCGTCAAACGTTGTAAACAAAAGTGGTCCCCTGACTACTTCCTCTTCCTATCTGTTCTGCTAGTGCCCCACCACTCCCTAATTAGTTAATAAAACAAACATATGCTTTCATTGATTGAAATAACTATAATTTTTAGTTCAATAGTTTCAGAAACGTTTTCAGAAATGTGTTCACTTCCTGCATCTGTATATATATGAAAAAAATAGTTGCTTTCTCAGATCTGTATTCAACGTTTTAGAAAGTAGTTGCATTCTGAGATCTGTATTCAATAGTAGTCCTTTTTTGGGATCTTTGTTCAAATAGTAGTCATCTCCAAAGTAACTGATACTTTCCACAAAGCATAGTTATCCCAGGTCTGCAGTGTTTCACATGGCCATTATGTCATGATGTCAATGACAATAGTTTAGTTTTTTCTTGTGCATTTCATATTAGCTACAGTAATGATGTAATTTTGTGTAATTCTTGTATTTTTAAACAGAAATCTACCATGACTTCTCTTTAGTTGTGTCGTCTATGCATATCTAACTATTTGGCTAGCTTTGAACGATTGTTCCACAGACTTCCCCTTTTTTTAATTTAGAACTTTCAAAATCTTCTTGTAGAGTGGATTACCGGTGTGGATCTTTCATGGCATGTGGAGGCTCAATTACAAAAGTGGTTAAAGTGAAAAAAGGAAAAGGAGAAATGTAAGCACTATGTCAGCTTCACACATAGATGCCAGAGTGCTACCTTAGATATCTTGTCACCACTGGTACGCATCAATGTCTAATGAAATTTGAAACATGGAAAAAACATATCTTCACACTGTGTGTATCTGTATGACACTGTCTGTCAAACTATGTGTACGTATCAGTCTCTCTCTCTGTGTGTGTGTGCGTACACACGCAGGCATGAGCATGTGTGTGTTTGAGTCAGAGAGTTTACAACCACTAGCAAAAGCGTAAAAGAAATTTGAAATAGCAATTCTTTTTGGCATTATGACCCTATCTGTTATTAGCACTACTCCAAATCTACATTTTACTTCACCTCTCTGAGTGTCGTAAGACGGCCATGCATTTATTATACATCCCCTGCCAGGTTTCGGCTTGGAGGCCATAGGATGCCATAGGACAGGGGGAATTATTCATAACATTACCGTGGCGATGGGACAATGTGGTTAAGGGGACCTGTATGCAAGGGCGTGGTGCGGTCGGCCCCGGAACACCTCTGACCGGTGGTGAACCTGCACTTAGGAGGCCTTTTGTTCGCTCCCTCTTTTCCTCTTTTCTTCTTTTCCCTCCCTCTCTTCCCCCCATCTCTGCTGGATGTCAAGGGTGAGAGGAGAAGACTAAGCTACATCTCTATCTCTCTCTCAGGAGGACGTCCTCTTAGACTCAGCGCCCTGTCTATTATTATTCCACCGAAATTCCCTTCAGTCTCTTTAGCGTCCAGAGTCACTCTCTCTTTGTCTCTCTCTCTCCATCTCTCTTTCATAATCTCGTTCCTATGGCTGTGAAGAGGCTCCTCTGCAGGGGAGTGAGGGGGTCGAGGGAGTGGGAAAGATGTAGGAGGGGGAGTCTTCTTAAACGCTTCGGAAGTCTTTCGCAGCGTGGTGCAGGTGTCTGTCTTAACGATCTCCATAAGCGTGTGGTTCTCTGAGGTTAATTTTGTCCCGTCAGACCTCTCCAGAGCACTTAGCCTTCACCCCAACTGACACCAGCAGAAGAAACACTTTAGAGGGAAAAGTGATTGGAGAGGTTTTTCACAGAGGGCCGCCATTTTGGGGTCTGTGTGAGAGTCTGACAGATATAAAGAATAGGATTTACAATGGGGCCTTATGGGACAACTGGGCCACGCTAGGCTCAGGGCTCAGGTCATGGTTATTGCGTAGTAAAATGGCACCCTGCGGTATTGTCCCTTCACTCTCCACTGCCTATAGTATACATGGCAGCAAAGAAGAAGTATAAGAAGAAAATAATCCCTATGATATTGTTTTAATTGTATTGGTTTAAGGATTTTCAGGTAATTGAACAAACCACATTAAGCATGCAAAGGAAATATTCAGAAATGAGACTATAAAAGAACATTCATTGTATTTTGTTTATCAACATTATTATATTGATGGGTTCGTAAACAACACTTCTGGTTATTACCATGAATTAATCAAATCCATCACCATTTCCATACAGTGTCCTTCCACCTCAAAAAAGCACAAGAAAGAGGATTTCGACACCCACCATCTCAGATTGTTCTGAAATTGTTTCTGTTGTTAGAAACAGATAAGATTAGCATTCCTGCAACATTATGTTGACAATTTCTTTGGATTATTCATGTCTTACTCATTGTTAGAAAAATGTTTGGTCAAATCTGAAGTTAAGTAGTATATTTATTGAATATTATATGAACCCTATAAATGAATTAAAAAATGTTGCACTAACAGTAATACTATCTGTTCCTAATTACAGAAACAATTTCAGAACAGTCTGAGATGGTGGGTGTCATGGCTTGTTGAAATGACATGGAAATACCCTACATGGGTTTGTGAGCTCAACCAGCTGATCTGGCCTACAGGCATGGGCAGCACAGTCATCAGAGCCATTATAAACTCATCAGAGTTTTCTGGAGCCGCAGCCTAACTCATTTTCCATGACCATGCTTGGTTTATTCTTAAAATGAGGGCTTCAGGTTTCTCTATTTCACTCCATCCTTGTGTTCAATTAAATTAATATGTGTACATTGCCAAAGCAAGTGAAATAAACAATAAAAAATGAACAGTAAATATTACACTAATTTCAAAAGAATAGAGACGTTTCAAATGTCATATTATGGCTATGTACTGTCTTGTGCAAATAGTTAAAGTACAGTCCCTTGGTGTTTTTCCTATTTTGTTGCATTACACCCTGTAATTTAAATAGATTTTTATTTGGATTTCATGTAACGGACATACATAAAATAGTCCAAATTGGTGAAGTGAAATGAAACAAATTTCTTGTTTAAAAAAATTCAAAACAATAAAATATTCACCCCCTTTGCTATGAAGCCCTTTGCTATAAAGCCCCTAAATAAGATCTGGTGCTACCAATTACCTTCAGAAGTCACATAATTAGTTACATAAAGTCCACCTGTGTGCAATCTAAGAGTCACATGATCTCAGTATATATTCACCTGTTCTGAAAGGCCCCAGGGTCTGCAACACGACTAAGCAAGGGGCACCACCAAGTAAGCGGCACCATGAATACCAAGGAGCTCTCCAAACAGGTCAGGGTTGGGTTATAAAAAAATATCAGAAACGTTGAACATCCCACGGAGCACCATTAAATCCATTATTAAAACATTTAAAGAATATGGCACCACCACAAACCTGCCAAGAGAGGGCCGCCCACCAAAACTCACGGATCAGGCAAGGAGTGCATTAATCAGAGAGGCAACAAAGAGAACAAAGAGAACCCTGAAGGAGCTGCAAAGCTCCACAGCGGAGATTGGAGAATCTGTCCATAGGACCACTTTAACTTCTTAGGGAGCGGCAGCTGAGGTGTCGGTTTTGGAGAGTCTGGCGTGCCCAAAGTAAAAGGCCTGCCACTCAGGCCCAGAAACTAGGATATGCACATAATTAGTACTATTGGATAGGAAACACTCTGAAGTCTCTAAAACAGTTAAAATATTGTCTGTGAATATAACAGAACTGATATAGCAGGCGAAAAGGAATTTCTGTCCTGGAAATTTCTGTCCTGGAAAAAGTGTTTTTGACACATTTCAATGGGCGACTCAACGGTGGATTTTATGATCATAACGCGCCAACCAAACTGAGATTTATGGATATAAAAAATGACTTTTTCTAACAAAAGAAGCATGGATTGTCTTCGTTCGACACTTGGGAAGCCCTCAGCAGAAGTTCTTCAAAAGGTAAGGGATTTTATATTAGCGATTTAACTTCTTAGGGAGTGGTGGGGCGCTACCATGTGAAATGCAAGGTGCCAAATTCAAAATCCAAAAGTTGAATTATTAAACATGCACCCATATACAAGTGTTTCATACTCATCAAAAGCTCTGTTTCTTGGCAATATCACAGCGTTGTCAGATTTCAAAAAGGCTTTACGGCGAAAGCAGCAAATTTGATTGTTTGAGGGTAGCACCTTCACTATTTTTGCCATTACCATGAATTCATTAGCCTTCACGGTTCACACAAAACACATTTCACAGCGAAAACAAATCAATTACCTGATGAAGAACTTCTGCTGAGGTCTTCCTAAGTGTCCAACGAAGACAATCCATGGTTCTTTTGTTAGAAAAAGTAATGTATTATATCCATAAATCTCCATTTGGTTCGCGCGTTATAATCAGAAACTACAGCCTCCACTCCTCCATTGAAACGTGAATAGAACTCGTTCAACTTATACCTGTAAACTTGTCCAAGAACAATCAAAAATCATTTTAAATGTATCTTTAGGAACACTTTTACGTATATTTACTATAATAATTCAACCGGAATATAAACTGGGCTATAAGAACGGAAAAAAACACAGAGCGTGCCTTGTCGGGAGCGCGCGTCCTCTCCTATTGACTTCCAAGGGGACACTTCCTGTTTTCTCTTCTTCTCTGCTCAAAAGCATCCCAAAAAAATCTGAACACTGTCTCGAGACTGTTGACATCCAGAGGAAGCGATCGGTACTGCATTCATATGCCCTTATATGGGCATTTTCATAAGGGAGGGGTTCCAAATGAGGCACTCTGTCAAAACCACTTTTTCCAGGACAGAAATTCCTCGGGGTTTCGCCTGCCATATCCGTTCTGTTTTACTCACAGACAAATGGTTAACACTTTTAGAAAATTCAGAGTGTTTCCTATCCAATGGTACTAAATATGTGCATATCCTATTTTCTGGGCCTGAATGGGAGGCATTTAACTTTGGGCACGCCAGGCTCTCCAAAACGGTCACCTCATGCGCTGCTCCCTAACAAGTTGATGCGTTTTTTGAGACTGCTCCCTAAGTAGTTAAGCCACACACTCCACAGAGCTGGGCTTTACGGAGGAGTGGACAGAAAAAAGCCATTGCTTAATGAAAGAACTAAGTAAACACATTTGGTGTTCGCCAAAAAGGCATGTGGGAGACTCCCCAAACATATGGAAGAAGGTTCTCTGGTCAGATGAGACTAAAATTTAGCTTTTTGGCCATCAAGGAAAAAGTTATGTCTGGTGCAAACCCAACAACTTTCATCACACCGAGAAAACCATCCCCACAGGGAAGCATGGTAGTGACAGCATCATGCTGTGGTGATGTTTTTCATTGGCAGGAACAGGGACTGAATGGTCAGAATTTAAGGAATGATGGATGGCACTAAATGCAGGTAAATTATTGAGGGAAACCTGTTTCAGTCTTCCAGATATTTCAGACTGGGACAGAGGTTCACCTTCCAGCAGGACAATGACCCTAAGCATACTGCTAAAGCAACACTCGAGTGGTTTAAGGGGAAACATTTAAATATCTTGGAATGGCCTAGTCAAAGCCCAGACCTCAATCCAATTGAGAATCTGTGGTATGACTTAAAGATTGCCTTGAAGAATGGGCAAAAATCACAGTGGCTAGATGTGCCCAGTTTATAGTGACATACCCCAAGAGACGTGCAGATGTCATTGCTGCAAAAGGTGGCTTTACAAAGTATTGACTTTGGGTGGGTGAATAGTTATGCACGCTCAATTTTTTTTGTCTTATTTCTTGTTTGTTTCACAATAAAAAATATTTAGCATCTTCAAAGTGGTAGGCATGTTGTGTAAATCAAATGACACAAACCCCCAAAAATCAATTTCAATTCCAGGTTGTAAGGAAACAAAATAGGAAAAATGCCAAAGGAGATAAATACTTTTGCAAGCCACTGTACAAAAGGGAAAATAAATATACATAAATATGTGTTGTATATACAATGGTCTTTGTTCTTCACTGGTTGCCCTTTTCTTGTGGCAAAAGGTCACAAATCATGCTGCTGTGATGGCATACTGTTATTTCACTAATAGATATGGGAGTTTATCAACATTGGATTTGTTTTCAAATTCTTTGTGGGTCTGTGTAATTTGAGGGAAATACAGTACGTGTCTCTAATATGGTCATACATTTGTCAGGTTAGGAAGTGTAGCTCAGTTTCCACCTCATTTGGTGGGCAGTGTGCACATACCCAGTCTTCTCTTGAGAGCCAGGTCTGCCTACGCCGGCCTCTCTGAATATCAAGGCTATGCTCACAGAGTCTGTACATGATCAAAGCTTTCCTTAAATTTGGTTCAGTCACAGTGGTCAGGTATTCTGCCACTGTGTACTCTCTGTCTAGGGCCAAATCGCATTCCAGTTTGCTCAGTTTTTTGGTTATTTCTTTTGAATGTGTCAAGTAATTATCTTTTAGTTTCATGATTTGGTTGGGTATAATTGTGTTGCTGTCCAGGGGCTCTATGTGGTCTTTTTGTGTTTGTGAACAGAGCCCCAGGACCATCTTGCTTAGGAGACTCTTCTCTAGGTTGGTCTCTCTGTAGGTGACGGCTTTGTTATGGAAGATTTGGGATTCACTTCCATGTTGGTGGTAGTAGAATTAACAGCTCTTTTCTGGATTTTTTTAATTAGCAGGTATCGTCCTAATTCTGCTCTGCGTGCATTATTTTGGGTTTTACGTTGTACACGGATGTTCTTTGCAGAATTCTGCATGCAGTCTCAATTTGGTGTTTGTCCCATTTTTTGAATGCTTTGTTGGTGAGCGGACCGCAGGCCTCACAACTATAAAAGACAATGGGTTCTATACCTGAAGTATTTTTAGCCAGATCCTAATTGGGATGTTTAATTTTATGTTCCTTTTGATGGCACAGAAGGCCCTTCTTGCCTTGTCTTAATCGTTTACAGCTTTGTGGAAGGTACCTGTAATTGATCATGTATATGTTTTTGCTGTTTGTTCTTTGTTAAACAGCTTGGAAAATAACAGAAGATTATGTCATGGCGTTAGAAGCTTCTGATAGGCTAATTGACATCATTTGAGTCAATTGGAGGTATACCTGTGGATGTATTTTAAGGCCTACCTTCAAACTCAGTGCCTCTTTGCTTGACATTATGGGAAAATCAAAAGAAATCAGCCAAGACCTCCTAAAACAATTGTAGACCTCAACAAGTCTGGTTCATTCTTGGGAGCAATTTCCAAACGCCTGAAGGTACCACGTTCATCTGTACAAACAATAGTACGCAAGTATAAACACCATGGGACCACGCAGCCGTCATACCCCTCAGGAAGGAGACGCGTTCTGTCTCCTAGAGATGAACGTACATTGGTTCGAATAGTGCAAATCTATCCCAGAACAAACTCAAAGGACCTTGTGAAGATGCTGGAGGAAACAGGTACAAAAGTATCTATATCCACAGTAAAACAAGTCCTATATCGACATAACCTGAAAGGCCGCTCAGCAAGGAAGAAGCCCAAAAGAAGCTACAAATCAGCCTAGCTAGACAATCTGGACCCTTTCTTTGTAAAATGATCTGCCGAACTTGTTGCAACCCCTATTACTAGCCTGTTCAACCTCTCTTTCGTGTCGTCTGAGATTCCCAAAGACTGGAAAGCAGCTGCGGTCATCCCCCTCTTCAAAAAAGGGAGACACTCTTGACCCAAACTGCTACAGACCTATATCTATCCTACCCTGCCTTTCTAAGGTCTTTGAAAGCCAAGTTAACAAACAGATTACCGACCATTTCGAATCCCACGTACCTTCTCCGCTATGCAATCTGGTTTCACGCTCAAGGTCCTAAACGACATCATAACTGCCATCGATAAGAGACATTACTGTGCAGCCGTATTCATTGATCTGGCCAAGGCTTTCGACTCTGTCAATCACCACATCCTTATCGGCAGACTCGACAGCCTTGGTTTTTCAAATGATTGCCCCGCATGGTTCACCAACTACTCCTCCGATAGAGTTCAGTGTGTCAAATCGGAGGGCCTGTTGTCTGGGCCTCTGGCAGTCTCTATGGGGGTGCCACAGGGTTCAATTCTTGGTTCGACTCTCTTCTCTGTATACATCAATGATGTCGCTTTTGCTGCTGGTGAGTCTCTGATCCACCTCTACGCAGACGACACCATTCTGTATACTTCTGGCCCCTCTTTGGACACTGTGTTAACTACCCTCCAGACGAGCTTCAATACCATACAACTCTCCTTCCGTGGCCTCCAACTGCTCTTAAACGCAAGTAAAACTAAATGCATGCTCTTCAACCGATCGCTGCCCGCACCTGCCCACCCGTCCAGCATCACTACTCTGGACGGTTCTGTCTTAGATTATGTGGACAACTACAAATATCTAGGTGTCTGGTTAGACTGTAAACTCTCCTTCCAGACTCACATCAAACATCTCCAATCCAAAAATAAATCTAGAATTGGCTTCCTATTTCGCAACAAAGCATACTTCACTCATGCTGCCAAACACCCTCGTAAAACTGACCATCCTACCGATCCTCGACTTCGGTGATGTCATTTACAAAATAGCCTCCAATACTCTACTCAACAAATTGGATGCAGTCTATCACAGTGCCATCCGTTTTGTCACCAAAGCCCCATATACCACCCACCACTGCGACCTGTACGCTCTCGTTGGCTGGCCCTCGCTTTACACTCGTCGCCATACCCACTGGCTCCAGGTCATCTACAAGTCCCTGCTAGGTAAAGCCACGCCTTATCTCAGCACGCTGGTCACCATAGCAGCACCAACCCGTAGCACGTGCTCCAGCAGGTATATCTCACTGGTCACCCCCAAAGCCAATTCCTCCTTTGGCTGACTTTCCTTCCAGTTCTCTACTGCCAATGACTGGAACGAACTACAAAAATCTCTGAAACTGGAGACACATATCTCCCTCACCAGCTTTAAGCACCAGCTGTCAGAGCAGTTCACAGACCCTGCACCTGTATATAGCTCATCTGTAAATAGCCCAACCAACTACTTCATCCCCTACCGTATTTATTTATTTATTTATTTATTTATCTTGTTCCTTTGCACCCCAGTTGCACCCCATTGCACATTCATCTACTGCACATCTACCATTCCAGTGTTTAAATGCTATATTGTAATTACTTTGCCACCATGGCCTATTTATTGCCTTACCTTCCTTATCTTACCTCATTTGCACTCTTTGTATGTAGATTTGTTTTTTCTACTGTCTTATTGACTGTATGTTTGTTTTACTCCATCTGTAACCCTGTGTTGTTGTATGTGTCGAACTGCTTTGCTTTATCTTGGCCAGGTCGCAGTTGTAAATGAGAACTTGTTCTCAACTTGCCTACCTGGTTAAATTAAGGTGAAATAAAAAATAAAATAAAAAAAAGCCACTGCTCCAAAACCGCCATAAAAAAAAGCCAGACTACGGTTTGCAACTGCACATGGGGACAAAGTTCATACTTTTTGGAGAAATGTCCTCTAGTCTGATGAAAAACTGAGTTTAGATGTATTTGGCTAAGGTGTATGTAAACTTCCAACTTCAACTGCATGTACAGTTTGTGTCTATGCTTGTTTGCTTGTTTGCATGTGACTATTCCTCTTTTGTTTGTTTATATTTGTTAATAAAAAAAATAATTGTGAAAACTGAGTTTAAATGTATTTGGCTAAGGTGTATGTAAACTTCCGACTTGAACTGTATGCAAACAAACAGACACACAAACTATTTACATTGTCAGGAATCCTAAGCAAACAAATCATATTCATTAATAATACAACAAGTTTTAATTGCCTTTTTGTTTTTCATTTTAGTTAAAGTAGTGCCATATTGTTTAAATTCATTTATACAATGAAAAAGTTAGGTTTTGAATTAGACCATTTGCATTTGTTAATATCAAATTTACCTAGTATTATTAGCAGTTTAATTAAATATACTACATCTTTATCAATGTCAGAATTTCTGAAATAAATCATTATATCAAAACCATTAAATAGTACAACCTGTCCTATTTTTTTGTAACAAAATTCTACTATAAATACAGGCAAAAAACAAATGCAAAATGGTCTCCTCCATTCCACAGAAATCACATTTATAGTCAGTATTCAGCTTGAATCTTTCCAAAACATATTTCACAGGATAAATTCTATGTAACATTTTAAATGAAACTTAATTTACCTTGTTACTGATACAATATTTGTTAGCATTTTTCCATGCTTTCCCCCATTGTATATCACCATGGATATTTGACCAAAAGAATATTGCTGAGGGAATTGTAGTATCCCAAACAATATTCCTAATCTGTTTAATACTACATTTATCTTTGATGTTAATATTGCCAATTAATATATTTTCATGTAAATCTATATTACTTACATCAACCACAGAGGAATTTAAAAGAGATACAACCCCCCTTGGAATCGCATCAAAAACAATTGCATATTCTTTCGTAATTGGAATTTTAAACTTATCAAGAAATTTCCCATATGAGAGTAGATATCCATCCTCATTCAGTAACCAACAAAAATAATTTTATTCTCAAACCAGTTACGAAAAAATAGACTTATTTTTAAATCGTATATCTTTGTTGTTCCATAGAAAGTATCTGTGAGAGGAAAAAAATTGTTTATACGCTAACATCCAAGCTAAAATTGCCTGCTTATGGAATTTGGCCAATTTTACTGGGATTCTATCAACATCAAAATTTCATTGAAGCAAAAATTCTAAAACACCAACAGAGTCAAATAAATACTTAGGGAAGACATTCCAAATACTGTTCTGGTTCTTAATATACTTCAGAATCCAATTCAATTAAAATTATTATTTAGAGTACTGAAATCTAAAACCTCAAGACCTCCTTGTTCTTGGGAATTAGTGAGAATATCTTTCCGTAGATAGTGAGGCTTGTTCCTCCAAATAAAATTATAAAGAATCTTATCTAAGTTCTTTACAATTTTAGGGTATAATTCAAGTGATAACGAGACATAAACCGATCTGGATAACCCTTCAGCTTTGGACAATACAACTTGACTGTATAACAAAATATCTCTCAGCAACCAGAGGTTAAATTTTTTCTTTGTTTTCTCAATAATGGGGTTAAAGTTTAATTCACTCCTTTGTTTTTCATCCTTGTATATAACAATTCCAAGATAAGTAACCTTATCTTTAATTGGGATACCATATACTTCCTGTAAAACACAATCCTTGAGTGGAAATAAGACTGATTTATTGATATTAATTTTCAAACCCGAAACTAAGGAAAAGTCTTTAATACAGGAAACTGCTTCTGAAACCTCATTCCTGTCTCTCAAAAATATGGTGGTATCATCAGCCAGTTGACACAGTTTAAATTAATTGCCAAGTGCTGAAACACCTTGAAAATGCACTTTCTTGATATGAAGAGCCATAATTTGAGGAACCAATAAAAATTAAAATGGACTAATTTGGCAGCCCTGCCTAATGACACGGCCAATATCAAATCTTTGGGATGTCCCGTGAGCTAATTTTACAGAGCTAGTACAACCACTATAAAAAGTTTGGACTGCTTTCAAAAAAAAGTCTCCAAACCCCAAAAAACGTATTGCTTTGAACATAAACTCATCTTCTACAGTGTCAAAAGCTTTATAAAACCAACAAACATAAGTAAATTATCATCAACGATACGGTCATTATAGTCAATCATATCTAAGATCAACCTGATGTTATTACTAATGTGTCGACCGTGCATAAAACCTGATTGTTCTTCATCAATTATATGATGCAAGCCTTGTTTCAACCTCTTAGCAAATACAAGGGCAAATCATTTCCCATCATTATTCAACAGGCTTATGGGTCTCCAGTTGTCTATATAAAGACTATCCTTATTAGGTTTGGGAATCAAAGTAATTTCACCTTGCTTTAAGGAAGCCGGTAACTCCCCTTTTTCTATTGATTCTTGGGACATAGCAAGAATGAAAGGAATCAATTTATCATTAATTTATTTATAAAACTCGCTTATTAAACCATCATTTCCAGGGGACCTATTGTCTATAAGGCTTTTAATACAGTCTTTTATCTCCATTTCAGATAACTCATCATCACAAAAATCCCTGAAATAATTATCTATCTTCTTTGCAATGTTTGCTACATTGTCTAAGAAAAGATCCATATTGGAAGTTGACTGGGTTGATGTATACAGATTCTGATAAAACTGGGCAACATGCTGAGAGATATCTTTTGGATGTTATTAATCATTAATTTACATATGGAAGTCTTTTCGCCTGCCCTTTTTTCTAAATTAAAGAAATATTTTGTATTTTTCTCACCCTCTTCCATCTATTTTCATCTTGATCTTAGAAACGCTCCCCGAGCCTTTTCCTCATAGATACAGTCTAACTGCATTTGCAATGATGATAGCTCCAGTAATTCCTGATTAGTTAGTTCAGTTTTTTTAGTGTAATCCATTATTCCCTTTATGGTGTTATATTCGTTCTCTCTCTTGGCACGAGCAATTTCTTTCCCCATTGAAATAGCCAAAAGCCTTATATCAAATTTCATTAGCTCCCAGTAACTTCCAAACGTATTCATAAAACACAGGCTACTTCCTGCTTAAATACTTAATTCTCTAGTAAAGTCTTGTTCATTTTCCAGTAACCTTTACGAACTGTTTTTGTTGACAAACCATGCATATTTATCTTTATTGAGATCCCTTTGTGGTCTGTTAAAATTGACGGTTCAATCGAGACTATCAACCTTGTCAGCCAAAAATCAATACGGGATTGTATAGATAAATCTTTGGTACTCCATGTAAACATAATCTTATCTGGGTTCTTATGTCTCCAAATATCTAGAACACCTAAAATTAGACATATATTCCTTATCTCACAAACAGAATTGCTATACTTAGGAGGCCATCTATCGAGATTATCATGTAATAATGTATTAAAATCTCCACCCCATATTACTTTGGCCAATGGAAATTTAGACATAATTTATTATTTTATTATTTTCCTCTCAATGTCTCTAAATAAAATACAGTTACTTGACTTGTTATTGGAAGCATAAGTATTTACAACAATGAATTGAATGTGGTTGACATCTACCAATAGTATAATCAATCTCCCTGTATTATCTGCTTCATGACTCAATATATGACCCTTAAAGTTGCCTTTTAAAATAGAGACACCTGCTGACCGATTAGTACCAAATGAAAACCAAATATCATTCCCCCATTGACACTTCCAAAACGCAGTATCTGTGGAATAGGCATGAGTTTCTTGAATTAAATAAAAGTTGGTTTCCTTTTCAAAATATTACTTATTCCCCTGGCATTAATAGAAAAAAGGAGCTTCTGTGTCAAATGCCGTCAGATCCACCTTGAACCTCAGGTTGTTCTTCTTTAAATAGTCATTTTTCTTTCCATTTTTCCATGTCATATCCCTCGCTGTCCTGGATATTAATCTCATGATCACTGGTCGTGGTGGCTGGTTGTTTTCCCCATCTCTCAGCCTACCCAGGTGGTGCACAACATCCAGAGAACCAGCAACAACATTTCTCTCCTCCTCCGGGACTACTGCCCTGCAAATGTCCTTCACTCTTGCTTTGACGTTCATGTCAGATTTTTCTGCTATTCCATAAATTTGAAGATTCCATCTCCGACCGTACCGGTCATTCTCGTTTACCTTTGACTGAATTTTCAATGTTGTGTTCTGCTGCTTCAGAGATTTTACTTCCTCAGCATTGAAATCAATCGCTGTCTTCAGGTTAACAATACTGATGATTCTTTTTCACCAAATCAATGATGTCATCTGCGCTCTCTTTGATTTTAGCCGTGAGGATGCGGATGATGTTGTCCTGTAGCTGGCTCAGTGATGGTTCATGTCTCAGCTTCTTTGGAAGTTGCTCCTTGGTTGGGGTATTTGGGGATGAATCACATTCACCCCCCTTTTTTACACTGCAAGGATATGAGTGAGTATCAACGATGCCTCTTTTCTCCTTGGAAGTTTCAACATCCAGTTTGGTCATGTCCTGATTCCATGCTACTAGCTATAAAGATGCTAGCTAGCTAACTTAACTAAACACGCTGAAACTTTTCAATAGCTAGCTTGTTCGTTGGAAATCGTCAAAAATATTTTCAATGGTTTGATTAATTACAAAATTATTCAAAATAGCTACATTGTATGGTTAGTTATCATTTTTTGTGAAAAAGCAAACTGCAGTCTAAAACTATAAACTTTGTGAGAAAACCCTAAAATTGTTCCTCAGCTAGAAATGCTACACCCTCTCATGCAGCCATCTTGAGCCACCTCATCAGTTTGTCACATTTCCTCACATTCAATCCTAGTAAAAATTCCCTGTTTTAGGTCAGTTAGGATCACCACTTTATTCTAAGAATGTGAAATGTCAGAATAATAGTATAGAGCATGATTTATTTCAGCTTTTATTTCTTTCATCATATTCCCAGTGTGTCAAAAGTTTACATACACTCAATTAGTATTTGGTAGCATTGCCTTTAAATTGTTTAACTTGGGTCAAATGTTTTGGATAGCCTTCCACAAGCTTCCCAGAATAAGTTGGGTGAATTTTGACCCATTCCTCCTGACAGAGCTGGTGCAACTGAGTCAGGTTTGTAGCAAGGAGGCCTTGCTTGCACATGCTTTTTCAGTTCTGCCCACAAATTTTCTATGGGATTGAGGTCAGGGCTTTGTGATGGCCACTCCAATACTGTGACTTTGTTGTACTTATGCCATTTTGCCACAACATTGGAAGTATGCTTGGGGTCATTGTCCATTTGGAAGGCCCATTTGCAACCAAGCTTTAACTGATGTCTTGAGATGTTGCTTCAATATATCCACATGACTTCCCTTCCTCATGAAGCCATCTATTTTTTTAAGTGCACCAGTCCCTCCTGCAGCAAAGCACCCCCACAACATGATGCTCCCACAACATGATGCTGCCACCCCCGTGCTTCACGGTTGAGATGGTTTTCTTCTGTTATCAAGCCTCCATCTTTTTCCTCCAAACATAACAAATGGTCATTATGGCCCAACAGTTCCAATTTTGTTTCATCAAAGTAGAGGACATTTTTCACAAAAGGGACGATCTATGTCCTCATGTGTAGTCTTGCACTTTTTGCACCAAAGTACGTTCATCTGTAGGAGACAGAAAGCGTCTCCTTCCTGAGCAGTATGACGGCTGCGTGGTCCCATGGTGTTTATACTTGCGTACTATTGTTTGTACAATTCTTTTTCAGAGGTCTTGGCTGATTTCTTTTGATTTTCCCATGATGTCAAGCAAAGAGGCACTGAGTTTGAAGGTAGGC
This sequence comes from Hucho hucho, assembly GCA_003317085.1. Taxonomy (NCBI): domain Eukaryota; kingdom Metazoa; phylum Chordata; class Actinopteri; order Salmoniformes; family Salmonidae; genus Hucho; species Hucho hucho. Next base: position 701,733 of record QNTS01000391.1, on the reverse strand, counting down.
CTTGAAATACATCCACAGGTACACCTCCAACTGACTCAAATGATGTCAATTAGCCTATCAGAAGCTTCTAAAGCTATGGCAACATTTTCTGCAATTTTCCAAGCTTTTTAACTTCTTAGGGAGCGGCAGCAGAGGTGACGGTTTTGGAGAGTCTGGAGTGCTCAAAGTAAAACGCCTGCCACTCAGGCCAAGAAAATAGGATATGCACATAATTAGTACTATTGGACAGGAAACACCCTAAAGTTTCTAAAAGTGTTAAAATTATGTATGTGAGTATAACAGAACTGATATAACTGATACCCGATGAAAATCCATCCGGATTTGCATTTTCTTTTGTAAATGACCTTATTCTCCAGGCTGCCTATTCATTTGTATTTTTACTAGGACTGAGACTGCAGTACCTATGGCTTCCACTAGATGTCAACAGTCTTTATACAGAGTCTGGAAGCTGTAGCACTAAGCAGAACAGATAGGAAAAGGAAGTAGTCAGGGGACCACTTTTGTCAGTTTGACGCGCGCGAGATTGTGAGCGCGCACCACTTTATTTTCCTTTCCTATTGTTTGCATTATCGTCCGGTTGAAATATTACAGTAAATATACATAAAAGGATACCTAAGGATACATAAAAAATGATGTTTGATTTGTTTGTAGAAAGTTTATAGGTATAATTTGAACGTGTTGTCTTCACGGTTCAATGGGCGACTCAACGGTGGATTTTCTGATCATAACGCGCCAACCAAACTGAGATTTATGGATATAGTAAATTACTTTTTCTAACAAAAGAACCATTGGATGTCCTTGTTGGACACTTGGGAAGCCCTCAGCAGAAGTTCTTCGAAAGGTAAGTGATATTTTTTAGCTCTAATATGGGTTTTGTGTGACCCGCGCTGGATATGAATTTATGCTAATGTGGAAAATATATGAGGTGCTATCCTCAAACAATCAAATGTTGTGCTTTCGCCGTAAAGCCTTTTTGAAATCTGACAATGCTGTGATATTGCCAAGAAGCAGAGATTTTGATGACTATGCAAGACTTGTATATTGTTGAATGTTTAATAATTCAACTTTTGGATTTTGAATTTGGCGCCTTACATTTCACCGGGTAGTGTATGTAAACTTCTGACCCACTGGAATTGTGATACAGTGACTTATAACTTAAATAATCTGTCTGTAAACAATGGATGGAAAATGTACTTGTGTCATGCACAAAGTCGATGTCCTAACCGACTTACCAAAACAATAGTTTGTTAACAAGAAATTTGTGGAGTGGTTGAATAACCTAAGTGTATGTAAACTTACAACTTCAACTGTATTTTTGTAAACAACAGCTGGTGCATGATATCTAAGGATCTCTTGAGCTATAGCTCGCCTGAGGTACAGTTTCTCATGATAAGCTGTAGACCACACTACCTGCCGAGAGAGTTTTCATCTGTGTTCTTTTGTAGCTGTTTATATACCACCACAGTCAGAGGCTGGCACTAAGATGGCATTGAATGAGCTGTTTTCGGCCATAAGCAAATAAGAAAACGCTCACAAAAACAGTGTGGCCAGCTCAATTGCAGATTGTTGCGTCACTCGAAACTGGCCGTTCTAAAAACGCGTTCTAATCACACTGGTTTGATCGTAAGCTACAAGGACCACTGTAGAATGATCACACCCGTGTGTTGGTATGTGTGAAAAGGTCACATTTATTAACTACTTAGGGAGCAGTAAGGCGCCAAATTCAAAATCCAAAAGTTGAATTATACAAGTGTTGCATAGTCATTAAAAGCTCTGATTCATGGCAATATCACAGTGTTGTCAGATTTCAAAAAGGCTTTACGGCGAAAGCACAACATTTGATTGTTTGAGGATAGCCCCTCTCATAATTTATGCATTAGCATAAATCCATAACCAATGCGGGTCTCATAAAACGCATAAATCGCTAATTTAAATCCCTTACCTTTCGAAGAACTTCTGCTGAGGGCTTCCCAAGTGTCCAACGAAGACATCCAATGGTTCCTTAGTTAGAAAAAGTCATTTATTATATCCATAAATCTCAGTTTGGTTGGCGTGTTATGTTCATAAAATACAGCATCCACTCTCCCATTAAACCGTGAAGAGAACGCGTTCAACCTATACCTATACACTTGTCCAAGAACAATCAAACATCATTGAAAATGTATCCTTAGGAACCCTTTTATCTATATTTACTATAATATTTCAACCGGATTATAAACTGGACGATAGGAAAGGAAAAAACCACAGCGCACGCGAGCCCGTGAACGCACCTCCTCTTCTGTTTACATCCGGTGACTAGTTCGAAATTCTTCTTCTATTACCATCCAGAGCAACCTAACATCACCAAACACTGTCTAGAGACTGTTGACATCCAGTGGAAGTAATAGGTACTGCAATCTTAGTCCCAGATATGGCTGTTTTCAATAGGGAGGGGTTCAAAATGAGGCAATGTGTCAAAAACACTTTTTCCAGGACAGAAATTCCTTGGGTTTTTGCCTGCTATATCCGTTCTGTTATACTCACAGACATTATCTTAAAACTCTTAGAAACTTCAGAGTGTTTCCTATCCAATAGTACTAATTATGTGCATATCCTAGTTTCTGGGGCTGAGTGGCAGGCCTTTTACTTTGGGCACACCAGACTCTCCAAAACCGACACCTCATCTGCCGCTCCCTAAGAAGTTAAAGTAGCCAGAGATTTGAGTCCGTATGTTGGCAGCAGCCACTCTATGTTAGTGATGGCTGTTTAACAGTCTTATGGCCTTGAGATAGAAGCTGTTTTCCAGTCTCTCGGTCCCAGCTTTGATGCACCTGTACTGACCGCGCCTTCTTGAAGATAGCGGTGTGAACAGGCAGTGACTCGGGTGGTTGTTGTCCTTGATGATATTTTTGGCCTTCTGTAACATCGGGTGCTGTAGGTGTCCTGGAGGGCAGGTAGTTTGCCCCCGGTGATGCATTGTGCAGAAATGTATTTATTCCCGGCTCTATGTAATAACACTTGAGATTTTCTGGGCTAACAATGTAAGAAAAAATACATAAAAAAAACGAATGACTGCATAGTTTCCTTTGGACCTGAAGTGAGGCGACCATCTCTGTCGGCCCCATCCTGGTGATGGCCGCCGCTACATTTAAGAGGCTAATTTGTGAGCTTCTTCTACAAATGAATGAAAATAAAGTGATATTTTATTTGGGTTTGAGCCTCTGACTTTTAGGGATTATTCAAAGGATATAGTCAGCAACATTTTCTAAATGTTTTGGTTTAAGGGGCTGATTGTGAGTCCGTCCACAAGTTTGGTGATTACATTTTTGCAGGTTGGTTTTTATCACTGTGAATCTATAAGTGATAGAGCTCCAGGTCATGGCAGAATGCATACATAAGAGAAATATACAAACATGTATCATGGTTTTGCCTTCTGCAGAAGCTGAGAGAGAGGCATTTTCCTAAGGCTATCCTTAGTCAAACGCTAGAGGAAAAGCAAGCTTGTCTCTCATTCCTTCAGGGCATTAAATTGGCCTATTCCACAAAATGTAAGGGTCTGGTTTCTGCTTTCTGATTTTTTGTCCACTTTCTGAAGCAAAGAACTTCTCCAGTGACTGACTACTCAGTCAAAACTATCAGATTTTCTAGCAGATTCAGGGGCAACTCAAGGACACAGAAATGCAATGAATTATATGCAAACAGGATACAAAAGATTTCGACAATAAAATGTCACATTCTGGGAGATGTATCTTGGCACTGCAATCTGTCTGTGGGTGGAGCTTTCTCATCCAATAAAACAGGTCTATTCTAAATGGAACCATTTACATACATTTAGAGAGAGAGAGAGAGAGAGAATAGATTTGACGGCAACGCCATTTAATCAATAGAGATGAGATCATTTCCATTTTCTGATGCACACTATTTGTCCCTTCACCAGCCACACTAATTACAATACCCAGAGTTGACCTATGACCTCATATTTACCTATTTTCCTCAAGGTCATCCCTGTCTTCATAAGATTGTCTGCACCCTCAGTTAATACTGCACTAATGCCATTCCAATCAGTTTCACTGTGTGAAATATTAAAGTAATGGAATTGGACAGGGCTTTAACCGCTGTGAGCAGATGCTCCATGCTTTTAAGCACTGAATAATACATTTTGGTTCAATGTCTCTGGCTCCATTAATGTCTCTAAATGCTTCCCATGATTCAGCACAGGCATTATTTCTCATAACTTCTCACACACATACACATACACTCAAATGATCATGAACACACACAGACACACATAGGCCTGCACGCATATGTGCACACATGCATGCACGCACGCACACCCCCACGCACGTGCACAGATAGGGCTCTACCTGTGCAGATCACATGCCCCTTTGCTCTTCCAGTCTCCAAAGTGCCCTTTTGGGTGGTGGAATAATTTCCCCCAAAATATAATTTTTTTGTATACATTGTTTGTCATTGTTGTTCGGACCCACTGCCTGCAAGTTGTCATGACCTTGTCAAGTTCGCCACCCCCACCATGTCCGATGGTTGCAACTGTCGTGTATGGAGCTCACACACTGTTGCCCAGTCTCCCCTGTATTTCGATTCCACACTCCCGGTTTCCAACCACGCATGGCTTGAGAGATGCTATCACCAGTCGAGTGTGTGTAGCTAGCTACCTAGTATCAACAGTAATGCCACAGCAGCATTTGATTAACAATTGAAAACACTTTTGGTTTGGTTGGCTGATATGTGCAGCAGAGAGAGCAGATAGACGTAGAGAGGAGCGGCTGTGCCAACGACCCTCCAACCCAACTCGATCCCTTTTTCAGTCGGGAGTTGCACATGTGTGTCAAGGCAGCAGCAGAGCAGTGGATGCTCCTTAGAGGAAGAGGAAGACCATCCTTAGTGAATTTAAGAAACATTTTAATAGTGAAACATTTACAAAATATTTTCACGTCACCAAATGATTGATTAAAACACACTGTTTTGCAATGAAGGTCTACAGTAGCCTCAACAGCACTATGTAGGGGTAGCACCATGGTGTATCAGGAGGATAGCTAGTTTCCGTCCTCCTCTGTGTACTTCAATACAAACCTAGGATGCTCATGGTTCTCACCCTCTTGCAGAGACTTACACAGTAATTATGACAACTTCCAGAGGACGTCCTCCAACCTATCAGAGCTCTTGCAGCATGAACTGATATGTTGTTCCTCCCAATCAAAGAATCAGAGAATAAATCTAGTAATGAAAGCATAAGCTACAGTTAACTAGCACTGCAGTCAATGAAATGTGGTGAGTAATTGATTCAAAGAGAGAGAAAGACAATAGTTGAACAGTTTAAAACAAATGAATTTCCTCAAAAATGAAGGAGAAGCAAGAGAGAGAGAGAGATTTTGTTGTATTTTTTTCACTTTCACTTACTTAAAAACAAATTAAAATGTATTGGTCACATACACATATTTATTGCGGGTGTAACGAAATACTTAGCTAGCGAATGCAGCTAGCTAGTTTAGCCTGCTCAAACACCCGGCTCAAACAGATAGGGATGCTTTTTTAGCTAGCTGGCTATGGCTATCTAACACTGGAACACTTCCAAGTCAACGTACATTTTTGGTTTTATTAATTTATTGCCACTGGGGCCCGCCGGTGTCACTGCTAAACTGCTTGCTGACTGTACACTGTACTGCATGATTGCAGAGGGTTTACTAATGCATTAGTTCTAGTAGCTATGTTGACTGTGACATTAGCTAATATGGTGTAGGCTGTGTGTAGCGGTTAGCAGTTATGATATGAAGGTTTGGCTTGGAACGTTTTTTCCGCTTGGTCACAGACAGCTGATGTGTTGTGCACTGAATTCCACAAGTGAAGGGAAAAGGAGGAGAGCGCGTAGATGTGAGAAGGAATTATGCAACGAGCAAAGAGATCAGGTTGTTGTATATGGCTGCAATAAAAGTGAACTGGGTTTGCGTGTGATCAAGGGTGTTTTCATTCCGCCGATTCTGTTGAAAAATGTTTCTTAAACGGAAGCAAATGGAACGAAACAGGGATAAACATACCTGAATTTGTCAAATAGAAACTTTCGCTTGCATCTGTTTGAGGATTACACCCTATATCAGCAACATGCAGGCAAGAGTGTGCAAGGCAGTATTGAATGTGTCACCTTGACTAATCCAATTTGTCTCTTGACCACTGCACCTACGTTGTAAACTTTAATTCATAGGCTAGGTTGTAGCAACCTCATTGTGGGTATAGGGAAAATTGTAGTATCATGTAGTAGCCTAAACCTAATGTGAAGGAGAAGTCCAGTGGCTGGTTCCCAGAGTAGCCCTTGACGAGATCGTCACCAGACTCTTCATCAACCATCTCCCAGACCACATTCCTCTGATCAAGCCATAATGAACTGTCCCCCTTCATCTTTGGATGATCCATGCACTCAAAGACCTGGCCTCTATTGGTTGACCTAACTAACCCATGTTGATGTATTGCCTGTTTGTTTTTTGCTTTTGAAGCGCTTTGAGATTGCTGTGAAAAGCACTATAGAAATGTCTTATCATATTTCTCCAATGTCAAATCTGCGCGTCTTGCTTGCAACGAAACTGTTCCTGTTTGCAAATAATGAAATCGAAGAAGTCATTACGATTGTGAGCATGGTACTTTCAAAAGTTAGGCCTACCTTTCCACCCCAGACAGAGTAGGCCTATCGACGCAGAAAAATATAAGCTTTATTTGCTGGCTACTCTTCTTCCGTGGCTTAACCCAACGAGAGAAGGTCACAAGTGTTTCTCTAAAGCTGTCTGGTTTTAAACATCTTCTATTGTACTGGAAGTGAATAGCTTAATCAATTGATAGTGACTGAATTAGATTACTTCTCAAGCAAAGTACATTTTTTGTCTCCTTGGCTATAGAAGGCTATAAAAGGTTGTAGCTCAGCCTCTGAATGTCAAACAAATGAAACCATGATATCCCCATATGCATCGGAATCACATATTTCCTAGGTATTTTACAGCTTGTTTCTATCATAAAGCATCGCAAACCAAAGTGCTGTTATAGATCACTTTATATAGCCAGGTCCAATTTTATTTTCTTCTAAATCTTAAGCTAACTATCATGCACGTGTGTGTAGCTGGTGCGTGAGAGCAGAATTGAGTGAACGAAAGCACTTTACTGTGGCACAGTAACAGTCACTGAACGCAATTGCGACAAAACTACAATTGCCTACAGAAAATAATTGCGACAGCACAAAACACAAAAAAACAACAAGTCCAGCACAAACCAGCCGGAACGTAACACTGACAATAAACAATTACACACACAGACATGGGGGAAACCAGAGGGTTAAATACATGACAAGTAATGAGGGAATGACAACCAGGTGTGTGGGGAAACAAGACAAAACAAATGGAAAATGAAAGATGGATCGGTGATGGCTAGAAGATCGGTGACGTTGACCGCGAACACCGTCCGAACAAGGAGAGGCACCGACTTCGGAGGAGGTCGTGACACTAACAAGGGGTAGGCATGTGGTTTTTGTCATTTTCTTTAATCAAAGGTAGGCCTATGGCATACCCTCTCATACACCCTCAATTAGAGCATTGGTTTTTAACTTAACAGCCCTTCACTGACAGAGGTAGGCTATTTAAATTTTGCATGGTGGGTGGAGGAATTCGCTGACAAATCTATGGATATAGCAGCCTATAGCCTAATTTCGTCTGCCAAACAAGTAGGCCTACCTTTTATTTCTTAAATAGGAAGAAATAAGATCCAACACCAAAGCCCTCTTCTTTGGATTAGGCCTAATCAAGTAATTTTCAGAAGAAGCATTTTGATCCCTTCAAGATTCTTAACAGCTGATGCGAGCGGTTCTAAATGTGACAGATATTTAAAAAAATCTCCGTCAGGATCTTAGAATGAGAGGGAAATCTAAAGATGCATGGGTTGCTAATGTGACTAGATGTGTGCCTTTGGCTTATGGACAACGAAAAACAGTAAAACACTGCAATATGGTATCCAAGATGGTGTAGCAGTTCAGACGTCTTTATCTTTGTCTTGTCGTGTATATATACATTTTTCTTCGTATATATATTTTTTTATATTTTAACCTCAATTTCAACATACTCTCCTGCAACCCGCCTCACCCAATGTGGTATGGATCTGCTATTTTCTATACTTTAGGACCGGAACCCCAAACTGAAGCTAGACAGCTAATTAGCTACTTGCTAGTAGTCAGTTAGCCACTGCTAGCGGTCATCAGCTAACCTTAGCCCGGTCAACTCCTGCCAGTCTGCACAGCGCGATTCAACCCAGAGCATACCGGACTGCTTTTTCTCTTCAAATCCACCAAATGCCTCCCACTCAGGCCCAGAAAATAGGAATTCTTCTATTACCATCCAGAGCAATCTAACATCACCAAACACTGTCTAGAGACTGTTGACATCCAGTGTAAGCAATAGGTACTGCAATCTTACTCCCAGATATGGCTGTTTTCAATAGGGAGGGGTTCAAAATGAGGCAACGTGTCAAAAACACTTTTTCCGGGACAGAAATTCCTCAGGTTTTCGCCTGCTATATCAGTTCTGTTATACTCACAGACAATATCTTAACTGTTTTAGAAACTTCAGAGTGTTTCCTATATGTGCATATCCTAGTTTCTGGGCCTGAGTGGCAGGCCTTTTACTTTGGGCACGCCAGACTCTCCAAAACCGACACCTCAGCTGCCGCTCCCTAAGAAGTTAAATAAAGGTGAAATAAAAATAATAAAAAAAAAAAGATTATGAATATTATGTTATGAATATGATAAATCACAATCAGTAAAATGAAGCAAGCTAGATAACTAGCAGAATTACACAATTCAACATCAATGATCAGCTGATAGCCCACCCTCCTTCACTATGTCAGTCATGTGTTTAGGAGGCACTGTTAATAGCTTATTTCTAGGACCTGCCCCCTGAACGGTGTGTGCATGGCCCTACACAGACACTCTTACAATCATGCAGGCACACACAAACATTGACACACACATATCAGGCTGAAATTACCCGCTGCGTAATTTTAAGAGTAATGGATCTCATCACTCAGTGAACCTAAAGCATTATTCTTCTACACGCGTGGCTGCGCTGTCATTAATCCATTAATTATGATACCTTCTCCTAAGCACTAACTAGCCGCTAATAATTAGGGATTATTGTAGAATTCAGTAAATTTATACAATTTTTTTTTAGCCTTTTAACCTGTATGATTAGTTTAAAGAATAGAAGTAATATTATGACTTGCGGGCATATGAAGCAGCTTTGCAATAATGCCATTAGACCTCATGCTCTGGAGTATCCGGTCTATATGATTTGGTTCAGTTTCATTTGACTTTGGAAATTGATAATAAAAGTTGACACATTGCTAGGTCAATGTTTTCTGCTTACATAGACAGCACTGAAGTGTAAACATTCCTGTAGCCTAGCATTGCTCTGACTATATCAAGCTCCAATATTCCAGCCTAATCATTTGTATAAAGATGTGTCATGTTCTATTAGGCCATACTGACAACGCCCCTCTGCCTCAAATCCCTCAGTAAAATGCATTGCATGTATCAACATTGGTGTATAGACTTGTTTGAGCAGCACATCTCTACAGTAAATATACACTCTCCATAACTGCGCCATCTAAGATTGATTCAATTCACAAACACTGAGAGCTTCCAGGAGACTACATGTTTCACTGCCAAGATTCCGTGGAAGCTGAGAGAAATGATCGCCGGTTCTGTCGAGGTTTCCCAGAGACAAACAGTAGAACAGCAACGCCCTATAACAGCTTTAATCCTGCCCTAACAGTGTCGATCACAGACTTTTCAAATCAATGGGAATGAGCAGCTTGAATTGATTTCTGTGCAAAAAGAGGAAGGGTAGAAGGGAAGAAACCCCTTATCTGCTAAAAGCTTGGTTGTCACTTGACAACATACCCTCACAATGTGAGCATTGATGTGCTATAGGTGTCTCTGCTGCCTCCAACGGCCTTCAACTATATAATAAAAGATTGTCAGAGTGACCCATGAAGAGTTCATGACAGTCAAACAACTTGGTTTGGTCAATGATGTGGGAAACATTACTAACATGTGAAAATGTAATGATTGATGGATGATTTCATGCTTTGGTTACACATACTGTACACAAATTAGGTCCTGCATGCTCTTTAGTCTAGGGGTAAGTGGGAAAGCAGACCTGTCACGCCCTGGCCATAGAGAGCCCTCTGGGTTCGTGATTAGGGGCTTCTAGTGTTTTCTATGTTTTGGTTTGTGTAGTTCCCAATTAGAGGCCGTTGTTGTTCGTTGCCTCTAATTGGGAATCCTATATAGTTTGTTCATTCCCCCACCTGGGTTGTGGGTGATTGTACTGTGTCATTTTGTAGGTGCTGCGTTGTGCTACATTTATTAGATCTTTTGTTCTTTGTTTTGTATTTTGAAAGTTCTCTTTATTAAATATGTGGAACTACAACCACGCTGCGCCTTGGTCCATCTTTAAGGACGATCGTGACAAGACCTGTAATGAACAATACAGCTATCCATTGACTGCAGTGATATACATTAATAGAGTGGCTTGCGAAAGTATTCACCCCCTTGGCATTTTTCCTATTTTTTGCCATACAACCTGGAATTCAAATACATTTTTGGGGGGTTTGTATCATGTGATTTACACAACATGCCTACCACTTTGAAGATGCAAAATATGTTTTATTGTGAAACAAACAAGAAATAAGACAAAAAAACAGAACTTGAGCATGGATAACTATTCACGCACCCAAAGTCAATACTTTGTAGAGCCACCTTTTGCAGCAATTACAGCTGCAAGTCTCTTGGGGTATGTCTCTATAAGCTTGGCACATCTAGCCACTGGGATTTTTGCCCATTCTTCAAGGCAAAACTGCTCCAGCTCCTTCAAGTTGGATGGGTTCTGCTGGTGTACAGCAATCTTTAAGTCATACCGCAGATTCTCAAATGAATTGAGGTCAGGGCATTGACTAGGCCATTCCAAGACATTTAAATGGTTCCCCTTAAACCACTCAAGTGTTGCTTTAGCAGTATGCTTAGGGTCATTGTCCTGCTGGAAGGTGAACTTCCGTCCCAGTCTAAAATCTCTGGAAGACTGAAACAGGTTTCCCTCAATAATTTCCCTGTATTTAACTTCTTTGGGAGCAGCGCACGAGGTGAATGCCTCCCATTCAGGCCCAGAAAATAGGATATGCACATATGTAGTACCATTGGATAGGAAACACTCTGAATTTTCTAAAAGTGTTAACATTTTGTCTGTGAGTATAACAGAACGGATTTAGAACCCCTCCGTTATGAAAATGCCCATATAAGGGCATATAAATGCAGTACCTATTGCTTCCTCTGGATGTCAACAGTCTCGAGAAAGTGTTCAGATTCTTTTTAGATGCATTAGATGGCAGAAGAAGAAGAATTAGGAAGTGGTCACACAGAATGTCAATAGAGGAAAAGGCGCGTTCACGGCTGGCGCGCTCTTTGGTTTTTTCCTTTCTTATCACCCAGTTTATATTCCGGTTGAAATATTATACTATTTATACATAAAAGTGTTCCTAAGGATACATTTAAAATTATGTTTGATTGTTCTTGAACAAGTTTATAGGTATAAGTTGAACGAGTTCTCTTCACGTTTCAATGGACGATTGGAGGCTCTATTTTCTCATTATAACGCGCCAACCAAACAGATATTTATGGATATAATACATTACTTTTTCTAACAAAAGAACCATGGATTGTCTTCATTGGACACTTGGGAAGCCCTCAGCAGAAGTTCTTCAACAGGTAATTGATTTGTTTTCGCGGTGAAATATGTTTTCTGTGAACCGTGAAGGCTTATGAATTCATGGTAATGGGAAGATTATGTGGGGTGCTATCCTCAAACAATCTAATGTGGTGCTTTCGCCGTAAAGCCTTTTTGAAATCTGACAACGCTGTGATATTGCCAAGAAGCAGAGCTTTTGATGACTATGAAACACTTGTATATTGATGCATGTTTAATAATTCAACTTTTGGATTTTGAATTTGGCGCCTTGCATTTTACCGGATAGTGTCGGGAGTGGGGTGTTAGCCATCATTCCTTCAATTCCATCATTCCTTCAATTCTGACCAGTTTCCCAGTCCCTGCTGATTAAAAACATCGTCACAGCATGATGCTGCCACCACCATGCTTCACTGTGGGGCTGGTGTTCTCGGGGAGATGAAAGGTGTTGGGTTTGCGCCAGACATAGCGTTTTCCTTGATGGCCAAAAAGCTTAATTTTAGTCTCATCTGACCAGAGTACCTTCTTCCATATGTTTGGGAAGTCTCCCACATGCCTTTCTGGCGAACACCAAACGTGTTAGCTTATTTTTTTCTTTAACCTCTCAGGGATCATTGGGGCGCTAGCGCCCCACTCCCGACACTACCAGGTAAAATGCAAGGCGCCAAATTAAAAATCCAAAAGTTGAATTATTAAACATCCACCAATATACAAGTGTTCCATACTCATCAAAAGCTCTGTTTCTTGGCAATATCACAGCGTTGTCAGATTTCAAAAAGGCTTTACGGAGAAAGCACAACATTTGATTGTTTGAGGGTAGCACCTCACATATTTTTCCCATAGCTATGAATTCATTAGCCATCACGGCACACACATAACATATTTCACCGCGAAAACAAATCAATTACCTGTTGAAGAACTTCTGCTGAGGGCTTCCCAAGTGTCCAATGAAGACAATCCATGGTTCTTTTGTTAGAAAAAGTAATGTATTATATCCATAAATATCTGTTTGGTTGGCGCGTTATAATGAGAAAATAGAGCCTCCAATCGTCCATTGAAACGTGACTAGAACTCGTTCAACTTATACCTATAAACTTGTCCAAGAACAATCAAACATCATTTTAAATGTATCCTTAGGAACACTTTTACATATATTTACTATAATAAATCAACCGGAATATAAACTGAGCTCTAAAGACGGAAAAAAACACAGTGCGCGCTTGCAGAGAGCGCGCGTCCAGTCCTATAGACTTCCAAAGAGACACTTCCTGATTTCCTCTTCTTCTCTGCTCAAATTCATCTGAACAGAATCAAATCACTTTCTCGAGACTGTTGACATCCAGAGGAAGCGATAGGTACTGCATTCATATGCCCTTTTATGGACATTTTCATGACGGAGGGGTTCCAAATGAGGCACTCTGTGAAAACCACTTTTTCCAGGACAGAAATTCCTCGGGGTTTCGCCTGCCATATCCGTTCTGTTTTACTCACAGACAAATGGTCAACAGTTTTAGAAAATTCAGAGTGTTTCCTATCCAATGGTACCAAATATGTGCATATCCTATTTTCTGGGCCTGAATGGGAGGCATTTTACTTTGGGCACGCCAGGCTCTCCAAAACGGTCAAGTTGTGCACTGAGCCCCTAGAGGTTAAGCATTGGCTTTTTTCTGTCTACTCTTCCGTAAAGCCCAGCTCTGTAGAGTGTGCAGCTTATTGTGGTCCTATGGACAGATACTCCAATCCTGCTGTGGAGCTTTGCAGCTCCTTCAGTGTTATCTTTGGTCTCTTTGTCACCTCTCTGATTAATGCCCTCCTTGCCTGGTCCGTGAGTTTTGGTGGGCGGCCCTCTCTTGGCAGGTTTGTTGTGGTGCAATTTTTCAATAATGGATTTAATTGTGCTCCATGGGATGTTCAAAGTTTCTGAAATGTTTTATAACCCAAACCTGATCTGTACTTCTCCAGAACTTTGTCCCTGACCTGTTTGGAGAGCTCCTTGGTCTTCATGTTGCCGCTTGCTTGGTGGTGCTCCTTCCTTAGTGGTGTTGCAGACCTTGGGGCCTTTCAGAACAAGTGTATAGATACTGAGATCATGTGACACTTAAATAGTCCACCTGTGTGCAATCTAACTAATGATGTGATTTCTGAAGGTAATTGGTTGCACCAGATATTATTTAGGGGCTTCATAGCAAAGGGGGTGAATACATATGCACGCACCACTTTTCAGTTTTTTAGTGTTTAGAATTCTTTGAAACAATGTATTTTTTTCATTTCACTGCACCAATTTGGACTATTTTGTGTATGTCAGTTACATGAAATCCAATTAAAAATCTATGTAAATTACAGGTAATGCAACAAAATAGGAAAAACACCAAGGAGGATGAATACTTTTGCAAGGCACTGTACTGTTTGAGTGTGCTGGGTTCTGTCTAATACTTATGCCTGGGTTATATTCCCCAGAATTAAGCCACAGGTGATAGATGAAGTTACTAAAATATTATTATTTTTCACCATCCTTTACTTATTTTCTTCCGACTCTCTTTCAAAATGTAAATATTAAACACTGTTTTAAATCAAATTGCATTGTAAGTGGTTGAAATAATAAGAATAGGTTTGCAATTATTCTTTCAATAATGTTTTAATCTAAGCTTGCCTTTAAGGACATTTAATTTGTCTTCTGTAATTGCATTAGGTTTCGCAGGTTTAAATCTTCTGCAGCATAACTTGTTGATTAGAAAGGGAATATCCTGGCAGTGAATATCCTAGCATTATCATAAATAATTTAATATTTCTCCAGATATTGTCCCCCATCTCCCTCCCACCAATACTTATTGCATCCAACAGTCAATAACAACATTTCCTCTCACACAACAGTAGGAGTCTCACTTATCTGTTAGTTCCACTGTTCAGAAAATACTTCCTCTGACTTCTAAACAGCCCTAATTTGTTGCCAATTAAGAGAATAACTTAATGTCCTCTGGTGTCAGGGTTTTGTATTTCACAGAGGGTAAAGAGAGAATAAAGAGTTGAAGTCTGGACAAAACCTAATATATCTTATTTGGTTGAAGCTGGTAACCATCAGTAAACCATGGTGAATGGCACAGAGTGTACAGACACATCACCGGATACATCAACATGTGCGTTTTCAAACTCTTCATCAATTGATCTATGTCAACACAAGGTCAACCACCCATCAGAGCATTTATCCAGTAGTACTTCAGCTCCTGGCATCATCTCTCTTCACTCTTTCCACTGGAGCTAGCTAGATCCTAGATTCATTGCTTGGTATTCTGAAGATTTTCCAGGCCCTCTGAAGGAATTGCTCTGGCCTGGCTTGTCTGCATGGCTACCTTCCTTTTCTGCTCCCACAGTACCCATGTCCATTAGAGCTGATCGAAGCACACGGCCCGGCCCCACGGCCTCCCCCTCCACCCCGCTGTTCAGTTCGCTGACTCACACCCCCTGGGGATTCTGGGTAGGGCTCTCTGTGTCTTCACAGAGTTTGATGGATGGAATCAACATAGGTACGAAACACTGGATAAAACTAATCTGGATCCAGTTTCAAGACTGATAAAGAAATACAGCACCCCAAATTAGCCATATTGTTTTTTAGTTTGAAGAGACACAAATGCTGTCTCAACCTTTGCAGCAGGTAATAGAGTATTCTTTGTGTATCTTAGTCAGCTCACCATATGCACCCTGTAAACTGGATTAATTAACTGACATGAAGACCATACAAATCTCTTGGAGGTATACATTTTAAACTCCTGGTAGGCAGGAAAGAGAGTTCACTCAATATGTAACCGGCTGCCTTCGCCCTTCTTTATGACGGCTCAAATTGAGGGCTAATCATTCCCCCTACTAATTATTGTTGATTGCGTTCATTATGTCATGTCCCGGTGTCTCCAACCCGCTGTTGGTGGTGTGGGTAAATGGCAGCGATGGGGGAGCTCTTTCTCATAGCTAATTGGGTGCCACTTTTGAGAGGCACTTCTAATCAGCAGACTGTCCCTCTTCAAATGCATTTTTTATGAGACTCCCAAACCCCCTATGGCGGAGGGAGAGTAAACCGTTTTTTTGTCGGTGTTTCACGAGATGTTAAGTGTGTCTTTGCCAAACCCCCACAGTGTGTTGTAAGCAAATTACAGGGCTTTTTGTAGTTTATCTTTCTTTTTAAAGACTGCTTAGAGCTACGACATGACACTGAACCCTTCCCCAGATATGGACTAGATTTGTTTAAATACATGTATGCAGGAGATCAGTAATCTCATAACTAATGGAGATTAAAAAGAGCATCCGACATCTCATTCATTTTATTATCTGGCATCATACACTTTCTGGCTCAGCGTTTTCACATGTATTACTATTAAACTATATTAAAAAGATATGAATTATACACTCCATAAATGAATTTGAGTGCACAGTTGGGAGATATTTTGTCCATGGGATACAGGCCCCTGTAAAGGGAAGAAGTATAGATTGCAGATGCATTCCGGGAGCAATTCTAAATTTAAAAAAAATCAGCAGCACAAGGGACAGTCAAGCTGACAACAGAGATATGGAGACACAATGGTTAATCACAACCACCTGACCAACTACGCAACACAAGAGCACATGCATCAACACACACATGCATGTGATCACAGACACACTGCTACAGACAACTGAACTGAGCCAGAGGCAACAGATATTGGATTGGATGCTCAGTGATGTTCAGTATCCATTTAGGTAAAATATTTTTAATAATATTGTAAGCTGATTAAGCACATCTGACATTGTGAAAATCCACATAAAAATCTGCAAATCAAATATCTAAGAGCTTTTCACTGGTTTACTTTGAGATTGCAGAGAAGAAGCCATCCAGAGCGGTCGTGAGCCCACTCCATCACACAAACACAAACATACATAGGCACAGCACAGATGCAGAGTATACAGAAATATTTGCAGACATTTGGAAACTACATGCAAAACACATTGCATGAATGTAAAAAAGTATGTCTCATGCATACAGGTGCACACGTGAATGCGCGCGCACACACACACACACACACACATACTCACACTCTCTCTACTGGGACCACAGATGTGACAATTATTCTCATTACTAGTAAACAAATGAATGCCCCTAGAAAGAGAAACAATGTTTGCCTTGTGTTTAAAGACCAACCCTACAATACAAACACAGCACAGTGTTAAGAGTGCATCTTCATTTTGAAAGATACCAACCCATAATATTTGAATTCTTAACTATTTGAGCTAAATGAGTACAGACGAAGCCACACATAGCCACATGGCACCTGTCAGTACCTATTTGACATTTCGGATGGGCCCTTCCTTCCTTCGACTGTTAATGGGGAGAGAGATGTATTGCAGGTAGCCTTTAAAGTCGGGCGCTTGACACATCATTAACACCTAGTTGAAGGCCCTTCTCTGGCCCATTTCCAGATAGTCTTCCAGATGAGAAGTTCACAACTGTTCTCTTCTCAACAGTACCCAGCACTCCTGTCTCCCTTCTCTACCCGCCTGCCTCTCTCCCTTCCCTGCCTGACTACCTCCCACCACTTTGTCTCCCCCTATGTTTGGAGAACCATGCAAAATTAGCACTCCTCTGACTACCTTTTTACAAGTCATAAAACACTTGCACACTGGCCCCCTTTCAAGCCAGAGAAAACAACGTCAAAATGTGGAGAAAAGTAGATGGCAGGAGAACTGGTAGCTAATGCTGTTTTTCTCAGTCCTTATGGTTGGTGTGGTGGTCTCTGATTGCCTCACTATGTGTGGGATAAATATTTTATGTTGTTTGAGTGTCTGAACATACTGTGTGTTGAGTTCATTAATAGCAAAGAGATGTTGTTTGATTACATTTTTCTTTAGGTTTTTGACAAGGCCTCTAGTCCTCAAGCAATACTACTGTAATATCAATCCAGCGGTGAGATATTTGTAGATTCACATTGGATAAAAAGCATAGTAATATACTGTAGCTCAAATCTATACCAAAACTATTTTAACCATAGAACCCTGAAATGACCAAACAATGGACTGGGTTTTCTTACATTTGATCGTCGCGTTCCAGGCCAACTACATTACAGACGTTGCAATGCATCAATCAATAGTTGCATGCCACATCATCAACTGCGCCGCCGGGCATCATATTGATGTATCATATGATGTGGTTTTAAACACCAATTTACAGTTGAAGTCGGAAGTTTACATACACTTAGGTTGGAGTCATTAAAACTCGTTTTTCAATCACTCCACAAATTTCTTGTTAACAAACTATCGTTTTGGCAAGTCGGTTAGGACATCTACTTTGTGTATGACACAAGTAATTTTTCCAAAAATTGTTTACAGACAGACTATTTCACTTATAATTCAGATACACTTGTGTCATATTGTACAGATACACTATCTGTACAATAAACAGTTATATGAGTAGATGTTGCATTAATGTCTACTCCTTTAAATTGCAATATCTACTAAACTAACATATGAAACTGTTTTAAGATGGTCATAAAATGTATAACTTAGCAATTTGATTTGGAATTTTAGAACATTTGTAGATATACAGTTGAAGTTGAACTCAGTTTTTCACAATTCCTGACATTTAATCAGAGTAAAAATTCCCTGTCTTAGGTCAGTTAGGATCACCACTTTAATTTTAGAATGTGAAATGTCAGAATAATAGTAGAGAGAATAATTTAGTTCAGCTTTTATTTCTTTCATCACATTCCCAGAGGGTCAGAAGTTTACATACACTCAATTCATATTTGGTAGCATTGCCTTTAAATTGTTTAACTTGGGTCAAACATTTCGTGCAGCTGTTTAAAGGCACAGTCAACTTAGTGTATGCAAACTTCCGACCCACTGGAATTGTGATACAGGGAATTATAAGTGAAATAATCTGTCTGTAAACAATTGTTGGAAAAATTACTTGTGTCATGCACAAAGTAGATGTCCTAACCGACTTGCCAAAACTATAGTTTGTTAACAAGACATTTGTGGAGTGGTTGAACAACGAGTTTTAATGACTCTACCCTAAGTTTATGTAAACTTCCGACTTCAACTGTATATAAACAAAAATCAACTTTTTTTTTATAAAACATTGAATTTGGCCTTCACTGCTAAAGCCCATGGAAATGCATTGACTTTAAATGACAAAACAGAAAGTCAAAAAGTAAATCATAAGCAACAAGGTTTTGAAGTGTCTGTCCTGTATCTGAGAGATATAAGAAAATGTAGGAATTATAATTTTTTTGACAAATATTTGTTTTTTTTGGCACATTTTACCCCCTGTGCACTTTTTGAAATTTTTACAGCCCAGTACTGGGTTACCTTCAGACTACTCCCCTGAAGCGTGTGTGTGTCATAAAGCAGTACAAGCAGTTCGATTTTGTTGACACTCCAACGGTTTGGCGAGAAAAACTAAATTATGAAATCCACGACCTAAAGTTCAGACAACTGTCATAGAGCTTGTAGATGGGGTAGAGTCAATATTGGTGATACATTAGTTTGTAGCTCACACGGTTTGGGTTTCACAGACAATTTCACAAGCCCCATGTTATGGAACAGGCGCAAACTTTATATAGGCGGAAAGAGGGGATTGAGCTGCAGCCTACGTTAAGTCTCTAGCATAAACACATGGGGAGCTATTCAATATTCAAAATGACATCAACGTGTGATGCACGGGTGCGTCAATTGACTCTAGTTAAAGCCCATATGAGAATGCATGCTAAGCAGTATATCATAATTGAGCAACTAAGCGGGGTCACAACGTGACGAACCTCTAGCAGTACTGCGAGTGGGCTCAAATCACTTATTATAATTATCATTAGTCAATCACCCCACAATCACCCCTCCTCTCCTGCTCTTCTTCTCCATAAACCCCCTTAAATTTTTAAATGATGAGAGTACATGAACCAAAGCACGGCTTAAATGCCACTGTACCTGACTACTGTCAATTAGGAGAGAAAGAAATTGAGAGAGGAGAGAGTAAACAGGGGGAAGTAAAGAATGAAAGAGACCGAAAGGTTAGGTGCGTGATAGCATGTGAAGATTAGAGAGGTAGACTTGTGTTGGCTACCTCTCTAATCATGACGGAGGTGGGAGGGGTGGAGGTGGAGAGAGAAGGGATGGAGTAAAGGAGGGAGGAGGTCATGCTGAGACAGGGGCTGTAACCCTAACAGATTTATGGGGGCTTCAGATGTGCGTCTGTGGAGGTAGGGCCCTGCTTACCGCCCCTATATGTTTTATGACCCCTTGCACACCCCGTTAGAAGACGTTACAACGGTGTTAGCCAGTATCTTAAGAATGAAACCACTCCCATCCAATGATTTTTCTGATGCTATAGCTCCAGATTTAGCCTGCTAGCTTCCCCTGTTTCATATAGGAGCCGCGAGCATCTCAAATCCTCATTGTTTTCAATCTCAGCTGAGCTGAGTTGAGTGTGTTCACCCATCTAAAGTCTATCGTGCCTCCTTAATCTGCTAATATCCTATCCCTGTGGTGTGTCTCCCATATCTACATTTCACACAGTGTCACTCTCACGCACACACACACACGCACACACTGACTTCCTGCTCCATTGGGGAGCATTGGTATAGCATTAAGAGCCATCTGTTGGCGGTGGAAAAGTTGACAGGCTCAGTGGTCATCTGATGATACGTCTCTTCAATCTCTCCACACTCAGTGAGGTGTGTGTGTGTCTATGCCACACATCTCGTTCAGACCAGTTTACTACATCAAAGCCAAAGGGTGTGTGTTTGTCTTAGAAAAAGCTGTTTACCTGGTTATAGCAATGAAGATTGTGTGTGTGTGTGTGTGTGTGTGTGTGTGTGTGTGTGTGTGTGTGTGTGTGTGTGTGTGTGTGTGTGTGTGTGTGTGTGTGCGTGCGTGCGCATATGCCTGAGTGTGTGTGTGCATGTGTGTGCACGTGAGAGTGTGAGTCTGTGTATTTTCTCCATTACCACAACGAGAGATTTTTACAGGCTGCTGGACAGAGTGTCATTAAAAATGGCGTCCAGTTTTTAATTGACTTCTCCCCTCCAATGGTCGTAGTATCACAATCCAGAGTACAGAGTGAGCACAGTTAAACAAAAAAATGTATGGTATCTATTGAACTTTTAAAACTCATTGGACTCTCTCTCTTATTATATACAGTACACGCTGCCTAACTCAAGCCCTATTATAGTTATTGAGCTATTGGTGTGGATAGGCATTCACATGCTAACACATACAGCATACCAGTGTGAATGATTTAACAAGGCAAGTCTACCCATATAGTGCCTGATTCGGTATTATCCATCACTACACACCACGGCTATCCACTACCCAACTCGGGCCAATTATTTCACAACCCTCGATAGGGCTATCACGGTGAAAGAGAAAGTGCTAACTCTGAAATCCCCTGTTTTTCTCTCTCTTATGCCCTGGCTGCCTGTCTTTGGTTGGTGGTTGCCACGCTCCAGTTCCTTTTGGACCATCTTGCTAGAATCAGCATTGATTCTAGTGAGTGCAGGCCTTGCTAAGAGACCCTTGACCATTTGTTAGGACTAACAAGGTGAGAAATAATCATGTGCAACTGGGGGAGAAGCTGGGTTCAAGCTGGGGTCTTTTCTGACCTTAGCGTGCCATTAGTATTTCCTCATACAATGTCATCCAATGGATTACTCTTCAGGGGATTCGCAGGGGATCGCCACCTAGCTGCCTCTACTCTTTCTCCCCTTCTCTCTCACTCCCCTTCTCCCTTCCTCTCACCTTCCTCATCCTATTCGTTAAAGGGGCAATCTGCAGTTGCTACATCCATTTTGGACTTGAAAATAAATTGTATGAACCAAAAACATACATACATACATAGAGAGAGAGAGAGAGACAGATTGGGAACATTGATTATTAATCAATTCATCAAACTCCACTATCTCCTCTTCTCTCCCATAGGGGAAATTAGCCCTATGTGAAAAGGAACCATTGAAACAGGATAACCTCTTTAGTCAAGCAGCGAATCCAAAATGAAGTCACTGTGTTTGATCATAAAGCACTAATTAGAGGCCATCCTTTCAGTGTCTTTTTAATTGAAATAAAAATAATAATGATACGAGGGGGATATTTTAGTAGAGGAATAAACCGTGGCTTTGACTGTAAATGGGCATGATTGGCCCGTCATTACAATATGACAAGCAGCAAGGGGAAGATGGGAGCGGAATGCACTTAATCACACAATGACTCTAATTTGAATAAATAAAAAGAAAGAATGAAGAGGCATTATATCATTAGGGTAGAGCACTTGGGGGCTTAGGGGAGAGAGGTAGAGTGAGAGAGGTAGAGTGAGAGGTAGAGAGAGAGGTAGAGAGAGAGAGGTAGAGAGAGGTAGAGGTAGAGAGAGAGAGAGAGGTAGAGGTTGAGAGAGAGAGGGCTGGCTTGTCTATAATGTATTGTAAAATGTCAGGCAAATATTAAGGGGACCTAATATTATGATTCCGACTATTCTCTCCCAAACGACTTAGGGAAGTGACAAACTCAAAACATTTTAGGTTCACTACAATACACCACTTAACACCACGCAACACCAAACTACCTTTGAGACCCAATGACTAACCTACCGATCCTCGACTTCGCGATGTAATTTACAAAATAGCCTCCAACACTCTACTCAGCAAACTGGATGCAGTCTATCACAGTGCCATCTGTTTTGTCACCAAAGCCCCATACAGTGGGGCAAAAAAGTATTTAGTCAGCCACCAATTGTGCAAGTTCTCTCACTTAAAAAGATGAGAGAGGCCTGTAATTTTCATCATAGGTACACTTCAACTATGACAGACAAAATGAGGAAAAAAAATCCAGAAAATCACATTGTAGGATTTTTAATGAATTTATTTGCAAATTATGGTGGAAAATAAGTATTTGGTCACATACAAACAAGCAAGATTTCTGGCTCTCACAGACCTGTAACTTCTTCTTTAAGAGGCTCCTCTGTCCTCCACTCGTTACCTGTATTAATGGCACCTGTTTGAACTTGTTATCAGTATAAAAGACACCTGTACACAACCTCAAACAGTCACACTCCAAACTCCACTATGGCCAAGACCAAAGAGCTGTCAAAGGACACCAGAAACAAAATTGTAGACCTGCACCAGGTTGGGAAGACTGAATCTGCAATAGGTAAGCAGCTTGGTTTGAAGAAATCAACTGTGGGAGCAATTATTAGGAAATGGAAGACATACAAGACCACTGATAATCTTCCTCGATCTGGGGCTCCACGCAAGATCTCACCCCGTGGGGTCAAAATGATCACAAGAACGGTGAGCAAAAATCCCAGAACCACACGGGGGGACCTAGTGAATGACCTGCAGAGAGCTGGGACCAAAGTAACAAAGCCTACCATCAGTAACACACTACGCCGCCAGGGACTCAAATCCTGCAGTGCCAGACGTGTCCCCCTGCTTAAGCCAGTACATGTTCAGGCCCGTCTGAAGTTTGCTAGAGAGCATTTGGATGATCCAGATGAGGATTGGGAGAATGTCATATGGTCAGATGAAACCAAAATATAACTTTTTGGTAAAAAC
>QNTS01000391.1:606254-670910 GCA_003317085.1 Hucho hucho | reverse complement strand
TACAGTGGGGCAAAAAAGTATTTAGTCAGCCACCAATTGTGCAAGTTCTCTCACTTAAAAAGATGAGAGAGGCCTGTAATTTTCATCATAGGTACACTTCAACTATGACAGACAAAATGAGGGGAAAAAATCCAGAAAATCACATTGTAGGATTTTTAATGAATTTATTTGCAAATTATGGTGGAAAATAAGTATTTGGTCACATACAAACAAGCAAGATTTCTGGCTCTCACAGACCTGTAACTTCTTCTTTAAGAGGCTCCTCTGTCCTCCACTCGTTACCTGTATTAATGGCACCTGTTTGAACTTGTTATCAGTATAAAAGACACCTGTCCACAACCTCAAACAGTCACACTCCAAACTCCACTATGGCCAAGACCAAAGAGCTGTCAAAGGACACCAGAAACAAAATTGTAGACCTGCACCAGGTTGGGAAGACTGAATCTGCAATAGGTAAGCAGCTTGGTTTGAAGAAATCAACTGTGGGAGCAATTATTAGGAAATGGAAGACATACAAGACCACTGATAATCTTCCTCGATCTGGGGCTCCACGCAAGATCTCACCCCGTGGGGTCAAAATGATCACAAGAACGGTGAGCAAAAATCCCAGAACCACACGGGGGGACCTAGTGAATGACCTGCAGAGAGCTGGGACCAAAGTAACAAAGCCTACCATCAGTAACACACTACGCCGCCAGGGACTCAAATCCTGCAGTGCCAGACGTGTCCCCCTGCTTAAGCCAGTACATGTTCAGGCCCGTCTAGAGAGCATTTGGATGATCCAGATGAGGATTGGGAGAATGTCATATGGTCAGATGAAACCAAAATATAACTTTTTGGTAAAAACTCAACTCATCGTGTTTGGAGGACAAAGAATGCTGAGTTGCATCCAAAGAACACCATACCTACTGTGAAGCATGGGGGTGGAAACATCATGCTTTGGGGCTGTTTTTCTGCAAAGGGACCAGGACGACTGATCCGTGTAAAGGAAAGAATGAATGGGGCCATGTATCGTGAGATTTTGAGTGAAAACCTCCTTCCATCAGCAAGGGCATTGAAGATGAAATGTGGCTGGGTCTTTCAGCATGACAATGATCCCAAACACACCGCCCGGGCAACGAAGGAGTGGCTTCGTAAGAAGCATTTCAAGGTCCTGGAGTGGCCTAGCCAGTCTCCAGATCTCAACCCCATAGAAAATCTTTGGAGGGAGTTGAAAGTCCGTGTTGCCCAGCGACAGCCCCAAAACATCACTGCTCTAGAGGAGATCTGCATGGAGGAATGGGCCAAAATACCAGCATCAGTGTGTGAAAACCTTGTGAAGACTCACAGAAAACGTTTGACCTCTGTCATTGCCAACAAAGGGTATATAACAAAGTATTGAGATAAACTTTTGTTATTGACCAAATACTTATTTTCCACCATAATTTACAAATAAATAAATTAAAAATCCTACAATGTGATTTTCTGGATTTCTTTTTCTCATTTCGTCTGTCATAGTTGAAGTGTACCTATGATGAAAATTACAGGCCTCTCTCATATTTTTAAGTTGGAGAACTTGCACAATTGGTGGCTGACTAAATACTTTTTTGCCCCACTGTATTACCAGTCATGTTTGGACACACCTTCTCATTCAAGGTTTTTTTTCTTTATTTTTCTATTTTCTACATTTAAGAATAATAGTGAAGACATGAAAACTATAAAATAACACATCTGGAATCATGTTGTAACCAAAAAGGTGTTAAATCAATCAACTGTATCAACCCTTTGCCTTGATACAGCTTTGCACACTCTTGGCATTCTCTCAACCAGCTTCATGAGGAATGCTTTTCCAACAGTCTTGAAGGAGTTCCCACATATGCTGAGCACTTGTTGGCTGCTTTTCCTTCACTCTGCAATCAAACTCATCCCAAACCATCTCAAATGAGTTGAGGTCGAGTGATTTTGGAGGCCAGATCATCTGATGCAGTACTCCATCACTCTCTTTCTTGGTCAAATAACTCTTACTCAGCCTGGAGGTGTGTTGGGTCATTGTCCTGTTGAAAAACAAATGATAGTCCCACTATGCCCAAACCAGATGGATTGGCATAGCACTGCAGAATGCTGTGGTAGCCATGCTGGTTAAGTGTGCCTTGAATTCAAAATAAATCACAGACAGTGTCACCAGCAAAGAGCCACCACACCACCTCCTCCATGCTTCACGGTCGGGAATCACACACACGGAGATCATCCGTTCACCTACTCTCCGTCTCACAAAG
Source organism: Hucho hucho (assembly GCA_003317085.1). Lineage (NCBI taxonomy): Eukaryota > Metazoa > Chordata > Actinopteri > Salmoniformes > Salmonidae > Hucho > Hucho hucho. The sequence goes on along the minus strand of QNTS01000391.1, from coordinate 668,655 downwards.
AAACGTTGGTTGGAACCAAAAATCTCAAATTTGGACTTATCAGACCAAAGGACAGCTTTTCACTGGTCTAATGTCCATTGCTCGTGTTTCTAGGCCCAAGCAAGTCTCTTCTTATTATTGGTGTATTTTAGTAGTGTTTGTTTTGCAGCAATTTGACCATAAAGGCCTGATACATGCAGTCTCCTCTGAACAGTTGAGATGTGTCTGGGTTGAAATTTCTGAGGCTTGTAACTTTAATGAATTTATCCTCTGCAGCAGAGGTAACTCTGGGTCTTCCTTTCCTGTGGCGGTCCTCATGCGAGCTAGTTTCATCATACTGCTTGATGGTTTTTGTGACTGCACTTGAAGAAACCTTCAAAGTTCTTGACATTTTCGGGATTGACTGAGCTTCATGTCTTAAAGTAATGATAGACCTTAACTTCTCTTTTCTTATTTGAGCTGTTCTTTCCATAATATGGACTTGGTCTTTCACCAAATAGGGCTAGCTTCTGTTTACCACCCCTACCTTGTCACAACACAACTGATTGGCTCAAACGCATGAAGAATAAATTAAATTCCACAAATTAACTTTTAATCATAGCGCTTGATGGTTTTTGCAACTGCACTTGAAGAAGACTTATATAGCAGTAGCTAAGGAGAGTGGGGCGTAGTTAACAATGGGTCCATCAATCAAACATTGTTAACACAGTAATAAACCGTTACAGTTAAAATTGTGAGATAGTCATTCAGTGCTTGCCAAATTGTGAGTCTATTAAGCTTATTTAATCTTAAAACCTTACAAGGGTTTCACGGTTGAAGAACATTCTCACTTTTGGATGTGATACATTGGCGCATTTCTTATTTATCAGATGAATTAAGACATCATGTCAAGATCTGCCCATCCGCACAACGTGCTCAAAATAACATCAACCTTGAGCCTGCCAAAGAACCGGGATGAGATAGAAGAGAGGTGTGTGCAAAATCCAGACATAAGAGATATACTTACTATAGACTGCAGATGTGAGACACCAAATAGTTATTTGATGTCATTGAGTCGGCCTATATATTTGTTTAATCTAATTAATCAAATTATTTATCCAACAATAAAAAATCCTCCATTTGTAAGAAATAAAATGTATTTTTACATGTTGCAATAAAGTTGACTAAAGTAGAAGCTCATATTTTGTTTGTAGGTATTTTCACTTGGTAATGAGTAGTAAGTATATGGTAATTGCTCATAGTCAAGTATGTAGATCATGTACTATGTAGGTACACAATAATTACAAGTAAGTACCCCTGCAAGATACACTTAATTTTAATGAGCTAAAACCTGTAATTACGTTGTACTTTGGCAGATATTACATGTACTCTGCGGTTGTACTAGTGTGTTTATCCTCCCTCTTGGATGGCGCTTCCAGAAGTTTTTAAATAAGGGCCAAGCTGTTAGGATGGGTAATGTACTATATAAGTACACATTACTTACATGTAAGTACCCCCCTCAATACTTAATTTGAACTAGATAGATCCTGTGTAACAGCTAGTTTAGTTTATTAGATCCCCATTAGCTACTGTGCACATGATGACATGGCTCTATACAAAACTATGTTGAATAAATAATCTGCCTCTACCCTCTGTTCTATTGGTGAATTTACAATCACTGGAGAACAAACTGGACAAGCTTCGTTCGAGACTATCCTATCAAAGGGACCGGAATAACTGTAATATCGTAGATGTGTTTCTCTTGGTTAACAGTTGGTGTAGTATACCTCATGATAAGCTGTGTAGACCATACTATTTACCATTAGTTATCATCTATATTTATCAAAGCTGTCTATTTTCCACCACAAACCGATGCTGGCACTAAGACTGCATACAACGAGCTGTATAGGGCCATAAGCAAACAAGAAAATGCTCATCCAGAGGTAGCACTCCAACTGGCTGGTGTTATTACTGCAGGGAAACTGAAATCTGTTTCACCTAATTTCTACCAGCATGTCACCTGTGCAACTAACTCTACATCACATTTACTCTGCACACAGAAACCCATACAAAGCTCTCCCTTGCCCTCCATTTGGCTAATCTTACCATAACTCTATCATGCTGATTCCTGCATACAAGCAAAAACTCAAACAGGATGTACCGGTGACGTGACTAATATCGAAGTTGTCTGATGAAGCAGATGCTAAGCTACAGGATGGTTTCACTAGAACAGACTGGAATATGTTCTGGGATTCATCCGATGGCATTGAGGAGTTTAACTACTTAGGGAGCAGTGGGGCGCTAGCGCGACACTACCCGGTGAAATGTGAGGCGCCAAATTCAAAATCCAAAAGTTGAATTATTAAACATTCATGAATATACAATTGTTGCATAGTCATCAAAAGCTCTGATTCTTGGCAATATCACAGCGTTGTCAGATTTCAAAAAGGCTTTACGGCGAAAGCACAACATTTGATTGTTTGAGGGTAGCACCTCTAATATTTATGCATTAGCATAAATCTATAACCCAACACGGGTCTCACAAAACGCATAAAATCGCCAATATAAAATCGCTTACCTTTGATGAACTTCTGCTGAGGGCTTCCCAAGTGTCCAACGAAGACAATCCATGCTTCTTTGGTTAGAAAAAGTCATTTATTATATCCATAAATCTCTGTTTGGTTGGCGCGTTATGATCATAAAATCCACCGTTGAGTCGCCCATTGAACCGTGAAGAGAACACGTTCAAATTATACCTATACACTTTCTACAAACAAATAAAACATCATTTTTAATGTATCCTTAGGTATCCTTTTGGGTATATTTGCTGTAATATTTCAACCGGACGATAACGTGAATGATAGGAAAGGAAAATAAAGTGGTGCGCGTTCACAACCTTCACAACGCGTCAAACCTTGTTTACAAAAGTGGTCGCCTGACAATTTCCTCTCCCTATCCGTTCTGGTCACTGCTAGAATTCCCAGTCTTTGACTGTTGACATCTAGTGGAAGCTGCACTCTCAGTCCTACATAAAGTTGTATGCAATAGGCACAATGGAGAAGATGCTCATTTACAAAAAAAACTGCAAGTCCAGATGGATTTTCCTCGGGTCTTCGCCTGCTATATCAGTTCTGTTATACTCACATACAGTATATCACAAAAGTGAGTACACTCCTCACATTTTTGTAAATATTTGAGTATATCTTTTCATGTGACAACACTGAAGAAAGGACACTTTGCTACAATGTAAAGTAGTGAGTGTACAGCTTGTATAACAGTGTAAATTTGCTGTCCCCTCAAAATAACTCAACACACAGCCATTAATGTTTAAACCGCTGGCAACAAAAGTGAGTACACCCCTAAGTGAAAATGTCCAAATTGGGCCCAATTAGCCATTTTCCCTTCCCGGTGTCATGTGACTCGTTAGTGTTACAAGGTCTCAGGTGTGATTGGGGAGCAGGTGTGTTAAATTTGGTGTCATCGCTCTCACACTTCCTCATACTGACTGGTCACTGGAAGTTCAACATGGCACCTCATGGCAAAGAACTCTCTGAGGATCTGAAAAAAAGAATTGTTGCTCTACATAAAGATGGCCTGGGCTATAAGAAGATTTCCAAGACCCTGAAACTGAGCTGCAGCACGGTGGCCAAGACCATACAGCGGTTTAACTGGACAGGTTCCACTCAGAACAGGCCTCGCATTGGTCGACCAAAGAAGTTGAGTGCACGTGCTCAGCGTCATATCCAGAGTTTGTCTTTGGGAAATAGACGTATGAGTGCTGCCAGCATTGCTGCAGAGGTTGAAGGGGTGGGGGGGTCAGCCTGTCAGTGCTCAGACCATACGCCGTACACTGCATCAAATTGGTCTGCATGGCTGTCGTCCCAGAAGGAAGCCTCTTCTAAAGATGATGCACAAGAAAGCCCGCAAACAGTTTGCTGAAGACAAGCAGACTAAGGACATGGATTACTGGAACCATGTCCTGTGGTCTGATGAGACCAAGATAAACTTATTTGGTTCAGATGGTGTAAAGCGTGTGTGGCGGCAACCAGGTGAGGAGTACAAAGACAAGTGTGTCTTGCCTACAGTCAAGCATGGTGGTGGGAGTGTCATGGTCTGGGGCTGCATGAGTGCTGCCGGCACTGGGGAGCTACAGTTCATTGAGGGAACCATGAATGCCAACATGTACTGTGACATACTGAAGCAGAGCATGATCCCCTCCCTTCGGAGACTGGGCCGCAGGGCAGTATTCCAACATGATAACGACCCCAAACACACCTCCAAGACNTTCAGGCCCAGAAAATAGGATATGCACATATTTGGTACCATTGGATAGGAAACACTCTGAATTTTCTAAAACTGTTGACCATTTGTCTGTGAGAAAGACAGAACGGATATGGCAGGCAAAACCCCGAGGAATTTCTGTCCTGGAAAAAGTGGTTTTCACAGAGTGCCTCATTTGGAACCCCTCCCTCATGAAAATGCCCTTATAAGGGCATATGAATGCTGTACCGATCGCTTCCTCTGGATGTCAACAGTCTCGAGAAAGTGTTTTGATTCTGTTCAGATTAAATAGAGCAGAGAAGAAGAGGAAATCAGGAAGTCTCCCTTTGGAACTCTATTGGAGTGGACGCGCGCTCTCGCCAAGCGCGCACTGTGTTTTTTTCTGTCTTTAGAGCTCAGTTAATATTCCGGTTGATTTATTATAGTAAATATACGTAAAAGTGTTCCTAAGGATACATTTAAAACTATGTTTGATTGTTCTTGGACAAGTTTATAGGTATAAGATGAACGAGTTCTCGTCACGTTTCAATGGAGTAGTGGACGCTGTAGTTTCTGATTATAACGCGCGAACCAAATGGAGATTTATGGATAAAATACATGACTTTTTCTAACAAAAGAACCATGGATTGTCTTCGTTGGACATTTAGGAAGACCTCAGCAGAAGTTCTTCAACAGGTAATTGATTTGTTTTCGCTGTGAAATGTGTTATGTGTGTGCCGTGATGGCTAATGAATTCATGGCTATGGGAAAAATATGTGAGATGCTACCCTCAAACAATCAAATGTTGTGCTTTCGCCGTCAAGCCTTTTTGAAATCTGACAACGCTGTGATATTGCCAAGAAGCAGAGCTTTTGATGACTATGGAACACTTGTATATTGGTGGATGTTTAATAATTAAACTTTTGGATTTTGAATTTGGCGCCTCACATTTCACCTGGTAGTGTCGGGAGTGGGACGCTAGCGCCCCAGCAATCCCCAAGAGGCTACACAAGCTGTACACTCACTACTTTACATTGTAGCAAAGTGTCCTTTCTTCAGTGTTGTCACATGAAAAGATGTACTCAAATATTTACAAAAATGTGAGGGGTGTACTCACTTTTGTGATATACTGTACATTATGTTAACACTTTTAGAAACTTCTGAGTGTTTCCTATCCAATAGTACTAATTATGTGCATATCCTATTTTCTGGGCCTGAGTTGCATGCATTTTTCTTTGGGCACGCCAGACTCTCCAAAACCGTCACCTCGGGAGCCGCTCCCTAAGAAGTTAACACATAAGGCATCAGCTTCATTAATAAGTGCATCGACAACGTCGTTCCCACAGTGACCATACATACATATCCCAACTAGAAGCCATAGATTACAGGCAACACCCACTGACTTAAAGGCTAGAGCTGCAGCTTTCAAGGAGCGGGACATTAATCAGTAAGCTTATAAGAAATCCCGCTATGACCTTCATCGAGCTATCAAACAGGCAAAGCGTCAGTAAAGGAATTAGTTTGAATACTACTACTCCAGCTCTGCTGCTTTGGCGTATGTAATGGGTTGCAAACCATCACGGATTACAAAGGGAAACACAGCCGCAAGCTTCCCAGTGACACAAGCCTACCAGACTCTATGCTCCCTTCGTGGCAAGCAACACTGAACCATGCATGAGAGCGCCAGGTGTTCCGGACGACTGTGTGTTCACGCTCTCCGTAGCCTTTAAACAGGTTAACATTCACAAGGCCACAGGGCCAGATGGATTACCAGGACAGGTACTTAGAGCATGCTGCCAAGTGTCTTCATTGACATTTTCAACCTATCCCTGACCCAGTCTGTGATACCTACATGTTTCAAGCAGACCACTATAGTCCCAGTGCCCAAGAACGCCAAGGTAACCTGTCTAAATGACTATGGCCCCGTAGCACTCACATCTGTAGCCATGAAATCTTTTGAAAGGATTGGTCAAGGCTTACATCAACACCATCATCCCAGACACCCTGGACCCACTCCATTTCGCATACTGCCACAAATGTTCCATAGATGATGCAATCTCTATTGAGTCCACACTGCACTTTCCCAACTGGACAAAAGGAACAGCTACATGCTGTTGATTGACTACAGCTCAGCGTTCAACAACATATTGCCCTCCAAGCTCATCACTAAGCTAAGGACCCTGGGACTGAACACCTCCCTTTGCAACTGGATCTGGACTTTCTGACGGGCCGCCCACCAGGTGGTGACGATAGGAAACAACACATCCACCACACTGACCCTCAATAAGCCCCTCAGCGGTGCATGCTTGGTCCACTTCAGTACTCGCTGTTCACCCACGACTGCGTGGCAACGCACGACTCCAACTCCATTAAGTTTACTGATGACACGATGGTGATAGGCCTGATCATCGAAAACGATGAGACAGCCTATAGGAAGGAGGTCAGAGACCTGGCAGTGTGGTGCCAGAACAACAACCTCCTGTGCGCTACAGGAAACAGACGGCCGAGCACAACCCCATATAAAACGACAGGGCTGTAGTGGAGCGGGTAGAGAGCTTCAAGTTCCTGTGTCCGCATCACTAAGGATCTGTCATAGTCCACACACACTAACACAAAAGAGAGCGCATTGCCTCTTCACCCTCTGGAGTCTGAAAGAATTTGGCACGGGCCGTCAGATCCTCCAAAAAGTTCTACAGCTGCTCAATTGAAAGCGTCTTGACTGGCTGCATCACCCCTTGCTATGGTAACTGCTTGGTATCTGACCGCAAGGCACTACAGAGGGTAGTGCGTATGGCCCAGTACATCACTGGGACCGAGCTCTTTGCCATCCAGGACCTCTATACCAGACGATGTCATAGGAAGGCCCTAAAAATTGTCAATGACTCCAGCCACCCAAGTCATGGACTGTTCTCTCTGCTACCACACAGCAAGCGGTACTGATGCACCAAGTCTGGAACCAACACGACCCTGAACAGCTTCTACCCCCAAGCCATAATAATGCTAAATAGTTAGTCTGGGTAGCTATTTGGTTAACTATTTAACTATCTGCATTGTCCATTTTTGCAGTAACTTTTTTGACTCTGTATATTATCTATCCTGTTACCTACTCATTCTATTCCTAGTTATATGTACATATCTAACTCAATTACCTCATACCACTGCACCTCGACATTGACTGTACAAAACATTAAGATCATCTTCCTAATATTGAGTTGAAGCCCCTTTTGCCCTCAGAACAGCCTCAAATTGTCAGGGCATCGATTCTACAAGGTGTCGAAAGAGTTCAACAGGGAAAACGTGGAGAGAAAATGTTTCCTATTAAAGACTGCTTTCTTTGCTGGTTGTCCTTACGTCCACAAAGCCGTTGAGTGAGTAACATGCACTGTCAGTTCATCATTCGTGCCTGCAGTTTGTCCAGGGCTTTTCCAAGGTCATCTTGTTACCCAACCCCACCTTTATGCCCAAGTTTAGAGGCAATTACAATTGTATCGCCTTGGAGCTTGTGGCTTTTTACACGCCGCCTTTCCTTCCTATGGACTTTGTGCCCAGTACACGTGTTGCGCATATAAGATTGAACTCTTTGGCCTGAATGCCAAAGGTCACATCTGTAAGAAAAACCTGGCACCATCCCTATGGTGAAGCATTGTGAAGCATTGTGGTGGCAGCATCATGCTGTGGGGATATTTTCCAGGGGCAGGGACTGGCAGACTAGTCAGGATCAAGGAAAAGATTAAGAGAGAAAAGTACAGAGAGATCCTTGATGAAAACCTCCAGAGCGCTCAGGACCTCAGACTGGGGCGAAGGTTCAAACTTCTAACAGGACAACGACCTTAAGCACACAGCCAAGACAACACAGGAGTGGCTTCGGGACAAGTCTCTGAATGTCCTTGAGGGGCCCAGTCAGACCCCGGACTTGAACCAGATCGAACATCTTTGAAGAGACCTGACAAAGTTTGAGGGAAGAATGGGACAAACTCCAATACAGTTGTGCCAAGCTTGTCGCATCATACCCAAGAAGACTCAAGGCTATAATCTCTGCCAAATGTCCTTCAACAAGGTACAGAGTAAAGGGTCTGAATACTTATGTAAATGTGACATTTCCATTTATTTATTTTTATAAATTAGCAAACATTTCTAAAACCTGTTTCTGCTTTGTCATTATGGGGTATGGTGTGTAGATTGATGAGGAGGGCTCAAGGGCTCTGAATACTTTCCAAAGGCACTGTACTTGGATAGGATGAGAGCTTTTCGCAAGAGCGACACGCTCTTTGTGTCCTGGGCGCCTCTCTGCAAGGGAAAGCCCCTCTTTCGTCAACGGTTGTCTCATTGGATTGTGGAAGCTATTATATTGGCCATTAATAGCTACAGGTTACAGCCTCCAGAAAGCCTAAGGTCTCACTCCACCAGAGGTACTGGCTACCTCTTGGGCACTGTTCAAGGGCATCTCCTTGCAGCAGATTTGCGATGCGGCTTGTTGGGTATCCCCTCATATTTTTTTAGGTTCTACCGACTAGATGTCTCTGCACCTTCATTGGTGCATACTGTACTCAGAGTCAGGGCCTCTGAGTAGGGCTGTTACGGTGACCGTATTACCTCCACACCGGTGGTCACAAGTCATGAAGGCAGTCAAATTCCACGTGATCTTTTAATCACTGTAATTAGGTTTCTCCAAGCTCTGATGCTGCTAATGGTCATTTTTTATTTATTAAAAAATATATATATTTCACCTTTATTTAACCAGGTAGGCAAGTTGAGAACAAGATCTCATTTACAACTGTGACCTGGACAAGATAAAGCAAAGCAGTTCAACAGATACAACAACACATAATTACACATTGGAGTAAACAAACACACAGTCAATAATACAGTAGAAAAACAAATCTATATACAATGTGTGCAAATGAGGTAAGATAAGGAACGTCAGGCAATAAATATGTCATGGTGGCGAAGTAATTACAGTATAGCAATTTAACACTGGAATGGTAAATGTGCAGTAGATGAATGTGCAAATTAAAAATACTGGGGTGCAAAGGAGCAAGATACATAAATGAATACGGCATGGGATGAGGTAGTTGGTTGGGCTATGTACAGGTGCAGTGATTTGTGAGCTGCTCTGACAGCTGGTGCTTAAAACTTCATAGGGAGCAGCTCCCGAGGTGACGGTTTTGGAGAGTCTGGCGTGCCCAAAGTAAAATGCCTCCCACTCAGGCCCAGAAAATAGGATATGCACATAATTAGTACTATTGGATAGGAAACACTCTGAAGTTTCTAAGAGTGTTAAAATATTGTCTGTGAGCATAACAGAACGGATATAGCAGACGAAAACCCGAGGAATTTCTGTCCTGGAAAAAGTGTATTTGACACATTTTGAACCCCTCCCTATTGAAAATGACCATATAAGGGAGTAAGATTTCAGTACCTATTGCTTCCACTGGATGTCAACAGTCTCAAGACAGTCTTTTGCTTCTGTTTAGTTGATCTGGATGTTAATAGAAGAAGAATTAGGAAGTGGTCACCAGAAGTAAACAGAAGAGGATGCGCGTTCATGGCCTTGCACGCGCTGTGGTTTTTTCCTTTCCTATCGCCCAGTTTATAATCCGGTTGAAATATTATAGTAAATATACATAAAAGTGCTCCTAAGGATACATTATCAATGATGTTTGATTGTTCTTGGACAAGTTTATAGGTATAGGTTGAACGAGTTCTCTTCACGGTTCAATGGGCGAGTGGACGCTGTATTTTCTGATCATAATGCACCAACCAAACGTAGATTTATGGATATAATACATGACTTTTTCTAACAAAAGAACCATGTATTGTCTTCGTTGGACACTTGGGAAGCCCTCAGCAGAAGTTCTTCAAAAGGTAATTGATTTGTTTTCGCTGTGAAATGTGTTTTGTATGAACCGCGATTGTTTATGAATTTATGCTAATGGAAAAATATTGGAGGTGCAACACTCAAACAATCAAATGTTGTGCTTTCGCCGTAAAACCTTTTTGAAATCTGACAACGCTGTGATATTGCCAAGAAGCAGAGCTTTTGATGACTATGCAACACTTGTATATTGATGAATGTTTAATAATTCAACTTTTGGATTTTGAATTTGGCGCCTTGCATTTCACCGGGTAGTGTCGGGAGTGGGAGCGTCCCACCACTCCCTAAGTAGTTTTAAAGCTAGTGAGGGAGATAAGTGTCTCCAGTTTAAGTGCATTTTGTAGTTCGTTCCAGTCATTGGTAGCAGAGAACTGGAAGGAAAGGCGGCCAAAAGAGGAATTGGCTTTGGGGGTGACCAGTGAGATATACCTGCTGGAGCACGTGCTACGGCTGGGTGCTGCTATGGTTACCAGCGAGCTGAGATAAGGCGGGGCTTTACCAAGCAGGGACATGTAGATGACCTGGAGCCAGTGGGTCTGACGACGAGTATGTAGCGAGGGCCAGCCGATTAGAGCATACAGGTCGCAGTGGTGGGTGGTATAAGGGGCTTTGGTGACAAAGCGGATGGCACTGTGATAGACTGCATCCAGTTTGTTGAGTAGAGTATTGGAAGCTGTTTTGTAGATGACATCGCCGAAGTCGAGGATCGGTAGGATAGTCAGTTTTACTAGTCCAACTTTGGCAGCATGAGTAAAGGAGGCTTTGTTGCAAAATAGGAAGCCGATTCTAGATGTAATTTTGGATTGGAAATGTTTAATATGAGTCTGGAAGGAGAGTTTACAGTCTAGCCAGACACCTAGGTATTTGTAGTTGTCCACATATTCTAGGACAGAGCCGTCCAGGGTAGTGATGCTAGTCGGGCAGGCGGGTGCAGGCAGCGAACGGTTGAAAAGCATGCATTTGGTTTCACTAGCGTTTAAGAGCAGTTGGAGGCCACGGAAGGAGTGTTGTATGGCATTGAAGCTCGTTTGGAGGTTAGTTAAGGGGGGGAAAATTACCCTATGAGGGTGTGGTGCCTGGCCTTAAGATACTGCATTGATCAATTGCACACAAGACTAGTCTTTGTATTGGTGTTTGGATTGACAATGATTGCCGGGAGGATGGTGAAAAATAATCATCATTGCTATAGGTTGAGATATGAGGGCTTTGAGGTTTAGACAAGGGGCAGCAATCTAAACCAGTTGAAATGGGAACAGATCCCATTATGGTACTGTATCACAAGCTATAGAGGCACCATCACCATTGCCCTAGTGTATTTTCCTTTACACTGAGTTTATTAAAGGACGAAACATTATATTATTTCAAATAACTTACTTCACCTGTGCTGATAGACTCAATAACAGAGAAGGTTGTGGCTGTGCTGCGGTAATTGATGTCCAGAGGTGCTTCTTGCCTCGAAAAGTAATGCATCATAAACACTACTGAAGTTCAGCATAGCTTTTGACATAATACAGCCACAAATAACACAGATGAAAATGATTAACTATGAGAGAGCGAGAGAGAGAGAGAGAGAGAGAGAGAGAGAGAGAGAGAGAGAGAGAGAGAGAGAGAGAGAAGGAGAAAGAGGGAGTGGGTTGCGAGAGAGGGTTGTTTGGAGGTGTGTGGAGTGATAGCAAACTGTCATTAATGTTTTTATGTTATTCATTCAAAGTGTTGTTTCTGTGATACTCAGAGGCTGAGATATTGGCAATTGAGCAAATCTGACATGCCAGTATGCAAAATGTCCTTCCGTAGGAAGGTGGGAGGCAATTTGATGAATATTCATGAGTCTCGACATAGAACCCGTCGGGTGATTGATTGAGCCTTCTTGAGTGTGTGACTTCACACATATGCTCTACATGATCAGTTAGCACCGAAGGAATGACTTGGGAAACCCAGCTTCAGCTTGATCGCCAAATTAATTGGGAAATAAATGAACGCCTCACCTGCTAGCTACCAATCTACTTTAGTTTCACTGTCCGATCATTAAAAAAACAATCCCATTAATTGTTATTTTTACCTTTCCACTTTCAGTCTGGATATGTGTTGCTTGATATGAGAAAGTTAAAGGGATCGGCAGCAGTGTTCGGAGTTTTGGAGCGTCTGGCGTGCCTAAAGTAAAATGCCTGGTACTCAGGCCCAGAAACTAGGATATAATGTCTGTGAGTATAACAGAACTGATATGGCAGGCGAAAACCCAAGGAAAATCCATCTAAGAAAATGTGATTCTGTGAGCTGCCTCCTTTTCCAATGAGTTGCTATAGGAAGTGCTTAAATCCAGCTCCCAGGTTGCAGTACCTATGGCTTCCACTAGACGTCAACAGTCTTTAGACAAGGTTTAATGCGTTTACCTTGAAAAATAGGGGAGTAGAAGAAGATTATGCAAGGAGAGTGAGGAAGTAACTTCTGTCTGTGGCGCACGGGACCGGGAGCACCTCGGTTTTTTCCTTTACTATCGCCCAAGATATTATCCGTTTGAAATATTATAGTTAATATACATAATAGTGTACCTAAGGATCGATTAGAAACGTTGTTTGATTTGTTTGGACAAAGTTTATAGGTATATTTTTTGTCTTGTATAATGGACGAGTGAACGGTGGATTTTCTGAACAGAACGCGCCAACCAAACAGAGCTTTGTGGATATAAAGAGGGACTTTTTCGAACAAAAGGAACATTGTTTGGACACTTCGGATTACCATCAGCAGAAGATCTTCAAAGGCAAGTGATTTATTTTATCTCTTTTTATGGCTTTTGTGACACCCGCACTGGTTTTATTATTATGCTAATGCAGGAAGTACACGATGCGCTGTCCTCAGACAATCGAATGTTATGCTCTCGCCGTTAAGGCGCTTGGCTGTGCGGAGCTATTCTCCATTCTTGTGGTCGGTCCAAACCAAAACGGATGTTCTGCTCCCTCCTGCCAATGTCTCCACTCCTCCAGTGCAATCTTGACCTTCAGGAGTTCTCGGTTACCCACGTCATAGTTTCTTTCTGCAGAGTTGAGACGATGGGACAAGAAGGCACAGGGATGGAGCTTTTGGTCCTGGACGGATTGCTGGGACAGGATAGCCCCCACTCCAACGTCAGAAGCATCAACCTGTCAACCACTGCGGACCATGTGAACGGTACCTTGGGAGAGGTGAGTTCCGAGAGGGGGGCCACCAGGGTGCTGTAGACTCGAATGAAAAGCCAGCAGAAATTGGCAAACCCCAAATGTAGCTGCACCCTGGATGTAGGTTGGGGCCAATCCACTACTGCTTTCACCTTTTCCGGGTCCATCTGGACATTTCCTTCAGCGATAACATATCCCAGAAAGGAGAGAGTAGAATGGTGGAACTCTCATTTCTCCGCTTTCACAAATAACTGGTTCTCCAGGAGGTCCTGAAGGACGTGTTCTTGGCCAGAACGGGAAAAAAACAGGATGTCGTCGAGGTAGATGAACACGAAACAATTTAACATGTCCCGGAGCACATCGTTTACCAGGGCCTGGAAGCCTGCAGGGGCGCTGGCATGACCAGGTACTCATAATGTCCACTGGCATGGTTTAAGGCTGTCTTCCACTTATCCCCTTCGCGAATCCGAGCCAGGTGGTAGGCACTTCGAAGGTCCAGTTTGGAGAAGATGGTAGCCCCCTGGAGAGATTTGAAAGCCTATGAGAGGAGTGGTGGGGGTAACAATTCTTGATTGTTCTGTCATCAAGGCCCCGGTAGTCAATGCACGGACGCAGGGTCTTGTCCTTTTTTCAACAAATCAAAACCCTGTGCCGGCAGGGGATGCAGAAGGACGGATGCCTCCAGCAGCCAGAGTCCTCAATATACTCCTCCATGGCCTTGGTCTCTGGGCCGGATAGATAGGGAATATAGCTGACCACGAGGTGGGGTGGTGCCTGGGAGAAGGTCAATGGCACAATCGTAGGGACGATGCAGGGGAAGAGAAGTAGCCTGTGCCTTGCTGAAGACCTCCAGGAGGTCATGGTACTCTGCGGAGACGACAGAGAAATCCGAGGCTTGACTTAAGCCCTGAGAAGGCCGTCTCGGGGAAGGCTGCTCTGCTTTGAGGCAATGGGAATGGCAGAACGGACTCCAACCCAGTATTGAACTCGTGGTCCAGTCAATAACAAGGTTGTGTTTTTGGAGCCAAGAATATCCCAAAACAACAGGAACATGGGGGGACTCAATGAGGAGAAGCTGTAAAGCCTCACTGTGATTTCCTGAAACCTGCAGATTAACAGGAACATTTCTGTGGGTAACTTTACCAATGGAGCGGCCGTCCAATACTCTAGCGTCCATGGGAACAGAGAGTAGTTGAGTGGGGAGACCTAATTCAGAAACTAATGTAGTGTCCATCAAACTCTCATCCGCCCCAGAGTCAATGAGCACCCGAAGATACTTAGACTGGTCTCCCCACAGGAGCACGGAGTAACACGCTGGTTGACTTAACAAAACAAGATGAATTGGCACAGACAGACAGAAAACACAGGTATAAATACCCAGGGGAAAATGGGGAAGATGGGTGACACCTGGAGGGGGTGGAGACAAGCACAAGGACAGGTGAAACAGATCAGGGTGTGACAGACTGGGATCAGATTCACCTTCTAGCAGGACAATGACCCTAAGCATACTGCTAAAGGAAAACATTAAAATGTATTAGAATGGCCTAGTCAAAGCCCAGACCACAATCCAATTGAGAATCTGTGGTATGACTTAAAGATGGATGGGTTTTTCTGGCGTAAAGCAAACTTGATGGAGCTGGAGCAGTTTTGCCTTGAAGAATGGGCAAAAATCCCAGTGGCTAGATGTGCCAAGCTTATAGAGACATACCCCAAGAGACTTGCATCTGTAATTGCTGCAAAAGGTGGCTCTACAAAGTATTGACTTTGGCGGGGTAAATATTTATGCACACTCAAGTTTCTGTTCTTTTCACAATAAAAAAATATTTTGCATCTTCAAAGTGGTAGGCATGCTGTGTAAACCAAATGATTCAAACTCCCCAAAAATCTATTTTAATTCCAGGTTCTAAGAAAACAAAATAGGAAAAATGCCAAAGGGGATGAATACTTTCACAAGGCACTGTATTCAGTAACAGACAGTTACATGACCTACAGTATGGTCAAGCAAGAATTTTTCTGACATTTTCAGACCACAAAACAACTATGGATTTAGAACCACAAGTCACAAAGCAAACAGGAGCTGCCTCCACCATTCCAGCACCCTTTCAACTTCAACACCACCAAATCATCTCTGCTTAGTCTAATACAGTGATAACTAAAATAAATCAAAAACAATTTAGTGCAATCAACAGAAGTTAAATATGATGTGGCTGTCCATGGTTCTGATTTCTGTGTGTGTGTGTGTGTTTGTGCGTGCAAGTAGAAAAACATGTTGACTCACCCTACTTGTAGAGATACGCCAACGCCATCTCCCTCTCTTTGTTGATGAAATCACTCTAATACAGTACATACTTATTTTTTGTTGTCCTAGGCTACCTGGCTAAAATGCTTGCTCTCTAACCTAACTTCCATTAACTTCTTAGGGAGCGGCTCCCGAGGTGACGGTTTTGGAGAGTCTGGCGTGCCCAAAGTAAAATGCATGCCACTCAGGCCCAGAAAATAGGATATGCACATAATTAGTACTATTGGATAGGAAACACTCTGAAGTTTCTAAGAGTGTTAAAATAATGTATGTGAGTATAACAGAAGTGATATAGCAGGCGAAAACCCGAGGAAAATCCATCCGGAATTTTTCTTTCCTATCGTTCACGTTATCGTCCAGTTGAAATATTACAGCAAATATACCCAAAAGGATACCTAAGGATACATTAAAAATGATGTTTGATTTGTTTGTAGAAAGNTCTAACCAAAGAAGCATGGATTGTCTTCGTTGGACACTTGGGAAGCCCTCAGCAGAAGTTCATCAAAGGTAAGCGATTTTATATTAGCGATTTTATGCATTTTGTGAGACCCGTGTTGGGTTATGGATTTATGCTAATGCATAAATATTAGAGGTGCTACCCTCAAACAATCAAATGTTGTGCTTTCGCCGTAAAGCCTTTTTGAAATCTGACAACGCTGTGATATTGCCAAGAATCAGAGCTTTTGATGACTATGCAACAATTGTATATTTATGAATGTTTAATAATTCAACTTTTGGATTTTGAATTTGGCGCCTCACATTTCACCGGGCAGTGTCGGGAGCTAGCGCCCCACTGCTCCCTAAGTAGTTAATGGACAACGTTAGCTAGTAAACATTAGCCTACTACATCTAGCTACATATTGAACGTACATCCTCTCAGGCCAGAGGCACAAAAATGTATGAATTAATGGTTGGATCAGATTATTCGTTTTAATCAGTGGCCAGTACAGCGAAATATGTAACACCACAAGTACAAATCCCTATCTCCATCAATGACTAATTTAGGAAAGGGCCCATTTATGCTATCTAGCTAGCCACCGGAGGACAACAACACAACGAGATGCAACAATTCAAGTTTCTGTCAATGACATACGCTCTCAATGGGATTTGATAGGAGTGACACCAAATCCAAGCAGGCTTCCCTTGACACTTTTTGGGGCACCAGGACCATTCACAGTTTAGCTCAATGCTAATTGGCTACTTTTTTTGTCAAGGGAGGCCAGATGCTATCCGGCTTCCCTTGCCTTCAATGCTACAGGCGGCAGCAATGTCATACTTGTTTGGACCAGACAGCATCAGATAGATGGCCTACACGTAGAGAGACGCTGGTTCACTCGCTCAGATGCTTTCTCTTGTGAGATACTTTCAACCTCTTTCGAATTTAAGGAAAATTATGAAACACAGAGACAAAGGATACAGTGTCAAGAAAAGGTATGTGAACCCTTTGGAAACACTTGGATTTCTGCATGTATTGTTATTAAAATTCGATCTGATCTTCATCTAGTTTGTGTAAACTAACAACACACAAACAATTATACGTTTGTCTTTATTGAACACACCGTGTGAACATTCTCAATGCAGGGTGGAAAAAGTATGTGAACCCTTGGATTTAATAACTGGCTGACCCTCCTTTGGCAGCAATAACCTCAACCAAACGCTTTCTGTAGATGCGGATCAGACCTGCACAACGGTCAGCAGGAATTTTGGACCATTCCTCTTTACAAAACTGTTTCAGATCAGCAATATTCTTGGGATGTCTGGTGTGAGCTGATCTCGAGGCCATGCCACAGCATCTCAATCGAGTTGAGGTCAGGACTCTGACTGGGCCACTCCAGAAGGCGTATTTTCTTCTGTTGAAGCCATTCAGTTGATTTACTTCTGTGTTTTGGGTCATTGTCCTGCTGCATCACCCAACATCTGTTTGGCTTCAGTTGGTGGACAAATAGCCTAACATTCTCCTGCAAATTGTCACGATAAACTTGGGAAATCATTTTTCTGTCGATGATAGCAAGCGGTCCAGGCCCTGAGGCAGCAAAGCAGGCCCAAACCATGAAGCTCCTTCCACCATAGTTTACAGTTGGGATGAGGTTTTGATGTTGGTGTGCTGTGCCTTTTTTTCCTCATCACAAAGTTTTCCTTCCAAACAACTCAACTGTACTTTCTGTGCTCTTGCAGTCCTCTTTGCAGGATGGCCACTCCTACGGAGAGTAGCAACAGTGTTGAAGTTTCTCCATTTATCAACAATTTGTCTTACCGTGTACTGATGAGCATCAAGGCTTTTAGAGATACTTTTGTAACCCAGCTTTAAGCAAGTCAACAATTCTTAGTCTTAGGTCTTCTGAGATATTTTTTGGTCGAGGCATGGTTCACATCAGGAAGTGTTTCTTGTGAATAGCAAACTCAAATTATGTGAGTGGTTTTTTATAGGGCAAGGCAGCTCTAACAACATCTCCAATCTCGTCTCATCGATTGGACTCCAGGTTAGCTGACTCCTGACTCCAATTAGCTGGAGAGGTCATTAGCCTCGGGGTTCACATACTTTTTCCAACCTACACTGTGAATGTTTAAATGACGTATTCAATACAGACAAGAAAATAAAATAATGTGTTGAAGAATACTACGTTTGTCTATTGTTGTGACTTAGATGATCAGATCAAATTTGATGACCAATTTATGAAGAAATCCAGGACATTCCAAAGGGTTCACATACTTTTTCTTGCCGCTGTACATTATTAGATTTTTTTATGCCATTTTTTGTCAATTGTCTGGGGAAACCTGGCTTCTCTCATCATCCATGAATACCCACCACTGATGTACAGTACATAGGGTTCTGTCCCAAAAGTGCATTTAAAAAGGCAGTAGGTGCGCAGTTTGTTACTTCCAGGTTTGCTCATCAGTTGGTGCCACTTTAGCTCATTGCTCTCTAAAAGTGTTGATTCAAAAGCATTACTAGCATTTCTGGAATACACTGCATCAGTGAGCTGAGTCATATGGATGGAGTTAAAAAGGCTCTGACACTGTATTTGCACATTTACTTTGCAGTAGAAACATCACAAGCACATAAAAATACATGTTTACATAGACGTTCAGTCTAAGTCAAGATATGTCAAGCTACATCTTCTGCCACTGAAAGAAGAATCCAGAAATGCAAATGTCTCCATCAACTTCAGGTGATGGCAATCTCCAATTGTTGAAACAAAGAATGACAAATCTCTCGGGGTTTGTTCCTCAATTGGATTTCTATCTATTAGGTCTTTCCAGCAGAGGGGTTTAAGTTCAAATTGGAATAAAGATACTGCTGTCACCCAAATGTGTTTCTAAAATAATAATGATCCCAGAATAGAATATAAGGTATATTGATTACAGAATAAAAGGTATATGAGAAAGGGTAAGCTATAAATACCAATATTGTAATGTTTGTGATATTAGTTGATCTTAATAGAAGAAGGAAAATAGAGAACCATTTAAAAAATATATTTCAAGGGCCTTACAAGGCAGAAGCCAATTTATCCCTGACGACCAGCACTCTAAATGTGTTTAATAAATTGCCATGAGGGAGATCATTTGGCCCCACCATAAGTAAGCAGCAGTGCTAGCATATTTAAACCCATTAAGGGCTAATGTTATCTCCCACCATCCTGCCTATCTATAATGGGGCCTGCAGTCTTTAGCTAAAGCTAATGGGCTGCCTCAAAGCTGCCTGAGATCAAATGTTTAATTTTCATTAGAGACCAGGGCCCGGTTTCCCAAAAGCATCTTAAGGCTAAGTTCATCGTTAGAACATTCGTATGAGCATTGTTAAATCTCTGAACTATTTCCTAAAACCATCGTTATTAACGTTGCACTTGAAAACACTCGTAATCTAAGGCCACTCGTAGAACAGCTAAGTGCGTTGTTAGATGCTTTTTGGGCTCCTGCGTCATTTTATACACAGAAGATCTCCGCTTAACATAGAATCACATGGTTCATCTATCTCTCTGTGACAGCTGGTAACTTCAGAACAAAGCTGACTACAAATACAAAGTTTCCCATGGCTATGCTATTGCTACAGAAGTTTAAAAATATGCTTTAAATTAAAACTGAGATGACAGCATTCAAATATAAATACCCTACAATAGGCTACAGGCCTATTTCCTTTATACTAAAATACATTTAATGGTCAATAAATTTAGTTATATTTTGCCACTTGTAGGCTACTGTCTAATTTGTCTCAATATATTAAATACATGTTCTCAATGTGAAGCCTAACATGTGCGCAATGATGTGCAAAATCAGCGATTCTGTGGCTTTTTATTGGGTAAGCAATAGAATAAGCCACCTCGATATTTTCAGCTGTATGTGGTAAGATCTCTCTAGGAGCTGAACCATCGTCAGTATTGTGACATAATTCTGATGTTAATTTAAGGTAAGATTTTGAATTGAGAAAGCTGATCCAAGAGCAGAGCTGTCTTTCTTTTGAGACTATCAGTATTCGACAGATGCTTCAAAGACACATGTAGCGACTGTTTTCTCCGCTTGGTGTTTTGGAGAAATGCATGTTTAATCTTCGGTCGTTGTAGGAAAGATGCATAGTTAAAATACACGTAAGCCTAAGTTCCATCGCTTTAAAATGTTGTTATAGCGAATTTGGCAGTATGTCTAATGGGCTTCACAGCCACAGACCACTTGTAACCACGCCAGCCCAGGACATTCACATCCAGCTTCTTCATCTGCGGGATGGTCTGTGACCAGCCACCCGGACAGCTGATGAAACTGTGGGTTTCCACAACCAAAGAATTTTTGCACAAACTGTCAGTTCGCCATTGTAACCAACTTCAGTGGGCAAATGCTAACCTTCGATGGCCAATGGCATGCTGGAGAAGTGTGCTCTTTACGAAATAATCCCGGTGCCAGGCAGATGGCACACATTGTGTATTGCGTTGTGTGGGCAAGCGGTTTGCTGATGTCAACCTTGTAAACGAGAATGCCCCATGGTGGCGGTGGGGTAATGATATGGGCAGGCATAAGCTACGGACAACGAACACAATTGCATTTTATCTATGGCAATTTCAATGCACAGAGATCCCGTGACGAGATCCTGAGGCCCATTGTCGTGTCATTCATCTGCCGCCATCACCTCATGTTTCAGCATGATAATGCACGGCCCCATGTTGCAAGGATCTGTATGCAATATCCTACAGTGCCTTGCAAAGGTATTCATCCCCCTTGGCATTTTTCCTATTTTGTTGCATTAAAACCTGTAATTTAAATAGATTTTTATTTGTATTTCATATAATGGACATACACAAAATAGCCTAAATTGGTGAAATGAAAAAAAAAAAAAAAAACGGAAAAGCGGTGCGTGCATATGTATTCACCCCCTTTGCTGTGAATCCCCTAAATAAGATATGGTGCAACCAATTACCTTCACACGTCACATAATTAGTTAGATTGCACACAGGTGGACTTTAAGTGTCACATGATCTGTCACAAGATCTCAGTGTATATACACCTGTTCTGAAAGTCCTCAGAGTCTGCAACACCACTAAGCAAGGGGCACCACCAAGCAAGCGGCACCATGAAGACGAAGGAGCTCTCCAAACAGGTCAGGGACAAAGTTGTGGAGAAGTACAGATCAGGGTTGGGTTATAAAAAAATATCAGAAACTGTGAACATCCCACAGAGCACCATTAAATCCATTATAAAAAATTGAAAGAATATGGCACCACAACAAACCTGCCAAGAGCGGGCCGCCCACCAAAACTCATGGACCAGGCAAGGAGGGCATTAATCAGAGAGGCAACAAAGAGACCAAAGAGAACCCTGAAGGAGCTGCAAAGCTCCACAGCGGAGATTGGAGTATCTGTCCATAGGACCACTTTAAGCCGTACACTCCACCGAGCTGGGCTTTATGGAAGAGTGGCCAGAAAAAAAGCCATTGTTTAAGAAAAACAATTGCTAACACATTTGGTGTCTAATTTGTCTCAATATATTATATACATGTTCTCAATGTGAAGCCTAACATATGTGCAAAATCTGTGATTTTGTTAATTTTTATTGGGTAAGCAACGGGGGGTGGGGGGGTGAATAGCTATGCACGCTCGTTTTCAGTTTTTTTGTCTTATTTCTTGCTTGTTTCACAATAAAACATATTTTGCATCTTCAAAGTGGTAGGCATGTTGTGTAAATCAAAGGATACAAACCCCCAAAAATCTATTTTGATTCCAGGTTGTAAGGAAACAAAATAGGAAAAATGCCAAGGGGCGTGAATACTTCCGCAAGCCATTGTAGTTCTTCCATGGCCTGCATACTCACAAGACATCACCCGTTGAGCATGTGTGGTATGTTCTTGATCGATGTGTACATCAGGAGATGTGTCGCGCTGCATGAGGCAAATGGTGGTCACACCAGATACTGACTGGTTTCGTACCATGCCCCTACATTCTTTTTAGGTATCTGTGACCAACAGATGCATATCTGTGTCCCCAGTCATGTGAAATCCATAGATTATAGCCTAATGTATTTATTTTAATCCTTATATGAACTGTACCTAAGTAAAATCTTGGAAATTGTTTCATGTTGAGTTCATATTTTTGTTCAGTGACTATGTAGCCTACAGTATTTAGGTTTTATGCAATCATCTCAGTTTTCATTTTAAGCATATTTTTATCCTTTGCATGTTCAATTGCAAAGACATTCGAAGCTTTATTTGTAGGTTAACTTCGTTCCCAAGTTATCACAGAGAGACAGATAAACAGCTTGATTATACATTGATCCATCCTCAGTTTTCACAACCATTAGACACGGTAGCTGTTTTAAAATCACCATTGGCATCATGGTGAAATCGCTGAGCAGTTTCCTTCCTCTCCAGCAACTGTGTTACGAAGGACACATGTATCTTTGTATTGACTGGATATTTTAATCATTATTATTGAACATGGAATGCGTCCATGCAACTTATTATGTGATTTGTTGAGCAAATGTGTACTCCTGAATGTATTAAGGCTTGCCATAACTAAGGGGTTGAATGCTTCTTGACTCAAGCCATTTCAGCTTTACATTTTTTATTAATTTCGACAATTAAAAATTTTGACATTATTTGGTATTTTAATTTAATCAGGCTGTAACACAACAAAATGTGGAAAAGGTTACTACGGTGTGTGAATATTTTCTGAAGTGATCTGAGGCAGTTGGTAAATAACGAGCGTTTTCAGGTGCAACTTTACTAACAATGAATTTGGGAAATGGCTCTGAGATTTAAAGATGCTCCTACAAATGTTATAACTACCTTAAGTTTATTTTGGGAAACCGGGTCCTGGTCTGATTCAGAGTTGGGAGTGTCAATGAGAAAAATAACTGTCATGAGAAATATTCATCTCAATTTGAGATTATTTTCTGCTCTGGAATAGAATCACTATTGGCTTCACTTTTGACCAATATTAAGGATTGCAATCTTATGTGTTTTTCTGAGATTCTGTCCTGTGTGTAAATTTCACAAACATTTGAAATAGTTTGTTTGGTACCTGTTCAGAATTGAGGTAGAAATTAAATAAGGATCGTACCTGCTCACCCACTGGGCACACATTGGTTGAATCAACATATTTCCACGTCATTTCCCACGAAATTACACTACTGGTCAAAAGTTTTAGAACACCTGCTCATTCAAGGGTTTATCTTCATTTTTACTATTGTCTACGTTGTAGAATAATAGTGAAGACATCAAAACTGTGAAATAACACACATGGAATCATGTACGTAGTATCCAAAAAAAGAGTTAACTGAAACAAATCCAAAGATTCTTCAAACAGCCACCATTTGCCTTCAGGCAGCTTTGCACACTTTTGTCAATTGTTAGGCTGTGCTATAATCCAAAGGAATGCAGTCCACATGAGAAAACCCCAAAATACATAAGCAGGCTCGGACATCAGCAGAATGTCTGAAGTTTGTGTGATAATAAAATAGAATGAAGGAAATATCGGCAAGTAAAGGTTGAAAATGTTTCCCCATCCATAACACATCCTACGCTAGAACCCTGTACAGAGTATCAGAGATCTAACTAGAGTTAAAGCATGCCTTGGAAATAGTATTCCACACTTTGAAAGTCAACAGTACTCACAAAGGAAACTTCTCTTGATGATCAATATACAATATCCCTTTAAAAAAGATCTCACTTGTAATGGAGTGAGAAAACTACACTTAAAAATGATGAAGTTTCCTAGTTGCATCCATTACAAGCTGTCAAGATGGCTTCCCCTTCACTAAAACCAGTAAGTGACTATTAGTGTGGCTAGGGAGTGACTGGGGCAGAGCTCACACTCTATACCAATGGTCTCTTACGGGTAGATCGCAAACTCGTCAATTCAAATTTCATTGGTTGTGTAGACATATTTTGCAGATGTTATCGCAGGTGTTTCTAGCTCCAACAGTGCAGAAATACAGAACAATACACACAAATCTCCAAAATACTGTATATGTACTGTATGTGTGTATGGACAGTATATGAATAGAAAAGGTGTGTACAGCAGTAGTTATGTAGCATGAGCCTTGACTAGAATATAGTATATACATATGAAGTGGGTAAAAAAGTATGTAAACATTATTAAAGTGACCAGTGTTAAATGACTAAGTACATATGGCAGCAATCTTTAAGGTGCAGGGTAGACTACTGGGTGGTAGGCGGCTATTAACAGTCACTAGGTTCAGGGCAGGGTACTGGGTGGAGGCCAGCTAGTGGTGACTAGTTAATGGTCTAATGGCCTGGAGATAGAAGTTATTTTTCAGTCTCCCGGTCCCAGCTTTGAAGCACCTGTACTGTCTCCGCCTTCTAGATGGTAGCGGGGTGAACAGGCTGTGGCCCATGTGGCTGAGGTGACCTTGATGATCTTCTTGGCCTTCCTGTGACACAGGGTGCTGTAGATGTCCTGGAGGGCAGGCAGTGTGCCCCCAGTGATGCGTTGGGCTGACCACACAACCCTCTGTAGAGCCCAGTAGCTTGCAGCCCACTCGTGAGTAGCTCGCCAAGCAATTCTGAAAGTATTTTATATTTTATGTGTTCTGTCACAAACTGTCATAAACATAAAGCTGTCATAAACATACTGTCATAAACATACTATTCAATCAAAGCCACATTGACATTATTGTCAGGCTGGTGTGTGTAGCTGGTGAAAAGTCATGCGCAGGAAAGCAGAGATCAGTGAACAACGTATTTAATAAATTACGGGAGAACAGGATAACAAATCCAATGCGCCCAAAAAACAAACGGGCAAAATAATGCCAGCCATAAACATAACCAAAACCCTACAACAAACAATCACGCAGACCAAACATGGGGAAAACAGAGGGTTAAATAATGAACATGTAATTATGGAATTGGAACCAGGTGTGTAAAACAAAGACAAAACAAATGGAACATGAAAAATGGATCGACGATGGCTAGAAGACCGGTGACGTCGACCCCCCGAAAACCGCCCGAACAAGGAGAGGGACCGACATTGGTGGGAGTCGTGACCATTATCCCACCCTGGTTAGCCACTATTGTCTTAAAAAGCCAAACGTAACACAATATCTGCCAACTAATTTCATCAATATTGCTTGTCTGTCTGTTTGGTGCATGAATTTGTCTATCACTACGTATTCAGCCAGTTAGCGATGCTAGTAATGATGACCGTAATACTTTCCCCAAAAACATTCTCATTTAAATGTTAAAGAGTGACTGCCTTTAAAAAGCAACAAATCCCTTTGAAAATAGCCTATGTGGCATCGATATGAGGCAGAAACAGTTATTCTAGTGTCAAAATTTACTACAAAGTGTAAGTAGGAAATGTTTTGTCATGAAGTCTGTCTTGTCTGAAACGGAGTTTGGAACCTCCATGTATCACAAGTGCTTAATGAAGGTTGGGTATTCATTTTGCAATGTCTATTTGCCCACTAACATGGAGTGACCAGTCATGAGGTAGTCACCTGGAATGCATTTCAATTATTAGGTGTGCCTTGTTCAAAGTTAATTTGTGGCATTTATTTCCTTCTTAATGAGTTTGAGCCAATCAGTTGTGTTGTGACAAGGTAGGGGTGGTATACAGAAGATAAGCCTATTTGGTAAAAGACCAAGTCCATATTATGGCAAGAACAGCTCCAATAATCAAAGAGAAACGACAGTCCATCATTACTTTAAGACATGAAGGTCAGTCAATTTGGAAAATTTTAAGAACTTTTTAAAAGTTTCTTCAAGTGTAGTAGCAAAAACCATCAAGCTCTATGATGAAACTGGCTCTCATGAGGACCGCTACAGGAAAGTAAGACCAAAAGTTACCTCTGCTGCAGAGGATAAGTTCATTAGAGCTACCAGCCTCAGAAATTGCAGCCCAAATAAATGCTTCACAGAGTTTAAGTAACAGTCACATCTCAGAATCAACTGTTCAGAGGAGACTGCGTGAATCAGGGATTCATGGTCAAATTACTGCAAAGAAACCACTACTAAAGGACACCAATAAGACTTGCTTGGGCCAAGAAATATGAGCAATAGACCAGTGGAAATCTGTCCTTTGACATGATGTGTCCAAATTTGTGACACGTAGAGTAGGTGAACGGATGGTCTCTGCATGTGTGGTTCCCACCATGAATTATGGAGGAGGAGGTGTGCTGGGGTGGGGGTGCTTTGCTGTTGACACTATCAGTGATTTATTTAGAATTCAAGGCACACTTAACCAGCATGGCTACCACAGCATTCTGCAGCGATATGCCATCCCATCTTTTTTGCGCTTAGTGGGACTGTCATTTGTTTTTCTACAGGACATTGACCCAACACACCTCCAGGCTGTGTAAAGGCTATTTAACCAAGAAGGAGAGTGTTGGAGTTCTGCATCAGATGACCTGGCCTCTACAATCAACCGACCTCAACCCAATTGAGATGGTTTGGGATGAGTTGGACCGCAGAGTGAAGGAAAAGCAGCCAACAAGTGCTCAGTATATGTGGGAACTCCTTCAAGACTGTTGGAAAAGCATTCCAGGTGAAGCTGGTTGAGAGAATGCCAAGAATGTACAAAGCTGTCTTTAAGGCAAAGGGTGGCGACTTTGAAGAATCTAAAATATATCTTGATTTGTTTAACACTTTTTGGTTACTACGTGATTCCATATGTGTTATTTTATAGTTTTTATGTCTTCACTGTTATTCTACAATGTAGAAAATAGTCAAAATAAAGAAAAACCTTGAATGAGTAGGCGGGTGTCCAAACTTTCGACTGGTACTGTAGCTCTCATGCTAGAAAAGGTTAGAGACCCCTGGCCTACAGTATACACATCAAGGAACCTTGTGGGCTACAATATTGACTGGCTTTTCCTTGTAAAATGTTTGTTAACACCCGATCAAAAGCTATAAAACATTAATTATCACTAGTCAATTGAACTGTTTATGTAAAGTATGTGTTAACGATTTATGTACATAATTTAGACAGTAAGTCATTTGTTTGTGGATTTATGTCACATCTGTTTCATAAAGGGTACTGGGATATGCTGTGATATACCTATATTATCTCCATTTTCAAAACAGTCTTCCCCTGTTACTACAATGACATATACAGTAGCCTATCCTACCGTTCTTCCCTTCTGCCCTTTACTGTTTCCTGTAATTTAACTCATATCTTACAGCCCAGAGGCTCACAAAGGGACTATTAATCCACCAGGGGTATCTCATGAATCATATTTTAGCTGTATGATGTTCTTGGCCTCGGGAGAATCCTTATTCATTACTTTCATTAAAAACTGCAGCCAATCAGAATCCTTCTTCATTAATTTCACACACAGCCAACTAAGACTGAGCTCAAGCTGATTTTACAGGTTCTCTCTGATGTTACAGGCTAATTCATTGAACCCACAGCCTATCAGGGCTGTGCTAGTGTCAATGTAACAGTCCCTCTCTGCGTACAGTGGATCTTTCCCATCGCTGTATTTTTTGTGAATCTGTCCACAGAGTCCCATTTGGAGAGTACTCTTTTGCCTTCAGGGCCATATTTAAATGATAAAAATGACAGCAGTTTGAGCAAACACACATTTGAGACAAAACACCTTTTTCAGCAGCCCGAGGCCCTTTGCCGAAAAATATTATCTTGTGAGGCTTATGAAGTATAAAATCTCTGCTGGGGGATTCTGACAGCTTTAGAGGCAGAGGGCTTTGCATGCCCTCTTAATTTTCTCTGTATTTACCTGCTCCCGACCTTGCTGATGTCACCCGATTTTTCATCTTGTAAGTACACTAACCTTGGTGACAAAAAGGTATGCTGTGAGAGATTGTTGCTATCGGTCTGGTTTACTATGTCCTCCTATAAGTATGTTTATCCTTCTGAAGTATAATGTCACATGGTCAGATTTTTTTGGCATCTGATTCAACAAGCCTCAGTGGATTTCATGAAAAATATCAAAAGAGGAGGAGACGGGTATAACTGATAGCGCTTAAAAGTAAATAGTGAAACAATATAATCAGTGACCGTGGCAACTCTCTATTAGATACTTAGCACCTTCAAACCCTACTTTATTAGGCCATTAGGAATTATTGGAGGGGGACCTTTAGCAGGGCTATTGCACTTCCAGATGAAATCTACTCACACATTTTGAAGCTAGTCATATTCATACTATCATACAAAAGAAAATACTGTCAAAGCATTAAGTTAAACCTTTAATTGACTTTACTAGTGATTATGAATGTTTTATAGCTATTAATCGAGGAGAAAACAATCAACATTGTAACCCACAAGGTTCAATGGTTCCTTTGGGATGTGTCAGAAATGTGTTTTATAATGACTAGACCAACGATTTATATATACACTAAATCAGGGGTTCACAAACTTTTTCACACAGGCCCCCTTCCAGCATTGGGGAACACCCCCCCCCCCCCTTTCATTTCTATGGGCACAAGCACTGTTCATTACACAAACTATTCACACCCCTCTTGTTGGTGGAGAGAAAATGTTGCAGGTTCAAAACTTATTTCCTGCAATTCTACACATTTTGTCATGGGGTGTAGAGAAAATGTTGCAATTTTAAAGCTAATTTTCTTGCAATGTCTAATGTGTATTCATGTGATATTTGAGTGACTCAAACATTACAACAAAATATATGGCCTAAAAACATAGCTAAGTAAGGTTAGCTGACATGGGATAGTTGATCTGGACATTTCTGACAAGTTATAAATAGCTCTCTAACGTATGCAATGACTGACATGACA
Source organism: Hucho hucho (assembly GCA_003317085.1). Taxonomy (NCBI): domain Eukaryota; kingdom Metazoa; phylum Chordata; class Actinopteri; order Salmoniformes; family Salmonidae; genus Hucho; species Hucho hucho. Next base: position 639,916 of record QNTS01000391.1, on the reverse strand, counting down.
AGAGGAAAACTGATGATGCACTACCCAATTTCGAAATCGCACTTTGTGCATTCTGTTATTAAAACTTTCAAGAGTAAGTTAAAAGCCGGACTGAGTTCATAAAAAAAAAAGAAAGGAACACAAATATTTATTCATTTTGGTGGAGGGCGTACCCCCATGCCCTGTCTGCCGGCCCCACAGTTTGGGAACCACTGCACTAGATGACTGATGGGGGTGCTGTGTTGAAGCCACCGTGCCTCCATCTTGGCACTCCCCTACCATTGTAAAAAATATTTTGGAAGGTAGATAAATGCATTTAATCATGTCTACATTTGTTTTTTCCACATTCATTCTATTACAGACACCTTAATGCATACTTGTAGATTATATTATGTGAGATAAACATACATTTTGTAAAGGGGAGCGCGCAATTGGCATGCTGACTGCAGGAATGTCCACGAGAGCTGTTGCCAGAGAATTAAATTATAATTTCTCTACCATAAGCCACATACTGTCAATGCCGGTGTGTATAGCTGGTGTAGAAGTCAGGCGCAGGAAAGCAGATATGAGTGAACAACGTATTTTAATAAAATACGGAAAAGGAATAACAAATCCAACGTGCCCTTAAAAACACACGGGCGAATATATCCAGCCGTAGAACTCGGCAAAGAAAACAACAAACAATCACACACAAAAACATGGGGAAAACAGAAGGTTAAATAATTAACATGTTATTTGGGAATTTAAACCAGGTGTGTAAAACAAAGACAAAACAAATGGAACATGAAAGATTTATCGGCAACGGCTAGAAGGCCGATGACGTCGACCGCCAAAAACCCGCCCGAACAAGGAGAGAGACCGACTTCGGTGGAAGTCGTGACACATACAATGGTCACACAACTGCAGACCAAGTGTAATCGCGCCATCCCAGGACCTCCACATTCGGCATCTTAACCTTTTTTTTTTACTTCTTAGGGAGCGGCAGCAGAGGTGACAGTTTTGGAGAGTCTGGCGTGCCCAAAGTAAAATGCCTGCCACTCAGGCCCAGAAAATAGGATATGCACATAATTAGTACTATTGGATAGGAAACACTTTGAAGTTTCTAAAACCGTTAAGATAATGTCTGTGAGTATAACAGAAGTAATATAGCAGGCGAAAACCAGAGGAAAATCCATCCGGATTTGCAGTTTCATTTGTAGATGAACTTTTTCTCCAAGCTGCCTATTGCATACAATGTTATGTAGGATTGAGACTGCAGTACCTATGGCTTCCACTAGATGTCAACAGTCTTTATACAGTGTCTGGAAGCTCTAGCACTAAGCAGAATGGATAGGAAGAGGAAGTAGTGAAGGGACAATTTTTGTCAACAACGTTTCACGGCGCGAGATTGTGAAAGCTCCCCACTTTATTTTCCTTTCCTATTGTTCACGTTATCGTCCGGTTGAAATATTACAGTAAATTTACATAAAAGGTTACCTAAGGATACATAAAAAATTATGTTTGATTTGTTCGTAGAAAGTTTATAGGTATAATTTGAACGTGTTCTCTTCACGGTTCAATGGGCGACTCAACGGTGGATTTTCTGATCATAACGCGCCAACCAAACGGAGATTTATGGATATAATAAATGACTTTTTCTAACAAAAGAACCATTGGATATCTTAGTTGGACACTTGGGAAGCCCTCAGCAGAAGTTCTTCTAAAGGTAAGTGATATTTTTTAGCTCTTATATGGGTTTTGTGTGACCCGCGCTGGATATGAATTTATGCTAATGTGGAAAATATATGAGGTGCTTTCCTCAAACAATCAAATGTTGTGCTTTCGCCGTAAAGCCTTTTTGAAATCTGACAACGCTGTGATATTGCCAAGAAGCAGAGCTTTTGATGACTATGCAACACTTGTATATTGATGAATGTTTAATAATTCAACTTTGGGATTTTGAATTTGGCGCCTTACATTTCACCGGGTAGTGTCGGGAGTGGCCCGCTAGCGCACCGCTACTCCCTAAGTAGTTAAGAGAACCTGCTGGATCCTCTGAGACCAGCCACCCAAAAAGCTGATGGAACTGTTGGTTTGCACAAACCAAATAATTTCTGCACAAACTGGCTCAGGGAAGCTAATCTGCGGGCTTGTTGTCCACCAGAGTCTTGATCGGACTGCAGTTATGAATTGTAACCGACTTCAGTGTACTCTTCAAGGATGAATCCCAGTTTCAACTGTACCGGGCAGATGTCATGTGGGCGAGCGGTTTGCTGATGAACAAGGTGCCCCATGGTGGCGGTGGGGTTATGGTATGGGCAGGCATAAGGTATGGACAACCAACAAAATTACATTTTACCGATGTCAATTTGAATGAACAGAGATAACGTGAAGCCGTCATGCCACCTAATGATTTTAATTTTGGATATCATTACAGTGTAAATGACGTTCTTTTAATTATCGCTATGCAAACAAGGCTGATTTCCACTACAATTTCGCTTTTCACACATACCAACAAATGGGTGTGATCATTCTACAGTTGTTACTGCAGCGTACGCTCAAACCGGTGTGATTAGCGTGCAGTAGAACGTCCAGTTGCGATTGACGCAACAATCAGCATTTGAGCTGGCCAAACTGATTTTTCACAGAAATATTTTGCTCAAACACAGTTCTTACAAAGTTATGTCCAGAATGTGACCAGTTTATTTTTGGATGCAATGTTCAGACATTCACAGAAGTAGCTACAGCATAACACAATCATCCTAAACTGAAAAAATGTAGGCAACATTTGTCCTAGCGCTAACTGAGGAAAAGTTGACGTAACACAAGCGGTTATATTTTTATAACTCTCGACTGACAGAAACTACAAAATGAATTAGCTAATTGCAATTACTATTTATAATTAATCACATCACGGGTGAGCTCACCATTGATCAAAATAATTGAGTAAAACACTTTCTAGAAATCGGAAGTAATCCAACAATGGGTAGTTTGCGCCCACTGCCATGTTTGTTTTTTTGCATCAACCAAAGATAATAAGAGGAGACAAGATGTGTTTGGTCTGTTTATAGTATGCATGTTGAAGGGGGTGTGTCATCTACAATCATTCACTTCCCTTCATTCACTTCAGGAAGTTTACCCAAAAGATGAGTGAACCATTCCTTCACCTCATTATAACATCTTTGGTCTGACAGATGTTTACGTGACACCCAGAAGCATTGTATAATGTCAACAAACATGGCGCCACTCGTATACATAGCTGGCAAATAGCTTAGCATTAGCTCATTATAACCAGTACAACCTTCAAAAAAGTATTTTACACACATCATAGGTGTCCATTACAATCTATGCAATAATCGGAATACATTATTTGTCACCAGTACTTGAAAACATGTGACTAAAACTGTAAATACATTATGCTCCATACATACATACATACGTACAGACATACTGTATGTGCCTACAGTAGAACACGATATACAGAAGAAAAGGAACTTACTTTGATAGGAATGCAAACATGTCCAAAGTTATTTGTAAGGAAAACATCAAAGCAATGCGAGCGCTAGCCAGAAAATGTTCCAATCTTGCCAAACATTGGTGAAGTGCGTGGGCTCTCTTCAAAGAAAGAAGTCCGGCTCAGTAAAGCCTCAAACATAAATTGCCTGCAACGCTGAAATGGGCTACTTCTATTTGAATTAATGACGCAGAATACACCTCAATTCAAACTGTTAATAGCAAATACCACTTGTTAGAAAATAATGTGAAATTGACAAGTTGAAACAGCCTGTAGATAATTAGCAGGCAGCACGTGTTAACTTGTTAGGGAGCGGCAGCTGAGGGGTCGCTTTTGGAGAGTCTGGTGTGCCTAAAGTAAAATGCTTGCCACTCAGGCTCAGAAACTAAGATATGGACATAATTAGTACTATTGGATAGGAAACACTCTGAGGTTTCCAAAAGTGTTATCATTTTGTCTGTGAGTGTAAGAGAAGTCATTTGGCAGGCAAAAAACAGAGATTTTTTCCATCCGGAAATGTAATTCCTTTTGGCTTATAGCTCACTTTGAGGCACTGCCTATAAAAAAGTATTTATACCAGGACCCTGGATGTAGTACCTACTGATTCCACTAGATGTCAGCAGTGTATAGGCAAAGTTTAATGGAAATCGGAACTAATGCGTTCTATTGAGAGAAGTTCTAGCCGAGGGACCTCTTTTTCAGTTGCACGTTTTTGAACGCACATTTTGCTGAGCGGTCCACTTTATTTGACTTATATAACGTTTAGGTGACCATCCAAGTGAAGGATTATCACTTTTATTCATAAAAGATAAGCTAAGGAAGCATTTTAAATTGTTTTTGTTTTGTTGAGGGAAAGTTTATAGGTATAGTTGAACGCGTTCTCGTCACATTGGATTTTCTGAACACAAAGCGCCAACCAAAAGGAGATTTAAGGATATAATAAATCACTTTTTCTAACCAAATACCCATGGATTGTCTTCGTTGGACACTTAGGAAGCCCTCTGCAGACGTTCTACAAAAGGTAAGGCACAGGTTTTCCCTGTGAATTGCATTTTCTATCGACCGCGCTGGTATGGTTATGGAAAATATGTGAGGTGCTAGCCTCACACAATCAAATGTAGTGCTTTCGCCGTAAAGCCTTTTTGAAATCCGGCAACGCTATGATATTGCCAAGAAGCAGAGCTTTTGATGAGTATGGAACACTTGTATATTGGTGCATTTTTAATAATTCAATTTTGGATTTTGAATTTAGCGCCCCACCACTCCGTAAGTAGTTAAGCCATTTTGCCACAACTTTGGAAGTATGCTTGGGGTCATTGTCCATTTGGAAGACTCATTTGCGACCAAGCTTTAACTTCCTGTCTTGAGATGTTGCTTCAATATCTCCACATCAATTTTCCTACCTCATGATGTCATCTATTTTGTGAAGTGCACCAGTCCCTCGTGCAGCAAAGCACCCCCACAACATGATGCTGCCACCCCCTTGCGTCATGGTTGGGATGGTGTACTTCGGCTTGCTAGCATCCCCCTTTTTCCTCCCAACATAAAGATGGTCATTATGGCCAAACAGTTATATTTTTGTTTCATCAGACCAGAGGACATTTCTCCAAAAAGTATCATCTTTGTCCCCATGTAGAGTTGCAAACGATAGTCTGGCTTTCTTATGGCGGTTTTGGAGCAGTGGCTTCTTCCTTGCTGAGCGGCCTTTCAGGTTATGTCGATATAGGACTTGTTTTACTGTGGATATAGATACTTTTGTACCTGTTTCTTCCAGCATCTTCACAAGGTCCTTTGCTGTTGTTCTGGGATTGATTTGCAATTTTCGTACCAAAGTTCATTCATCTCTAGGAGACAGAATGCGTCTCCTTCCTGAGCGGTATGACGGCAGCGTGGTCCCATGGTGTTTATACTTGCATACTTTGGTTTGTACAGATGAACGTGGTACCTTCAGGCGTTTAGAATTTGCTCCCAAGGATGAACCAGACTTGAGAAGGTCTAAAAATAAAATCTGAGGTCTTGGCTGATTTCTTTTGCTCATCCCATGATGTCAAGCAAAGAGGCACTGAGTTTGAAGGTAGGCCTTGAAATACATCCACAGGTACACCTCCAATTGACTCAAATTATGTCAATTAGCCTATCAGAAGCTTCTAAAGCCCGCTAGTGAAAAAACTTCCAGTTAAACTGGAGGGCACGCAATTCAAATAATCATACATTTTAATGGATTTTAAACATTTAGGGACATAAAAGTATATTATATCATCTGAAAGCATAAATTTGTGTTAATATAACTGCACTGTCTGATTTACAGTAGCTATTACAGCAAAAACATGCCATGCGATTGTTTGAGAACAGCGCCTCACATCAAAATGTTTTGCACAGGTTTCATACATTCACATATAATGATAAAATATTCACTTACTTCCTTTGATTTGTCATCCGAAGGGTCCCAGCTATAACATGTAGTGTCATTTTGTTTGATGAAATCCTTCTTTATATCCCAAAAAGTCTGTTTAGTTGGTGCCATCGATTTGAGTAATCCACTCATTCAACTTGCAGAGAAAGGAATCCGAAAATCTACCCCTAAACTTTCTTTCAACAAATCAAAATATGTTTCTATTTACTCCTCAGATACCCTAAAATGTAATCAAACTATAATATTTCTTACGGAAAGAAGTATGTTCAATAGGAAAACGATTTTAGCAGGTGCGTAATGTCTTCATGGCGCGCGCAAACACAAATTTCCAAGACTGTGTCCAAGACCAAGACTGCTAAATCTTATTCGTTTTTGAAGTTACATTTTTTTTAATCTTTATTTTACTAGTTAAGTCAGTTAAGAACAAATTCTTATTTTCAATGACGGCCTAGGAACAGTGGGTTAACTGCCTGTTCAGCTTGTGGAATTGAACTTGCTCTAACCACTAGGCTACCCTGACGCCCCAAGGTTACATGCCTGAAACCTTGAACATAGACGACTGCTGGCACCCTGTGGAAGCCATAGGAATTGCATCCAGGGAGCTAATACTCAATATGACCTTTCTCTTGCATTTCTAAGAGGATGGTCTCTCTCTCAAAAAAGAAATCTTGGTTTTCTTTGGATTTTATCCTACCATATCTATTGTGTTATATTCACCTACATTATTTTAACATTTCTACAAACTCCAAATTGTTTTCCTTCCAATGGTACCAATTGTATGCATATCCTGGCTTCAGGGCCTGAGCTACAGGCAGTTTACTTTGGGCACGTCATTCAGACAGGAAGTGGAGAAAAAAGGGGCCTAGCCCTAAGAACTAATAGGCACAGTCAACTTAGTGAATGTAAACTTCTGACCCACTGGAATTGTGATACAGTGAATTATAAGTGAAATAACCTGTCTGTAAACAATTGTTGGAAAAATGACTTGTGTCATCCACTAAGTAGATGTCCTAACCGACTTGCCAAAACTATAGTTTGTTAACAAGAAATTTGTGGAGTGGTTGAAAAACGAGTTTTAAGGTCAACAAAGTCAAGGTATTGGAGTGGCCATCAAAGGCCTGACCTCAATCCAATAGAAATTTTGTGGGCAGAATTTAAAAAGTGTGTGCGAGCAAGAAGGCCTACAAACCTGACTCAGTTACACCAGCTCTGTCAGGAGGAATGGGCCAAAATTCACCCAACTTATTGTGGAAGACTACCCATAACGTTTGACCCAAGTCAAACAATTTAAAGGAAATGCTACCAAATACTAATTGAGTGTATGTAAACTTCTGACACACTGGGAATGTGATGAATGAAATAAAAGCTGAAATAAATCATTCTCTCTACTATTATTCTGACATTTCACATTCTTAAAATAAAGTGGTGATCCTAACTGACCTAAGACAGGGAATTTTTACTAGGATTAAATGTCAGGAATTGTGAAAAAACTGAGTTAAAATTTATTTGGCTAAGGTGTATAGAAACTTCCGACTTCAACCGTATCTGGGTTATATGAGACACACTGTATGAGCCGTTGTTCCCAAACTCATGCAGTGTGATAAATGTAAAATATCTGGACAAAGTGTATGTAGAGGGGAGAAGAATCATATGTCAGTTGAGGCGAAATGCTGCATTTGTGGTGGTGAACATGCGCCCGAATTCCTGAAGTGCCCTGTTAAGGTGAAGGAGACTCCTATCCGGCGTCAGTGAGAAGAGTGTAAGGAGGGAGTAATAATGAAGAAGCCATGGTAGTTGGATTAGAGACACCAATAAATGTTCCTTGTGTTTGTCACGGAATATGACGCTGGAGAGACGAAGCAGGTACGGGGAGTAAACATTTAATAAATAATGGACAAGACAGAAACAGCGTCAGCAAAAGAATACATAGAAAAACTATTAATGCAGCAGCGGGGAACAGAGCTGGGGAACAGACAAATATAGGGGAGGAAATTAACAGGTGATAGGTGAGTCCAGGTGAGTCCAATAACGCTGATGCGAGTGACGAGGGAGGGCAGGTGTGAGCGATGATGGCAGGAGCGTGTGATGCAGGGTAATCTGGCCGGGAGTTCGCGGTCCCCTTCCCTTCTCGCCCTGCAGACGTGACAGTACCCCTCCCTCTTGGGACGCCACCCGGCGTCCCACCTGGGCGAACCGGCCGAGACTTGGGCGCTGGGCAAGCTGGTTTGGACGTGAAAGCCCGACGAACCAGCAGGAGCGTGGGAGCCTGGCGAGCCGGCTGAGGCATGGAAGCCTGATGATCCGGCTGAGGCAAGACGCCTGTCAATCCCGCTGCAGAGAGGGAGCCCGATGATCCGGTGGAGAGTGACGTGGGATGGGAAGCCGCCGAGCCAACCGAGGCAAGGAAACCTCTCGAGCCAGCTAGGGCGTGGAAGCCCGACGGGCTGGCTTAGGCACCCCCGGTTCCATCGGCGCCGGAATCCACCCTGACGTCACCAACAAAACAAAAGACAAACAAAAATAAACTCCTGGACTGGCTGGGCGAACAAAAACTGACGATCCGGCTGAGGCCCGATGTGGGATGGGCGCCTTCCGAGCCAACCGGGGCAAGGAAACCTCTCGAGCCAGCTAGGGTGTAGAAGCCTGGCGAGCTGGCTAGGCACCCCCGGTTCCATCGGTGGCGACCCAGAGCCAATGCCACCATACCAACCGGAACGCCAGTACTCCCCGATGCTTCGTATGTTGGCTGCTGCATTCTGTCATGGAATATGACGCTGGAGAGACGAAGCAGGTACGGGGAGTAAACATTTAATAAATAATGGACAAGACAGAAACAGCGTCAGCAAAAGAATACATAGAAAAACTATTAATGCAGCAGCGGGGAACAGAGCTGGGGAACAGACAAATATAGGGGAGGAAATTAACAGGTGATAGGTGAGTCCAATAACGCTGATGCGAGTGACGAGGGAGGGCAGGTGTGAGCGATGATGGCAGGAGCGTGTGATGCAGGGTAATCTGGCGCCCTCAAGCGCCAGGGGAAGGGAAGAGCGGGAGCAGACGTGACAGTGTTAGGTTCTAATTCTCAGAGTAAAAAACTCAACGGACAATATGAAAGCTTAACCAAGTTTATTCTTCCCAAATGGTCCATACAGCTGCATTAGGCAAAAACATTTTCACACAAGCACTGATATTTAACTCTATTTAACTCTTCCTCCTAGGTTGAGTCTCCTCCTACCCATCTGAACAAACATTGTATCTTTAATGCTAGGCAGGAAACTAAGTAATACGGCCATAAACTTTTCTTTCTCCCTTAAAGTGAACTGACCTGACCACAACCCCCTTCATCACTAATCCACGGCTCTCTCGCCTTATCAATGCCTGGCACATGTGATCGCATCCCTGCACTCAGCAACTTACAAGCATAATTGCACACACTATATACCTTCCTCCCACAGATAACCATTAACTTCTGTAAACCCTCTAAACCTAAGCACTCCCTCAGTGACATCAATAAGTATATTTCATATTCTCAGAACCCAACACTTGCCAACAGGATCTTGACATGTTGCATGATAAAAAGGTGGACTTTGTAAAGTTTATTGCATTGGTTATAAACTGCACAGCACCAGCAAAGAGGAAATCTGAGAAAACGTTTTTTGGGACTCAGGGATTTTACAGCATTTCAAGGAATCCTGTCAACGAATGTGTAGGGACCATGACTAAAGAAGCGGGACGTTTTTTATATATATATGTATACATATTTTTTTATAGTATGTGATGTTGTCCCCCCCTTTCTCAAAGATCAATCAAGTTTCCTTTGTGTGGTCTTTTGACTTACAAGGATCAATGTGTGGAAGGTCATTTCTACGGTCTACTTATATATTATAGTTTTTTCTCTTAAGACCATATTTCCTTTCAAACAACTGAACGTGATACCTTAGAAGAATAAACTGTCTCATTTCATGAAGGCATTCAGTACACATTATGGAATGATTGTGGCCTTGTCACAAAACTTGTATATGTAAATTGTCTCCAGCTGTCATTTCCACAGCTGTCATATTGTGAAACCTAATCAACAGTCCTGTTATGCACTTGGCAAATTTGCGAACAGTGGTTTTAGGGAGGACCATTGACCTCACTGCTCATTTTGATAGGAGTAAAGAAAATGTCCGCTTTGATGCCTGTTATGCTAGGAATATTTTGTGTGTGTGTGTGGTTGTGATACATGTCTCCATTATCAGACATAAACATGATACATCTATGAATGGGTGTTTCAACAGGTCTAAACAAAGCAGTAAGAGAAGAGGATCATTGAGAAAAATATACACTGTGTAGAGTAAATTGATTAATAACGTGTAGAGACCCTGATTGTCATTTTGACACGGCGTTGATTATTAATTGTCTGGAATGGAACTGTCAAAATGCCCTATTGCCTTTTCGCAATTACTACACTCCTTTGATATTGAACACAGGGAAGGGTGTTCCGGGCATACTCCACCCAGACCAGTTGTCGGCTACAGGATAAAACTTATGTTGGACAGGCCCTTGGGAAGCATGGCTTTCGCTGACATCCTACTTCTGGTGAACACTTATTATTATAATTTTTTTATACTACGAAAGTCATTGTATCTCAGTGGTTTTTCAAGCAGTATATGAAATCTACTCACTGTCAATCAAGTCAGTCCTGTGTAACACGTCAAATAACAAAAAAGAAAACCACCCGGGCAGAAATACATTTAAGTGTATAGTGGTGGGGTTTCGTGGGTAAAACTCAACTCTCCTGTGTGTGTTTCTATATTTACAGCTCTGTACACCTCTCGTCTCAGACAACAGTAGAATTTACCCGCTCCTATGGGGACTTTTAACTATCACCCTCCAGTTGTGATTCATAATTTGAATCACTGAGCAAGAACTAGAGAAGGGGAGAGAATGGTGTGTGTGTGTGAGACAGATAATCCATTTAAAGACACTCCCATGGGAGGTTCTGTTTTGTTTGTGCTTATTTGTATTTCTTTTTTAGAAAAGGCACACCCCTATATCTGTTCATGGTATAGGCCTTTGTTGGAAATTACATTGACACAGATGGGTTTTGATTTGGTAGAGGAAGGGGAGGGGGTAATGCTACCCTACGGACCCAAGCCTTAGTTTTGTCAATCGTCATATAAAATGCATTGTGGGATAGCCTTTATTTATTGGGTTCTGCAAGAATTCCTGACTCGGTAGAGAGTAAACAAGGTGGTTATTTCAAAAGGAATAAACTTGATATTTCGAAACCAAATGGAAAAAAAACACTATGAAAAAATCATGATTGGCTGAGTGGTCTTCAGAGGACAACAAAAATCAGAAGACACATCATAGATCTATCTTTCCTGGAAAATGACGTTCATGATTGTGTCAAGTGAAGAATCGCTGATGTGTTTCTCGGCACTCAGGGATCAATTTACCAGGTCTAGTTGATGGAGAAGAAATGGTGATGTACACTTTCACAAAGGTTAAGCATTGTTAACCAACCATCTTGTTGTGTTTTTCTATCTGTCTTTTCAAAGAAAAATTTAATATTTCTCCATCACCTGCTACAAATACAAGACCCAAAACATATTTCATCTTCACAATACTTTATTTTTTAACTTTCAATCTCTTGCTTTGGACTCTACCTGTTTTAGAACTTGCATGTAGGAATGTTCCATCATTGCATTTATAGAGCCCTTTGCAAATTGTTCGAGAAAATGGGGCTTTGGATAAATACCAAAATTGTTATCAATAAAATACCCCCTTTTATAAATCACTTTTCTTCCGCTCAGACTAATTGCATGGTTTGCCGGAGGATTGTACGTCAGACACATATCTGCTTCCATAGCAACACCTCTCTGCACTCTGTTGTGCTCATATTACTCATCCTTTCTGGCCCTGGTACTTCATCTGTGGACAAAGAAGGCCTGTATACCTGATTATCACACTACACAAGCCACATACATTTGATCCAGAGACATAGTCAGCTCAACAGGCAACATTTGTCTTGGCATATAGAAGATACCCACTGGTCACAGACGTAAATTAAACTTCCATGTTAGTTCAACGTAATTTCATTGAAATGACGTGGAAACAACGTTGATTCAACCAGTGTGATTCAACCTTGAGTTTAGTTGACGTTCAGTGCATAATTGCTTAGATTTTGTTAGAGATACAGAACATAAAATAGTGGTTTTACATTATATCACCTGTAACATCCATTTACTTGGCCACAACTTTTCTAAACAAAGAAAGATGGACATACTGTATGTTAGACAAATAGACATAAAGGTAACTGCCAAAATAAAGTTTCTCAATAGGGCTTAAGCCACCACGAGCCAGAACGGCATAGATTCTACAAGTGTCTGGACCTATTTTGGAGGGATGCAACACCATTATTCCACAATAAATTCCATAATATGGTATTTTGTTGATGGTGGTGGAAAACACTGTCTCAGGCACCACTCCAGAATCTCCAATTGGGTTGCGATCGGGGCCTCATTTATAAATGTTGCGTTCGCACACAATAAAAATGTGTGCGCCAGTTTTCATGCAAAAGTTGGCATTTATAAAAACGGAACTTGATGTCAGAATGTCCTTATCCTCCCGCAAACTTTAGGCCATGCATACTCACAGTCTATAGTAGTTAAAGTATTGCATTGCAAGAATGCAAAAATAGCCTAGTGCAAATGGGGAATAACAACAAAAAGAAGTAGCTAAATATAAGAAGAAGATGCAATCATTTGCTGTTATTGAGAAAAATCTATGTATTTTATCTTTTGCATTCTAAAATAACTTCAAATATATTTCTGATTATTTATTTAATTTCCATGATCATTGCAGAATAAATTGCTCCTCTTTTCTGACTCTTAAGGTTTCATACTCGTGAAATAGCCTATGGGCCTAAAACAAGTGAAGATGGGCTACCATTTGTCCCATCTCTCATTTAATCGGACCCACCTCACAGTAGTAAATACATAATGTACCGTTATTTAAAGTATTTTGCTCTATGTGATCGAATCTGAAAATCAGTTTAATGGTAGAACAGACGGTTCACAATTTCCATTGACCTTTGTCTGAATACTGTAATGTCAAATTTCTCAAGTAGCCTAGACAATATTTAATTTATAAACATAATGCATACACTGAGTGTACAAAACATTAAGGACACTTTCCTAATATTGAGTTTCACTCCCCCATTTTACACAGCCTCAATTCGTTGAGGCATGGACTCCACAATGTGTCAAAAGCGTTCCACAGGGATGCTGGCCCATGTTGAGTGAAACGCTTCCCACATTTGTGTCAAGTTGGATGGATGTGTCACACCCTGATCTGTTTCACCTGTCCTTGTGATTGTCTCCACCCCCCTCCAGGTGTCACTCATCTTCCCTATTACCCTCAGTGTATTTATACCTGTGTTCTCTGTTTGTCTGTTGCCAGTTCGTCTTGTCAAGCTTACCAGCGTGTTTTCCGAGATCCTGTTTTTCCTAGTCTCTAGTTTTTTCTAGTCCTCCCGGTTTTGACCTCTTGCCTGCCCTGACACTGAGCCCACCTGCCTGACTATTCTGCCTGCCCCTGACCTCGAGCCTGCCTGCCGTCCTGTACCGTTTGGACTCTGACCTGGTTATGAACTCTTGCCTGTCCTCGACCTGGCTCTTGCCTGCCCCTTGTTTCTCAATAAATATCAGAGACTTGAACCATCTGCCTCCTGTGTCTGCATCTGGGTCTCGCCCTGTGTCATTATAGGATGTCCTTTGGGTGGTGAACCACACTTCATACACACAGGAAACTGTTGAGCGTGAAAAACCCAGCAGCATTGCAGTTCTTGACACAGACTGGTGCGCCTTTCACTTACTACCATACCTCGTTCAAAGGCATTTAGATATTTTTTGTCTTGCCCATTCACCCTCTGACTGGCACACATACACAATCCATGTCTCAAGGGTTACAGTTTTTACATGAAAATCAATGGCAATGGTTGTCTATCAAAGATCAACAAACAATTTGAGCAAAAATAATTACCCAGAAAGGCTCACCCAGAAATCCAGAAATCCTGGAAACACTCCTGGCCCTTGGAAGGATGAAAGCATTAAAACCCCTTACAAAGACAAAGAGACAACAGCAATTGGACAAAAACAAACATAGCTCACTGTATACAGGGTTGCATCGTGTAGGCCTTGGCATTTGTAATTAAAAAGATACTCATACAGTATGTCATCACTATTGTGTTGATTAAATAATTACAGTCAATAATTTTAGATTTAAAAGACCTAGGTCGCTTAGCCACCCCAAGTGTGAAAATAAACCAAATTTGATCACATTCACATTTTCTCAGAACACAAATAAATGGGCCTATTTTAGGCTACAAATACATAGCTTAGGCTATAAAAACATGACGTTACGTTTATCCTGGTCAGGCCCAGATGGGATTAGAACACATAGGCTTCTGCTGGCTAGCTGCAGCTGTGTTTGTTATCAGTAGGCTGCAATTGATCAGACTGAAGCGCAGACTAATTGTGCACATTGCTATACCATTTTATTTTTTTGGGGGGGGGGGGTGAGCTTCCATATAAAACAGATCATTGCAGTGAATTCACTTGTACGCACGTTTTCAGTTGCATTTTGCTTTTACCACATGCAATGACTTGCATTATATTGAAAAAAAAAATATAAGCCTGGTAATTTTTACCATCATTTTATGAGAGGAATAATCGTTCATTATTGATAGACTAACATTACTTGATGAAGAAAATAAACCCATTAATAGTCTTCACATACATGCTTGTGAATTTTTGCATTATTCAAGTGTGTAATATGGTTTGGTTTAATTACTCAATAGTGTACTATGTTTTAGAAGAAAAAGTTTCTGTCATTCTTGAAAAGCTTGTGCTTACTGGCTAGTGGCTACTGTGATATTTACAATCAATTTGAGCTGCCAGCTACAACAAAAGGTAATGGAAGGATTTAATTTGAATTGAAAAGTCGAATTCTCTTTCGTCACCCAACTGCTCAGAATGTCCTTCATATCTCATAGTGTGAATAGGGCCTACAATTTATTACATTGATTCAGCCTATATTGGGCATATATGAATTCTAACGACTTTTGAATCCCAAGAAATGAATAAACTCAGAAAAAAAGAAATGTCTCTTTTTCAAAGATAATTCGTAAAAATCCAAGTAACTTCACAGATCTTCATTGTAAACGGTTTAACTTCTTAGGGAGCGGCTCCCGAGGTGACGGTTTTGGAGAGTCTGGCGTGCCCAAAGTAAAATGCCTCCCACTCAGGCCCAGAAAATAGGATATGCACATAATTAGTACTATTGGATAGGACACATCTGAAGTTTCTAAGAGTGTTAAAATATTGTCTGTGAGTATAACAGAACTGATATAACAGGCAAAAACCAGAGGAATTTCTGTCCTGGAAAAAGTGTTTTTGACACATTGCCTCATTTTGAACCCCTCCCTATTGAAAACAGCCATATATGGGAGTAAGATTGCAGTACCTATTGCTTCCACTGGATGTCAACAGTCTCTAGACAGTGTTTGATGATGTTTAGTTGCTCTGGATGGTAATAGAAGAAGAATTTCGAACTGGTCATCGGCTAAATGCTGTCTGCCCTCCAACATCCCAGCATGCAGCTGTGTTGCCCACGCTTTTGGCCCTGTTAAGATCCCTTCCCATCACTGAATTGTCAGAGCCACGCTCTGCCTACACAGGATCCTGATGACCGCTCACCTGTGTCATCACCACTCCGTGTACCCACAGACCATGGCTACCGGATGGGTTAACCAGTTTAATTAACCCCAGGGATAAATGGAAGCCGTACAACAGACCCTGGCATCTGGGTCTGTTGCCATGCACCTGGCCAGCTTTTACTTCTTAGGGAGCAGCTCCCGAGGTGACGGTTTTGGTGAGTCTGGTGTGCCCAAAGTAAAATGCCTCCCACTCAGGCCCAGAAAATAGGATATGCACATAATTTGTATTATTGGATAGGAAACACTCTGAAGTTTCTAAAAGTGTTAACATAATGTCTGTGAGTATAACAGAACGGATATAGCAGGCGAAAACCCGAGGAATTTCTGTCCTGGAAAAAATGTTTTTGACACATTGCCTCATTTTTACCCCTCCCTATTGAAAACAGACATTTCTGGGAGTAAGATTGCAGTACCTATTGCTTGCACTGGATGTCAACAGTCTAGACAGTGTTTGGTGATGTTATAGAAGAGGAATTTCGAACTGGTCATCGGATATAAACAGAAGAGGATGCGCGTTCACGGGCTCGCGCGCGCTGTGGTTTTTTCCTTTCCTATCGTCCAGTTTATAATCCGGTTGAAATATTATAGTAAATATACATAAAAGTGTTCCTAAGGATACATTATCAATGATGTTTGATTGTTCTTTGACAAGTCTATAGGTATAGGTTGAACGCGTTCTCTTCACGGTTCAATGGGCGAGTGGACGCTGTATTTTATGAACATAATGCGCCAACCAAACTGAGATTTATGGATATAATAAATGACTTTTTCTAACAAAAGAACCATTGGATGTCTTCGTTGGACACTTGGGAAGCCCTCAGCAGAAGTTCTTCAAAAGGTAAGGGATTTTTTTTCGCTGTGAAATGTGTTTTGTGTGAACCGCGATGGTTTATGAATTTATGCTAATGGTAAAATATTGGAGGTGCTACCCTCAAACAATCAAATGTTGTGCTTTCACCGTAAAGCCTTTTTGAAATCTGACAACGCTGTGACATTGCCAAGAAGCAGAGCTTTTGATGACTATGCAACACTTGTATATTGATGAATGTTTAATAATTCAACTTTTGGATTTTTGGCGGCTTACATTTCACAGAGTAGTGTCGGGAGTGGGGTAGCTAGCGCCCCACTGCTCCCTAAGTAGTTAAACACTGTTTCCCATGCTTGTTCAATGAACCATACACAATGAATGAACATGCACCTGTGGAACGGTCGTTAAGACACTAACAGCTTACAGACGGTAGGCAATTAAAGTCACAGTTATGAAAACTTAGGACACTAAAGAGGCCGTTCTACTGACTCTGAAAAACATCAAAAGGGTCCATGCTTATCTGCATCAACGTGCTTTAGGCATGCTGCAAGGAGGCATGAGGACTGCAGATGTGGCCAGGGCAATAAATTGCAATGTCCGTACTGTGAGACGCCTCAGACAGCGCTACAGGGAGACAGGACGGACAGCTGATCGTCCTCGCAGTGACAGACCACGTGTAACAGCACCTGCACAGGATCGGTACATCCGAACGTCACACCTGCGGACAGGTACAGGATGGCAACATCAACTGCCCAAGTTACAACAAGAACGCACAATCCTTCCATCAGTGCTCAGCCTGTCCATGATAGACTGAGAGAGGCTGGACTGAGGGCTTGAAAGCCTGTTGTAAGGGAGGTCCTCACCAGACATCACCGGCATCAACGTCGCCTATGGGCACAAACCCACCATCGCTGGACCAGACAGGACTGGCCAAAGTGCTCTTCACTGACGAGTCGAGGTTTTATCTCACCAGGGGTGATGGTCGGATTTGCGTTTATCTTTGAAGGAATGAGCATTACACCAAGGCCTGTACTCTGGAGCGGGATCGATTTGGAGGTGGAGGGTCCGTCATGGTCTGGGGTGGTGTGTCATGGCATCATCGGACTGAGCTTGTTGTCATTAGAGCCCTGCCTACCTACACGTAATGCATTTTTGATGAAGTCTATTGTTATTATGTTCTAGAAAGTTGATTTCTTGTTATTTAATCATCAAACCACTAATTTTTGAAGATTACGTTATAGGGAAGGTCTGTACTTTGTGCCCCCTTAAAATAAATTGGTGCATGACACCCTGAGAGAGAAGACAGTGAATTACCGTATAAAGCAGTCTGCAGAAATACTGTGTTATAGAGCCACATCTTAAAATAAAGGCCCTTTCCTGGTTTCCTGGCAAGCTGGAGTGTTGTAACACAACAGATGGGCTACTTTATTTAGCTCTGATTTGGCAAACAACTAGCGTCCAGCAGATATATTCAGTAGACTTATACAAACTCATTACAATAGTGTCATCGCTTTTGGGCTTAGAAAAAGTCATTTTACTTTTCACTTTCTGGTTGATTGCATCTGATGTTGATCTAGGCTGAACAGTTGGCAAACGCTCCATCGGTGTGCGTGGATGTATTGCTGGACCAACACTTCATGACTTCTTGTAGGATCCAACAATGAAAATTGATTTAGTTGATAACAACTTATCTTGATAAACAGCAGATCTATAATTCTAAACCTAGGCACGCAATCTTGATGTGCCTGAATGACAAGGATAGATACTTGAAAAAGCATTACAATGCATCACCAGTGCTTCTCTATCTGTACATACCACAATCAATCCAATTTGGGGACAGATGTATATAGATAGCTTGGGGGACAGATCAGTAGCAGTCTTCCCTGAAATCTCAATTTCTGAATGAGCCATATGAGCTTTCGGAGGCACCCATCAACATCCATCGCTATCCCATAATACCATGGTGTGTAGAGCACCATAAGCATCCATCGTTGTTCCCTAATGCACCAGCTAAAGCCTCCTCCTGGAGCCACCAGCGCTCAGTGGGAGTTGATTAATGGAGAGGATTTCCAGCTATCAAGCTGGGCTCAAACTGTTTCCATTATGCATCCTGAAATCTCCTCAGATCATGTTTTAGAAGCCCGTATCATTTTAAGTGTCTCCAGATTAAGCATTATCATCTGTGTATTTCAGGAATCTTGGTGTGAGATGGTAGAGCAGGGAGAGACGAACATCAGAAGGTAGCCGCTTGTTTCTTAATTTGTGTACATGAGAAGATTTCTGTCAGTGCGAGTTAAAGTCAAGGGAACGGGTGAAATTTGTCAATTTATCTTTCATGAGGACTACGGCGGGCTTGTCATACCGATTTTGGCGCAGGCCGGATCACATACAGTATTTAAAGTTAATCACAATACATTGCGGGGGCAAATCAAGCAGTTGGCTGATTCGCGCTGGAAAAAGTATGCCAGCCTGTCACAAACAGCTGTTGTTGTCAAGCACAGCTGGTCTGAGACTGCCTTACGATTGTTTGGTTGCTCAGACAGACACACTCTTGCGCTATGGTAACTTTCATATTTTACACTCGTAGTCGTATGCAATTTGTTTTTACAGCTGTTTAGTGAAGTCATTGAGACAACTTAACCGTTTAAGCCTTTGGAAATGGTTTCCCATACAAAAGAGGAGTAATGCATTGTAATAACATTGTAATATTCATTGCTACTACTAGTGAAAGCTTTCCATGTTTCTGGTCGGATTCATATAACTCCATACTCCACAATTCCGCAAGTTGGCTCAGCAGAGATCAGCAGCAGAGTTACTCAATCTACAATTTATTAGAGTTTCCGTCAACCCTCGTATTACTTAGCCTGGCACTGTGATGAAGAGCCTTCATGTGTAAAAGTGTGATGTCAAGGTCTGCTGGGATGAAATACGTCTTAATGCCCTTCCATTTACTCTTTCATCAATACAATGTCAAATGCCCCCCTTCTAAAATAATACAAGTATTATTTGTGAGATTGAGGTACATTTCAGTGCTTAAGGGCAACCTATTTTTAACACTGGAAAAAGCCAGACTGACTGTGAGCTCAGCGATGCATGTTAGCTGATGCATGTTAGTGTGAACAGTGAAAATACCAAGCTTGCTATAAACTATACTAAGTATGCAAACATGTTATACTTTACCTTAGGCCACTTGGATGAAATTAGGTAAGCTTTACTATAGACCTTGATGACAACAGCTAGTCAATATATGGAAACATACATACTTCCCACGTATGCAATAATGATTGTAGTAGGCAACATACATTGCAATGCATGTAACACATTTGTTAAAAAGTCAAAGGCCAAATCATTTCCTTTCCTGTGCAGCTGCACAATCATGCCAGACATAGCAGATATAGCGACACCTGCTGAGGCTCAATCTAGGTAGTTAACATTGCTTTGAAAGGTAAATGAAAATAGACTTTCTTTCTGGGTCTCTGTACTTTTGATAGCGGGAATGATTCCCTGGTGTGTAACAGGGGGAAAGAAGGACAAAGCCAGAATAGTTTCACCCTTCCTCTAATTGCGATGTTGAAGCCAAAGGTTTTTATTGTAGAACCTGGCCAAACTTTTAATAAACCTTGAGCCCCCATGAGCATGTTGTTTTCCCCTGTCTGCTGGGGATGCTATTGTCCAAAAACAAAGCATTCTGGGAAGGTCTTACGCACGCTCCTTTTCTTCTAGTCAACCCTGGCAACACAGATTTTCAGAAGAATGGTTTACAAACGGCACTGAATGTAATGAAGTCACAGCAGCGTCTGCATTAAGCTGCTTATGAGATTAGGTTATTTAACATACCTTCTCGAGTGCAGAAATTATTAAAAACAAAGGTTAGCACAGCACGGAGATTTGAGCCAAACTGGAGCTTTTCCTCCTCACTTGAAACATAAATGCAGCTGAAATTGATATATTGGAGAAAATCATGCAATTTGAGATGTGATCAAATGTGTGAATGAAAGAGTGAGGTTCAAGCACATTCTATATTCTACAGAGTTAGGTTGATCAGGTTGTGTGTGTGATAGATGGAAAAATATGAAATATTAACTATAAATGTTATGTTAATGTCGGATTTTGTGGTAGATGCAAAAACTGATGCACAAGAAAGTTGATATCTGAAAGTATATTATAACTTGCCAATTTTCAGCATGTTTGTAAAGAATATGGGTACCTCTCAACATGGCAAAGGCAGCATATTTATATTTCAATTGTATATCATAAAACAACAGTCATCTAAAAATTGTGTAGGACCCAACTATTGTGTTATGCCTCAGGATCGCTGTACCACAAAAGCTAACTATAATCAACACTGAACCAAAACCCAATATACAATTCTAGTCAGATTGAATAAAGAATTAAACTGCATATCACACAGGTACACCAACAGCCAGACATATGCAGTCGTTGCCATCGGCAGTTGCTTCTCACACTAAGGTAGTAAACTGGTTATCCACTGTAAACCAGGCCTAAATTGCAACCTTTCTGGGGGCAGAGAGACCTTTCTGATGTTTCATTTGTTACCCAAGATATTATAGAATATGCACAATGTTTAAAGTAATAGTAATATGTAATTGAAAGGAGAAGAATGATCAGCTGACTAATGTGCCTAGCATGCATTTCCCCTTCAAAGTTTGTTGAATAGTTCAAGCCAATCAGAATGCTTCTCTCATTATAGTTGTTCAATGAAACGAAAACGTTTTGAAGCCCCCCCCCCCGAAAAAAAAGACTTGTTTTACACAGTAAGATTAGCTTTGTGGAAATCCCAAATCACACATGAATTAGCAGCCTCAAAAATAACATTGTGTTGGAAACATAATGATTGTGCCTGTATTAACTCAAAGCATTAATTTACAGAGTGGTACAAGGATTCTGCACTTTGGTGTAGTCCCTTCGGTGATGAGTAAATTATGTTTGAAACAGAAGCTGCTTTTAAAACAGACATAAAATAATCATAGCTTCGAAGTCTACCACTGAGACGTTTGTAATTTTAATGAGTAATAATACTTTGACTTTCAGATGTGGTCATGACAACATTTCTCGACAGTCAAACAGTGGACTAAGACGATGCTTTTTGATATCAGCACTTCAGTTAAGCACTATTTAAATTGAAACAGGTGAAATATCAAAAGTATTATTGCATCGTAACAATATGCCTCATACACTACTGTAGTTATTGAGGTAACTTTCTGTTCAATTTGACATAAACCCATGGTTTATGGCCTTTACCTATGAAGACTGGCGTCTCAGTGGGTAATGGAAGCATCCAGAAGTCCCAGATTCCTGTCTCCATCCCACACGCTGTATGTGTGGGCCGGTTGGGTGCAGCAAACAACCTCCTAAGCCCAAGTATTTTTTTAATATATATACAGTATATTTAAGTATACTTAAATATATAACAAATGCATATAATATACTGTACTTCAAATACAATATGTATTTTTGTAGTATATCTTTATGTACAGTGGGAAGAAAAAGTATGTGAACCCTTTAGAATTACCTGAATTTATGCATAATCTGGTCATACAATTTTATCTGATCTACGTCTAAGTCACAACAATAGACAAACAGTCTGCTTAAAATAATAACACACAAACAATTATAATTTTTCATGTCTTTATTGAACACACTGTGTAAACATTCATAGTGAAGGGTGGAAAAAGTATGTGAACCCTTGGTTGACCATCCTTTGGCAACAACAACCTCAACCAAACGTTTTCTGTAGTGGCGGATCAGACCTGCACAATGGTCAGGAAGAACTTTGGACCATTCCTCTTTACAAAACTGTTTCAGTTCAGCAAAATTCTTGGGATGTCTGGTGTGAACCGCTCTCTTGAGGTCATGCCACAGCATCTCAATCAGGTTGAGGTCAGGACTGACTTGGCCACTCCAGAAGGTGTATTTTCTTCTGTTCAAGCCATTCTGTTGTTGATTTACTTCTGTCTTTTGGGTTGTTGTCCTGTCGCATCACCTAACTTCTGTTGAGCTTCAATTGGAGGACATATAGCCTTACATTCTCCTGCAAAATGTCTTGTAAAACTTGGTAATTCATTTTTCCGTCGATGATAGCAAGCTGTCCAGGCCCTGAGGCAGCAAAGCAGCCCCAAACCATGATTACAGTTAGGATGACGTTTTGATGTTGGTGTGCTGTGCCTTTTTTTCTCCACACATAGTGTTGTGTGTGTTCCTTCCAAACAACACAACTTTAGTTTTATCTGTCCACATAATATTTTTCCAGTAGCACTGTGGAACATCCAGGTGCTCTTCAGACGAGCAGCAATGTTTTCTTAATCGTAGGTCTTCTGATGTCTCTTTTGGTCGAGGCATGGTTCACATCAGGCAAATCTTCTTGTGAATAGCAAACTCACATTGGGTGAGTGTTTTTTATGGGGCAGGGCAGCTCTAACCAAAATCTCCAATCTCGTCTCATTGATTCAACTTCAGGTTAGTTGACTCCTGACTCCAATTAGCTTTTGGAGAAGTCATTAGCCTAGGGGTTCACATACTTTTTCCAACCTACACTGTGAATGTTTAAATTATGTATTCAACATAGACAAGAAAAATACAATTTTTGTGTGTTATTAGTTTAAGCACACTGTGTTTGTCTATTGTTGTGAATTAGATGAAGATCAGATCAAATTTTATGTAAAATTTATGCAGAAATCCAGGAAAATCCAAAGGGTTCACATACTTTTTTTTCCCGCGGTATACTATAAATATTCTGTCATTTCACTAAAACACACTTATTAAAAGTGTATTTCAAATTAATTGTTTATCATTATTTTAGTATACTATGGGCTCTATTTTCAGCTGCTGTTAAGCCAGCGCAGTTTGCAATTTCGACCTGTCAAAGTACCAGAAAAAGAGGATATTTTTTTTTTACAGTTATTTTTGTTTTTAGTTATTATTTAACTAGGCAAGTCAGTTAAGAACAAATTATTATTTACAATGAAGGCCTACCCTGGCCAAACCCTCCCCTAACCCGGACGACACTGGGCTAATTGTGTGCCGCCCTATTGGACTCCCAATCACAGCCGGTTGTGATACAGCCCAGGATCAAACCCAGGTCTGTAGGGACGCCTCTAGCACTACGATGCAGTGCCTTTGACCGCTGCACCACTCGGTCCCCCAAATGCTGCCCAAAGCTTACCCATGTTGTTGCAAAACGATTGAAGTCAATAAGTCATTGTTTAAGTCAAAGTATGATGTATATGGGCGTAAAGTGGGAAGTTGGAAGTAGGGATTGTTTTGTGTGTCAATTGCGTGTGTCCCCCCTGTCATTTAACTAGCTAATACTTTTCAGTTTCTTTTCAGGGGTGGGTTTTATTTCAATGTTACCACCCCCCCCCCAGCATGGCATTGTAGCTGGCGTAAAACGTAGCAGGCATAAAAGAAAACACCTGAGCGGAGTTGCCACATCCGTTTTTCAGAGGAAGTGGAAGTTAGGGTGAAAATACTGTATCCCTGAAAAACATGATAGGGGTTTTCACATAGGCTAATTAACATCTTAGGGAGCGGCAGCAGAGGTGACGGTTTTGGAGAGTCTGGTGTGCCCAAAGTAAAATGCCTGCCACTCAGGCCCAGAAAATAGTATATGCACATAATTAGTACTATTGGATAGGAAACACTCTGAAGTTTCTAAAAGTGTTAAAATAATGTGTGTGAGTATAACAGAACTGATATAGCAGGCGAAAACCCGAGGAAAATCCATCCGGATTTGGAGTTTTTTTTGTACATGACCTTCTCCTCCAGGCTGCCTATTCATTTCTATTTTAACTAGGACTGAGACTGCAGTACCTATGGCTTCCATTAGATGTCAAGTCTTTATCTACTTAGGGAGCAGTGGGGCGCTAGTTGAATTATTAAACATTCATCAATATACAAGTGTTGCATAGTCATCAAAAGCTTTGCTTCTTGGCAATATCACAACGTTGTCAGATTTACGGCGAAAGCACAACATTTGATTGTTTGAGGATAGCACCTACAATATTTAACCATTAGCATAAATTCATAACCCAACGCAGGTCTCAAAAAACGCATAAAATCGCTAATATAAAATCCCTTACCTTTCGAAGAACTTCTGCGGAGGGCTTCCCAAGTATCCAACGAAGACAATCCATGCATCTTTTGTTAGAAAAAGTCATTTATTATATCCATAAATCTCAGTTTGGTTGGCGCATTATGATAAAAAAATCCACCGTTGAGTCGCCCATTGAACCGTGAAGAGAACGCATTCACATTATACCTATACACTTGTCCAAGAACAATCAAACATCATTGATAATGTATCCTTAGGAACACTTTTATGTATATTTACTATAATATTTCAACTGGATTATAAACTGGACGATAGGAAAGGAAAAAAACACAGCGCGCGCGAGCCCGTGAACGCGCATCCTCTTCTGTTTACATCTGATGACTAGTTCGAAATTCTTCTTCTATTACCATCCAGAGCAACCTAACATCACCAAACACTGTCTAGAGACTGTTGACATCCAGTGGAAGCAATAGGTACTGCAATCTTACTCACATATATGGTTATTTTCAATAGGGAGGGGTTCAAAATGAGGCAATGTGTCAAAAACACTTTTTCCAGGACAGAAATTCCTCTGGTTTTCGCCTGCTACATCAGTTCTGTTATACTCACAGACAATATTTTAACACTCTTAGAAACTTCAGTGTTTCCTATCCAATAGTACTAATTATGTGCATATCTTAGTTTCTGGGCCTGAGTGGCAAGCCTTTTACTTTGGGCACGCCAGACTCTCCAAAACCGACAACTCAGCTGCCGCTCCCTAAGTTGTTAACTACTTAGCGAGTGGTGGGGCACTAGCGCCCCACTCCCGACACTACCCGGTGAAATGTAAGGCGCCAAATTCAAAATCCAAAACAACTTAATAATTTGTAAGTAGTTATATGTTCACAACGTATCAGTAGTTTTCGAGACGAAGAACCGTTATAGTGTCGCAACAGTCTAAAGTTTTTCCGAAATGCCGCTTTCGTGTTGTAAACTAACAAACTCCCATCGTGGAGGTTATAAAAAGGTAATCGTTAAATTCATAAACCATCACGGTTCACACAAAACACATTTCACAGCGAAAACAAATCCCTTACCTTTTGAAGAACTTCTGCTGAGGGCTTCCCAAGTGTCCATCGAAGACATCCAATGGTTCTTTTGTTAGAAAAAGTCATTTATTATATCCATAAATCTCTGTTTGGTTGGCGCGTTTTGTTCATAAAATACAGCGTCCACTCGCCCATTGAAACGTGAAGAGAACGCGTTCAACCTATACCTATGCAATTCAGAGCATTCAGTGAGTACACTGAACTCTCTGGCCGGGGAGTAGGGTTGATCCCAGCGTTCTGACCTCACAACGGCAGTCAAGCACCCAAGCTAACTGGGTAACTTGCTAGCTACTTCCAGACACAAATGAAAGAACACCTCACTCCGACCAGAGCTGGTTAGGCTGTTTTCATGTTATCCAGAGCGTTGGTGACTGCAACTGTGCTGCTTTCAATGATTTAATTAAGCTTTTTTAGCGACGTTTACTGACACCGGCCATATTCAACTGGTGTTGAGTGTTCGTCAATTCGTATTCTGAGCTCAGGCACAGGTACACTCAGATGCACCTAAATGTCCATTAAGAACGCACAATGACTATACGACTTAGCAAAAAAAATTATGACGGGAATAATCAACTCAATAAAGTTAGATAGCACATACAGTGGGGAGAACAAGTATTTGATACACTGAAGATTTTGCAGGTTTTCCTGCTTACAAATCATGTAGAGGTCTGTAATTTTTATCATAGGTACACTTCAACTGTGAGAGACAGAATCTAAAACAAAAATCAAGAAAATCACATTGTATTATTTTTAAATAATTAATTTGCATTTTATTGCATGACATAAGTATTTGATCACCTACCAACAAGTAAGAATTCCGGCTCTCACAGACCTGTTAGTTTTTCTTTAACTTCTTAGGGATGAGCACACGAGGTGACCGTTTTGGAGAGCCTGGCGTGCCCAAAGTAAAATGCCTCCCATTCAGGCCCAGAAAATAGGATATGCACATATTTGGTACCATTGGATTGGAAACACTCTGAATTTTCTAAAACTGTTAACCATTTGTCTGTGAGTAAAACAGAACGGATATGGCAGGCGAAACCCCGAGGAATTTCTGTCCTGGAAAAAGTGGTTTTCACAGAGTGCCTCATTTGGAACCCCTCCCTCATGAAATTGCCCTTATAAGGGCATATGAATGCAGTACCTATCGCTTCCTCTGGACAGTCTCGAGAAAGTGTTTTGATTCTGTTTAGATGAATTAGAGCAGAGAAGAAGAGGAAATCAGGAAGTGTCCCTTTGGAAGTCTATAGGAGTGGACGCGCGCTCTCGCCAAGCGCGCACTGTGTTTTTTTCCGTCTTTAGAGCTCAGTTTATATTCCGGTTGATTTATTAGAGTAAATATATGTAAAAGTGTTCCTAAGGATACATTTAATATGATGTTTGATTGTTCTTGGACGAGTTTATAGGTATAAGATGAACGAGTTCTCGTCACGTTTAAATGGAGTAGTGGAAGCTGTAGTTTCTGATTATAACGCGTGAACCAAATGGAGATTTATGGATAAAATACATGACTTTTTCTAACAAAAGAACCATGGATTGTCTTCGTTGGACACTTAGGAAGACCTCAGCAGAAGTTCTTCAACAGGTAATTGATTTGTTTTCGCTGTGAAATGTGTTATGTGTGTGCCGTGATGGCTAATGAATTCATGGCTATGGGAAAAATATGTGAGATGCTTCCCTCAAACAATCAAATGTTGTGCTTTCGCCGTAAAGCCTTTTTGAAATCTGACAACGCTGTGATATTGCCAAGAAACAGAGCTTTTGATGAGTATGGAACACTTGTATATTGGTGGATGTTTAATAATTCAACTTTTGGATTTTGAATTTGGNGAAGCCCTCCTGTTCTCCACTCATTACCTGTATTAACTGCACCAGTTTGAACTCGTTACCTGTATAAAAGACACCTGTCCACACACTCAATCAAACAGACTCCAACCTCTCCACAATGGCCAAGACCAGAGAGCTGTGTAAGGACATCAGGGATAAAATTGTAGACCTGCACAAGGCTGGGATGGGCTACAGGACAATAGGCAAGCAGCTTGGTGAGAAGGCAACAACTGTTGGCACAATTATTAGAAAATGGAAGAAGTTCAAGATGACGGTCAATCTCCCTCGGTCTGGGGCACCATGCAAGATCTCACCTCGTGGGGCATCAATGATCATGAGGAAGGTGAGGGATCAGCCCAGAACTACACGGCAGGACCTGGTCAATGACCTGATGAGAGCTGGGACCACAGTCTCAAAGAAAACCATTAGTAACACACTACGCCGTCATGGATTAAAATCCTGCAGTGCATGCAAGGTCCCCCTGCTCAAGCCAGCACATGTCCAGGCCCGTCTGAAGTTTGCCAATGACCATCTGGATGATCCAGAGGAGGAATGGGAGAAGGTCATGTGGTCTGATGAGACAAAAATAGAGCTTTTTGGTCTAAACTCCACTCGCCGTGTTTGGAGGAAGAAGAAGGATGAGTACAACCCCAAGAACACCATCCAAACTGTGAAGGATGGAGGTGGAAACATCATTCTTTGGGGATAATTTTCTGCAAAGGGGACAGGACGACTGCACCGTATTGAGGGGAGGATGGATGGGGCCATGTATCGCGAGATCTTGGCCAACAACCTCCTTCCCTCAGTAAGAGCATTGAAGATGGGTCGTGGCTGGGTCTTCCAGCATGACAACGACCCGAAACACACAGCCAGGGCAACTAAGGAGTGGCTCCATAAGAAGCATCTCAAGGTCCTGGAGTGGCCTAGCCAGTCTCTAGACCTGAACCCAATAGAAAATCTTTGGAGGGAGCTGAAAGTCCGTATTGCCCAGCAACAGCCCTGAAACCTGAAGGATCTGGAGAAGGTCTGTATGGAGGAGTGGGCCAAAATCCCTGCTGCAGTGTGTGCAAACCTGGTCAAGAACTACAGGAAACGTATGATCTCTGTAATTGCAAACATAGGTTTCTGTACCAAATATTAAGTTCTGCTTTTCTGATGTATCAAATACTTATGTCATGCAATAAAATGCAAATTAATTACTTAAAATTCATACAATGTGATTTTCTGGATTTTTGATTAGATTCCGTCTCTCACAGTTGAAGAGTACCTATGATAAAAATTACAGACCTCTACATGCTTTGTAAGTAGGAAAACCTGCAAAATCGGCAGTGTATCAAATACTTGTTCTCCCCACTGTAGTTAATATACTGGCAAGTTAGATGTATTAGTAGCCAACTAACGTTAGGTAGCTAGCTAATATACCGGTACATACTGCTGTAACGATATGCTATGCATTTCGTAAGGATAGTGTAGCTAACAAATTGTCAGCCAACATAAAGTGTAAGGTAACTTATTGGAAAAGTCTATCATTTATTTCGTTGCTCAACATTTTCTTTACATTTGTCACAATTAGTTAATAGGGAGCGGCAGCAGTGTTCTGAGTTTTGGAGAGTCTGGCGTGCCCAAATGAAAATGCCTGGTACTCAAGCCCAGAAACTAGGAGGCGAAAACCCGAGCAAAATCCATCCGAGAAAGTGTGATTCTGTGAGCTGCCTCTTTTTCCATTGTATTGCTATAGGATATGCTGAAATCCAGCTCCCAGGTTGCAGTACCTATGGCTTCCACTAGATGTCAACAGTCTTTAGTCAAGGTTTCAAGCGTTTACCTTGAAAAATAGGGGAGTAGAAGAAGTTTATCCAAGGAGAGTGAGGAAGTAATTTTTCGCCTCGGTTTTTTCCTTTTCTATCGCCCAAGATATTACCTGTGTGAAAAATAATTGTTAATATGCATATTAGTGTACCTAAGGATCGATTAGAAACGTTGTTTGATTTGTTTGGACAAAGTTTATAGGTATATTTTTTGTCTTGTATAATGGACGGGTGGACGGTGTATTTTCTGAACAGAATGCTCCAACCAAACGGAGCTTTGTGGATATACAGAGGGACTTTTTCGAACAGAAGGAACATTGATTGTCTTGCTTGGACACTTCGGTTTGCCATCAGCAGAAGATAAGGTAAGCTATTTATTTGATCTCTTTTTATGACTTTTGTGACACCCGTGCTGGTTTTATTATTATGCTAATGGTGGAAATACACGGGGCGCTGTCCTCAGACAATCAAATGTTATGCTTTTGCCGTGAAGCCTTTTTGAAATCTGACAACGCTATGAGATTGCCAAGATTCTAAGCTTTTGAAGAGTGTGCAACATTTTTATTTTCATGAATGTTTTATAATACTACATTTGTAATTTGAGGTTGTCAAGGATGGCGCCCTACTGCTCCTTAATTATCCCCAAGAGGTTAAAGCAACAATTTTGTATCTGCTCTCGTTAGACTTCGGCTGCATATTTTTTGCCTTTCTCTGTAAATCTGACAATATTGTGAAGCCACTGCCATTTTCTGAAGAATTGCGTTATGGGCCCTAAAACTTTAACCACAGAGAGACTATCTCATTGCAGCGCTGCAGCTGCAATGGGAAATATCAGCCCTGGGTTTTTGTTATTATTAGCAGGTTGTTGTGTTTATTTTAATTTCAAGAAATATTTCACTTTCTCTGGTCAAATGAACAACATGAATTTGTGCATTAGGCAGATGCGGTGCGACTCAAGTTTCGCAATAAAGTGGAAAACTCTGGTTACTCTCACCAGAGGAAAGGAAGTAGGACTGTGAGAGACGAACCCTCTGCTCTTCTCTCCCTTCCTCTGGTGAGACTAATGCCGTGTTCAAAACAACTGGGAACTCGTAAAATCTCTGACTTCAGTGCGTTCAAGACAACTGGGAACTCAGAAAAAAAACAGATCCGTCTGGGAAAATTTGTTTTGAACGGTCATCCAAATCGGTATTTGAAGTCAGAAACTCTGGCATCATTCAAGAGCTCCGACATTCCGACCTGAAGAACACAAGTCATGATTTGACCTTGTTTTTTTCCGAGTTCCCAGTTGCCTTGAAAGAACCATGACCATCAGATGCAGGTACTGTACCATTGTCACGTGTGCTCCCTCTCCGGCCTCTAGGTCACCAGGCTGCTCGTTATGGCGCACACCTGTCACCATCGTTACGCGCATTATGACACTCACCTGGACTCCATCACCTCCTTGATTACCTGCCCTTTATATGTCACTCCCTTTGGTTCCTTTCCCAGGCATCATTGTTTCTGTTTCATGTCTGTGTGCTGTTTGAGTTTCTTCTTTTGTATTAAGTTCTGTTAATTTATTAAGACACTCACTCCCTGAACTTGCTTCCCGGCTCTCAGCGCACATCGTTACAACCATAAGTCCAGTAAAATAAAAAAGCAAATTATTTTTTGTGATCTATTTTGTAATTAAGGCTCGAGTTTTTAAATATAATATCTTTGAATAACAATATTGGCAGGCCAGGCATATACATATAACCAATATGCTGTGATAATGTATTAGGCCTACTGCACAAACCTCATTCTTACAGAACTGTTTTATTAGGTTAATGTTACTTTTAAGTCATTTTCAATATTTTGGAGTGGTAGATCTGGTCTTGCTTTTCAAGATTGGTGAACACTGGTGTAGATGAAGGGGAGGAGACAGGTTGAAGAAGGATTTTTAAGCATTGAGACAATTTAAACATGGATTGTATATGTGTGCAATAGGATGGTGAAGGGGCAAGACAAACAATGTAAGTGCTTTTGAACGGGGTATGGTAGTAGATGCCAGGCGCACCGGTTTGTGTCAAGAACTGCAACGCTGCTGGGTTTTTCATGCTTAACAGTTTCCCGTGTGTATCCACCACCCAAAGGACATCCAGCCAACTTGACACAACTGTGGGAAGCATTGGAGTCCACATGGGCCAGGTAGGGAAAGAGGGAGGCAGTCCACTGCAGTACCATTATGCTAGCACCAGGTCTGCCTATCCATCATCGTTAAGTACCAGAAGCTTCAGCCCATTTCACCGGGCAGTCCGCCCAGCCACTGATTATCCCTCGCTTTTCCAGGGAACATTTACATACATACATCTGGAGGTCTGACTTATTCATAATGCCGGGGAGTTAAAGGAAGTACTCAGCAGTTCAGTGGGCCTCCAGGGATTTGAGGGCCACGTCTCATTGTAACATCTATTTACATACTGGGCCTTTTAAACTTTGGTCACATGATCTGGAATACAAAGTCACAGACATAACTTGCTTTTGATAGAGAAAAGCGATTTCAAGAATGGCAGACATCATTTTTTATAATGATCCACAATGATATTCTTTCAACATGGGTTGTTTACTTGGATGTCATTCATCATGGATGTCATGGATCATGTAATGTGCTCAATGCCATTAGAAAATGTTGTGGGTGTGAAGGAACATGGCTGAACACACATGTTGGTGTCCTGGGTAAACAAAGCATAGTAAAATAGCATTCAAACAGGGAACCATAGGATACAAGCCAACACAATAGCTGGTTCCATCACCGGAGGATGTGGTTCCTGGCTCAGTTTTGGTTTAAAGCAGAAATGAGGGAGTAAAGAAATGAGTGAGAAAACAGATTACTTCCTCCTCCCATCGTCCGGTTGTTCAGTCAGGAGGTCAGAAATTCCCAATTACTCTTAATCAGGCCTGGGTTTGATTAGTTTTAACTGATAACTAGATGAGAAAAAATGGCCAGGCAATCAGAAACTTCTCAATAAAATAAAATATAACCGGGATGGTTTTTAAACTAATCTGAAACGTGCTACGTGAGCATCCTCACTAGGTGATGAGGGATAGCGGGGTGATCATGCACCAGTGCCCGGCTCACTTTGTACTTTTTGGGCTTTTGTTAAAATTGGCAAATATTTGATAACCAGGGGCCTTTTTTGACGGGCTTCCAGATGTCCCTCCGTTGGGACCCAAGCATGTAGCTTCTTTCTTAAACTCTACTCGACGACTATTCCTTTCCTTTCATGCCAATAAACGTTCCCTGATTAACTTCCTGAGTGATCAAGACAACACGTTTTAAGGATGTTCCAGTGTTAAGAGCCTCTCCCACTGGGGAGAGGTCTGCTCATTTCTTTTGAGAAAATTTGGCAGGGCTAGGTGGGAAAAGGTGGGTGCATTATTGAAGCTTGATTGAAGCATTTTCTCTCCCTTTATATCACTTCAAGTCGTCTTAACGTTGCTGTCGAGCGACTACCAGGGGAGCAGGGAGCTAGGCTGCTACATCTTAATGATGCAAAGCCATCCCCACTATGTAAAAAGAGGTAAATCCCATAACTGTGCCCATTAAACTTTTACAAGCCAAGGTCAGGTGACTATCATATATACAGTGAGGGGAAAAAAGTATTTGATCCCCTGCTGATTTTGTACGTTTGCCCACTGACAAAGAAATTATCAGTCTATAATTTTAATGGTAGGTTTATTTGAACAGTGAGAGACAGAATAACAACAAAAAAATCCAGAGAAACGCATGTGAAAAATGTTATGAATGGAATTGCATTTTAACGAGGGAAATAAGTATTTGACCCCCTCTCAATCAGAAAGATTTCTGGCTCCCATGTGTCTTTTATACAGGTAACGAGCTGAGATTAGGAGCACACTCTTAAAGGGAGTGCTCCTAATCTCAGTTTGTTACCTGTATAAAAGACACCTGTCCACAGAAGCAATCAATCAATCAGATTCTAAACTCTCCACCATGGCCAAGACCAAAGAGCTCTCCAAGGATGTCAGGGACAAGATTGTAGACCTACACAAGGCTGGAATGGGCTACAAGACCATCGCCAAGCAGCTTGGTGAGAAGGTGACAACAGTTGGTGCGATTATTCGCAAATGGAAGAAACACAAAAGAACTGTCAATCTCCCTCGGCCTGGGGCTCCATGCAAGATCTCACCTCGTGGAGTTGCAATGATCATGAGAACGGTGAGGAATCAGCCCAGAACTACACGGGAGGATCTTGTCAATGATCTCAAGGCAGCTGGGACCATAGTCACCAAGAAAACAATTGGTAACACACTACGCCGTGAAGGACTGAAATCCTGCAGCGCCCGCAAGGTCCCCCTGCTCAAGAAAGCACATATACATGCCCGTCTGAAGTTTGCCAATGAACATCTGAATGATTCAGAGGACA